>AP025044.1:10041832-10056248 GCA_036186865.1 Eustoma russellianum | reverse complement strand
GCCATTTTTGAAGTGTAGGGGCTGGCCATCTATATGTGGCAAGTACGTGACACGTTAGCGAGGTTTCGGTAGTCACCCGATACAACAATTTTTGGTTTATAACCTTGTAACGTGTCTTTATAATTTTGTCATCACCATGACTTATATCATATGATATAAGACCTGAATATACTCATATATATGAGAGAAGTATAGTGGTGTGACATTGACGTACGTTTGTAATATATGTAACGTGTCGGTAGTATGTCGGAATATATGTGTATTGTGTCTTTTTAAGAAAAATCTGAATATATATATTTTATATTTATAAAAACATGTGATTAGAGTGGGAGGAGACTTTCTATTTCCATGTTTGTTGCCATCATGCCTTCTCCAAATATATCTCCATTTAATGAACTACTTAGTTCATTTAACTAATTACTTCACTTAATGAACTAGTTTAGTTCATTAATTGTGGCACTTGAAAATAGTTCAAACACAACAAATGTTTACCATTTGATGTAAGCTTTAAAGCTTCATAGCTTGTTAGTACGGGAACATTATATATAAAGTATACAAGGCAAGTTTGTCGTAAAAACGTGGCAAGTAATAACTTGTCACATGCATTTCTTTAACACACGTTCATGCATTTTGTGAATCACTGAAACTCTTTTTCTCAACATCTAGCTGTGTATGCCCAAAAATATTGGCATGTGCATCAATTGGATGTAAATAATACTTTTCTACATGGTGACCTAAGCCAAAAGATATACATGAAATAACACTGAATGCAAACCTTATAAGTCACTCTATGGATTAACGAAAACAAGCAGAGAATGGACCCTCAAATTGACTAAGTTTCTTACTGGCCAAGGTTACACACATCCATGAATGATTATACGATGTACATAAGGAAATTAGAAGGCACATTTTTGGTTATTTTGGTTTATCTAGATGACATAATTGTTTCTAGCAACTCACTTTCACAGATCACTAACCTCAAGGAGACATTACATCAAGCATTCAAAATTAAAGACTTGGGTCCTTTAAGGTATTTTTTTGGGATTGAAGTGGCTAGGTCACAGGAGAGATTATGATCCCTTATAGAAAGTATACATTGTAGTTGGTAGAACAAACGGGGTTCTTGCGTGCTAAACTTGCAAGAAGTCATATGGAGCAAAATTTTAAGTTAGCTCATGGTGATTTAAATCTTATAGCGGACATCTCAAGTTATAGAAGACTTATAAGCAAGTTGCTATATCTCACCATAACAAGACCAGATATCTCTTTTTTGCAGAGTCAGTTTCTTGACACGCCTAAAGAGTTACACCTCAAGGTAGCACATAGATTGTTGAGGTATCTGAAAGGGACATCAGCTCAAGGTATATTCTACCCTAGCAATGGCAAACTGGATATAAAGGGATTTGTTGATTCTGATTGGGGAGGGTGTATTGAAATAAGGAAATATGTCACAGTGTACTGCATGTCCTTGGGCAATTCTTTGATATCTTAGAAGGATAAGAAAAAAAGTATTGTATCTAAGTCTTCATCTGAAGCAGAATATAGAGCTTTAACAATGGCGACATGTGAAATACAATGGCTTTTGTACTTCTTGGGAGATTTGGGCATAAAGCAGTCAGGGCTACTTGAGCTGTTTTGTTACAGTAAAAGTGCCATCTATATTGTGGAGAATCTTGTTCCATAAAAGGACAAAAAATGTTTAAATTGATTGTCACATCGTGAGGGAAAAGTATCAGCAAGGAGTGATCCATCCTATGCCCATTAAATCATAATTTCAGATGACAGATGTTTTTACAAAATATTTAGACTCAATAACACTGCAAAACCTGACTTCTGCTATTGTGGTATGCAACATTTTTAGCAAGTCAGGTTTGAGGGGGGGGGAGGGGTTGTTACAGAAGGTGCTGAAAGGGAGAAACAAGTAGAAACATAATCCGGAGAGGAGTAGCTTTGGTGTAGCAGCTGTCATTGGATTAAACAATAGAGTTAGGGTGAGGGGGATGATGGTGAGTTGGAAATCCATGTACATGGGGATCCCAAAGATTTTGGGAAAGGATCACGTCGAAGAAGAATAGGGATAGCCAGAAGAGAAGAAGATGTTAGCAGGAGGCAATTTAAAGATGTGAAAAGACATTTTTGACCTTTTTATTTCGTTTAGAAGGTGACAGTCAGTAAAGATAGAATAGTCATTTCACAATATTTTTTTCTCTATTCATTTGAATGTATAAAATGGTATGTGGGCATGCATTTTGACCTGAGAAAATAATAATAGAATAGTTTCCATTTTGCTTCATGAAATCCTCTCATTTTGATAATTTTTTTGGTTAGAATATAAAAATTATCATTTAACCAACGATCAAAAATAGGATAAATCCTTTACAATTTCACTGGGCATACCCAGGATGCAGCACATACAATCACCCAAAATCTACTCTAATTCAAATAATCTATACATGTGAGTAGCAATTCCATGTGCCAAATCCTGAGCATTAGCATTTTGATCCTCAAAACACTTACGGTTTCTGGCAATCCACAAGTAATATATGGTAGCTGCAAAAGAGGCCTTGATGAATTTAGTCCTTGAGCTTCTCTTCCTTGCATGTTTCTGAGTCCAAGAAATCATCCCCCTTAGTGAAGAAAATTCAGTCTGAATACCTAACCATACAAGAATCCAATTTCAAACATACCTTGCTATCGAACAAGTGAAAATGTGATCTTGTGTCTCTACAAGTTCAGCACATGTCGGATATTTTAAGTCATTTAAAGTAAAATTCAGCCTCTCTCTAGTGGGTAGTCTTCCACGCACAGCCGATCAAAAAGTAAAGCAGTGTTTAGGAACATTCTTAGATGCCCAAACAGCGCTTGCCCAAGACATTTCATGCCCTTTGCTCTTTATGATTTCATATGCTCTAGCCAAAAAGGAGCCATTTGCTTCAGTCTGCCATCATTTCAGTTTCACAAACAATAGAGTTACCACAATTCTGTAGAAGTAGCTCTTTAATGTGGAGGATTCTCTTTATAAGGGCCGAAAATCTGGCCTTGGGTTTTACTATCCAAATTCCAGAATGCAGCCGATAATAATGGTGAATCCAACGAACACATAGCGTATCCTTTTTCATGTGTATATTCCACAAGTGTTTCAACAAAAGTGCATTATTCCAGGCTGACAAGTCAAAAACCCAAGCCATCCTCTTGCTTGGGTTTATATATATCTTTCCATGAGACCCACGCCTTTTTCAAATGTTGATCCCTTAAGCCCCATAGGAAATTCCTTGCAATGTGGACCAGCTGCCTTTGTACTATAGAAGGAATGGCCAAAATACCCATCCAGAAGACGTGTACGCCCTGAAGGACCCCCCTTGATTAACTCAATCCTTCTTGCATATGAGAGTGTCTTAACATTCTCTATGGCAGTGCAATTTGCAATGCGTTTGAGATATCCACTGAAGTGAGAAAACTGTAGAGCATGACCAGCAATGGGTATCCCTAAATAACGAAAGGGAAATTGACCTTGTAAACCCAGTAAAGAAGCAGATATCCCCTTTTCTTCATTACTCATCCCAACCAGAAATATTTTAGATTTAGCAACATTACTCCTTAGTCCAGAGATATTTCCAAACTCCTCTAGGATATCAACTAAGGCTAAAACTGATTCCTTATCACCCCTTGAAAGTAAAATCAGATCGTCAGCAAAGGCCAAGTGCGTGATTTTAAGCTTACCACATTTGGAATGATATTTAAACTGCTGGTGTTCATGCAATGCATTGAGAATCCTGGAGAGGTACTCCATCCCCAACACAAAGAAAAGGGTGAAATATGGTCACGTTGCCTTAACCTTGTCTCAGCCTTAAAAAATCCTTCCAATGATCCATTTATAGAAATTGAGTATGTGGTTGTTGTAATACACTCCATGACCCAAGAGATAAACCTGCATGGAAAGTTGAGTCCCTTGAGCACTACCTCCAAAAAACTCCATGAAACCGAATCAAATGCCTTCCTAATGTCCGTATTTATCAAGCACTTTGGTGTGGTTTTCTGCCGTCCATATTGCCTCAATAACTCTTGAACAAGCAAGATGTTCTCTGCCATTGCCCTCGCTTGGACAAAGCCAGCTTGTGCCTCATCAACTAAGTGCGGTAAAATATGAGAGAGCCTAAATGCAATAATTTTAGAGATAGCCTTATAAATCACATTACCGAGGGAAATGGGTCGAAATTCACCAACGTTCCTTGCATTATCAATCTTTGGTATCAGAGCAAAAATTGAGTGGTTTATTTGCCTAAGAATTCTTCCAATCTCAAAAAACTCCAAAATAGCATTAGAACCTCATCTCCCAAAATTTGCAATGCCTTGATAAAGAATTGAGAAGTATAACCATATGGACCCGGTGACTTATCCTTCCAAATTGAGAAGATCGCATTTTTAATCTCCTCCACCACAACTGGCTTCAATAGTTAGGCTGCCAGACTCTGGTCTATATTGTACTATTGCTGAAGACATCAGTATTAACAGGCAAAGTGTTCCCCATAGTGCCGAAAAGTCCAGTATATAAAGTGACAAATTTTTCCGCTATCTCTGTTCTTTTGGTGGCAAATGTGCCATCATTTCTCTCAATAGACAAAATCCTCCCTCTGTCCCTGATTTGTTTTACCCAAGAATGAAAAAACTTTGTGTTTCGGTCACTTAGTCTGATAAACAGTCCTTTTGCTTGTTGCGAATAAAAACTCCTTTCCTACTTAAGAAGCCTGTTTGTGATATCACTTTGATCCTTCAAAGCCTTCTCAAGCATTCCATTATCATTCTCAACTTAGAATTTTAATTGCATCTCTTCAAGTTGCCCCTTTGCCCTTTTCATCCTCTCAGTTATGTGAGCAAAGTCCTTCTCATTCAGTTTCTTAAGGCCTCTTTTGAGCGCTTTGAGCTTCCTACAAACAGTATACATTCTTGTTCCATAACATTCCATCTCCCAAGCATCCTTAACCAGGCTCAAGAAGTCATGGTGTTTGGTCCACATATTTAGAAACTTAAAATTCACTTTCAATCTTGGCTCTTCCTTATCCAAATAAAAAATTCCTGGCGAGTGATCTGAAATGCAACCAGAAACTGGGAAATAGGCCTAAGAGGAAGCCATGCTATCAATCCATCTTTCATTCACTAAGACATGGTCCAACCTACACTTGACCCTTTCATTCGTCCAAGTGTATTTGCAATCAGCGTATGGCAGCTCCACCATATTACACTTCATACAAAATTCTAGAGTATCTTTAATTTCATATGCAGAAGCCTCCTTCCATTAATCTTCTCATCATCCGAAAACAGTGTGTTAAGATCCCCTAGTACCACCCAGGGGAGCGAACATACATCACCAATTTTGTCCAAACCTTGCCACATGCTCCTTCTCTCAACCCCTCTATTGTAGGCACAAACATAGGACAGCATTACCTGCTTGCCATCATTCAATGAGGTTACTTTGCATTTTACTACCCGTTCATCAACTCCTAAATTAGCCAAACGAAAGTTGAAAGGTTCCAAAAACCCAAAATTCTGCTTCCTGTCTGTACGTCAAAATTATTTACATGACTTCATCCAATGAACACTGTTTTAATTAAGGTTTGGAAGCTACGATCTTTCAGCTTCGTCTCCAATAGACCAATGACATCTACCTTGTTCTTCTGTACAAATTCATACACCTCACCTTATTTTTGAGGGGTGACTAAACCCCTAACATTCCAAAATGCAAGAATCATAAAGGAACCTGAGGTGTTACCTTCTCATTAAACTTTGATGGGTGGTCCTTTAAAGCTTTCATCTTTCTTCTTTTTTCCTTCTTTGTCAGAACTTTGATGAATCTTCCATTTGGTTCAGGATCCTCAGAATCCCTTGCCTCTGCCTGAATTCCCTCTCCCTCAACACCTTGATTCAGCTCCAGTTCTTCACTGGTACTTCCTTCCCTTACCTCATTACCAATTCCTTTGTAAGCCTCAGTTAAGAAGGCCTTTATGTTCTCCTGACTATGAATCTGTAGATAAACCTGTGCCTGATGCTGCCCATCCGGTTGTACCTGTTCCATTGTATCAATACCATGACTGCCTTTATTTTCAGGTACCTTCTTTATGCTGGCCGCCTGTGTTCTTCCAGATAGGTTCTTTCGTCCCCCCGTTTTTATTTATGTCCCTCCTACCTTTTTCGTCCTTCATGAACAAGTTATGACCTTTCTCCGTATGACCAATCCTTCCACAGGTTATGCAATGCAGGGGAACCTTTTCATACTGCACTTCTTGCATTTGAATCCTACCAAGCAGAGTGACGTCTATCATTTTAGGCAACTTCTTAGAGATATCCATCTCTATGAGGACTCTTGCATATTTAAATATTCTTTTTCTTGCTGTAATCTGATCTGTACTGATGGGATTACTCGGATACGAGGAAATTTTGCTGAGAAACCTTTCATTCCATAGAATTAGAGGCATGTTATTAAACCTTACCCAAATTGGGACAACATGCATATCTTCATGGACAAAGCTAAAGAATTTCGGCATCCTCTTGAGCATAATGGGTTTTCCATTAATGAAGTAAGGTCCATCCAGCAGGACAAGTACCATCTCCTCTGTTTCTTCAAATTGAAAGACAATCCTTCCAGAGTCATCGATCTGAACTTTATGCCTACCTTTCCAGTTTTACGTTATTTGTTTTAGAGGTCCAAGACCTGGGAAAGTACCTCCAACATAACCTATTAAGCAAACCTCCCATTCTTTTTCATCTTCAAATTCTTCTTCCTCAAAAATTGGACCATCAGATTCTGTCTGTACCTTGGCAAGCTTAATTCCTTCCTTTCTGTTGTCCTTGAAGAGTGAAGACCAAGGAGCCTTCACATGCAACTCCTTCGCACCTCTAGATCCAGATCCAGTAATCTGGTTTCGTCTAACATCCAGATCTGGTCATTCACAGATTGCTGGAACCTCATTCATTTTTATATTATCACCTTCCTTGCTTTTTGTAGCTTCCAACTCAACATTATCTGGATGCATGCAAGCATCCACTTTTCCTTCTCTGTCTTTTGTCAGAGGGGAAAGCAGGTCCTATTCTGGAATGCAGAAGGGGCTACTGCTATATCCCATTCTTCCCTATGAACAGTTCGAACATTCATGGTATTCAAGTTGATTTACAAAAAAAAAGGATGAAAATTTATGTGCAGTTTGATGAAGTAGATGAGATGAAAACAGAAATTCGGGCATCCTCAAAGAGCTTCTCTCTCCTGTTTCACTCACATCCTAAAACTCTAAGTATTTAACTATGTTCTGTCTTTTTTTTAAAAAAAAATATGTTCTCTCAGATTTTGTCTCCGTATTCCAAATTATTGATTGTGGATGCAAAACTGGAGGTTCAACTAACTGCTAATTACTATTTGTACTGGGTAAAAGAAATCAGTCTTTTTTTTAAGTAGAATTTTCCTCATTATGTGATTATTTACAATTCTAGGAGTTATGGCATTCATATCCTTGAGATTAATTTTTCAGTTTTACTAGCCTACCTTTTTCTAAGCCTACATATGAGGGCCAAATGACTTCCTAATATTCCAAATTTTCTATTATGAAACTTTTTAAAAATAACATGCATATAAAATCTTGACGTACGAGAAAGAATTGTGTTCTACTCATTTTTACTTTTTTATTGATCTATATTAAATTTGTTTTCATAAATGTGTTTTTAAAGATATATTATTTTACAACACTCCAAGACGTTTGTATTGAAACAACTATATCAAGTTATTGACCAACTCGGTATAATCCGTACTGAATAGCTCTTATTTTTTGAAAACTCAAATTACTTTACCTTTTCCAGCAGTATTATTCATTGAAATGATAGAAAGGATAGAGGCCAATTTCTGAAAATGGGAACTTTTAAGTACGGGAACGGATCCCCTGACCGCCTAAAGCCTCACCCCCTTCACGACCCTCTGTCACGTGACAGTAAGAGGAATGGTGAGGATGACCCGCATCCAATCTCATCACCTCCTCTGCCGCTATGTGGCGGACGATCATGCAGGCGGTCACAGGGAGGGATCAGAGGATCCCAATCGCCTAGATGGGATAGCCTCTGACAGTACACCATTTGTAAGGGTCTAATTCAATTCCCGAAAATGCAAACTAGAAAGCTTTATGCTTTCTGACGGAAAAGCAAAAAAAAAAAACAAAAAAACTGTTACGGAAAAAATAATGATTATACATATACAGTTTCAATAGTATTTTTTATTTTGATTTTAGTTTGTCGTAAAAATATTATTAAATTTTTAAAATTAGTGACTAATAGTATTTAAAATTTTAACACTACCTATTTTATCGACACTTACATAACTTTTTTTATTTTATCTTAAGTAACTAAGTAAAAAATAGAATATGAATATTAACCTATAAAGCTTGATTTTTTAAGTTGCGGTTACGTTAAGTTAAATTAGTAAAGAAAGTATGTGATAATTATTCTTGGCGTTGCCGCATTGATAGTCATCAGGTCAAAAGAGAACGATACATAGCCCTTAATCTTGCAACAAAAATGTCCCCGTTTTTGTCCAGCACGTTATTTTCTGCGCCCATTCAAAAACGTGTAACATTTCATATCTTGCTGGAATTCCAATTTTTTTATTCCACATGGATATGCCATATTTATACGATGACTGATATTACGAGTTGTATATCTCGTCTAAAGATAAGTTTCTTTATTTTATTTCATAGATGATGGTTGATGTTACTACTTGGCAAGTAGTCCACTCAGGATGATGCATAAGTAGTGATTTGTTAGATGATTCTAGTAACTGTAATCTGTTTATGATGTCTCTACTTATATTAAAGTATTGAAAAAATTAACACCGTTGTTTATAGAATTATCCCATAGTGATATATATTGTATGTATTTATGTCAAGTTCTTGAAAACTATTTCATTTCACCGTTTCCAATTCAGCGTTATGGAAGTCTTATATTTAATTGCTATATTATCTGGTTTTACATTGAAATTTCAAAACTTTGAAAGCCAAACAAGTAGTCGAAGTCAAGGACAGAAAAATTGTTGACATAATATTAAAGATGGAGGAGAAATGCAGCAAACGTAGTATTGGGCATTTGATCGAACACTTGCTATAATTCATCAAACAGGTACAATTCAAGAAGATAGAAAGAAGAAGTAAGACATAAGTGAATGCTGGAAGGTGTAGTGAGCACGCAAAGTCGAGAAGGAAGGATGTGATTGGCTGGAGGCCACGTGATTGGGGTGAAATCGGGAGAGACAGTTGCAGCAGTTCGTAACTGCCTGCAACAGTTGAAGGAGGAAGAAGAAATCAGGCGCCAAGCAGTCACATTAAATGACGGAAATGCCCTTTTATTAATACGTTGAGTGATTTATTAATCATGGACATTCTTGTAATTTTACCTCCTTTCTTCTTTTTCAAATACTGCACTTCTGCAGTCGATCAAAGGCAATGAGAATTGGCAGTTCTTTGGTTCCTTCTCTTCTGTTTCTTCCTCAATTTTTTTGCCTTTATTCTCAATTCATATTCATGTTCGATTGGTTCTTGATGATTCTTGATGAATTAATCAAAAATTGACGCATAAGAATAATGGTAATATCTGTGAAATTTGATGTATATACAAGAAATCAACTCAACAATCAACACAACAATGATCAAGAAACAAAGAGGAACAAGAAAATCAAGAATGGCCTTTGTAATTATGAGAGAAAAACCGGAGAGAATTAGTACAAGCTGGGGGCAGCTGGAGGAACTGAAAATGAAAACTGTCATCGCATATGCTGCATAACCAGCATACTTAACTGTTTTACAAACAGATGAAAAGACATAATTACCCTTAACTAATATCCTCTCCTACTTATTAACGCAGGGGCACATCAGTAATTTTCCCTTATAAAAAATCTTTCCACGACGCACCAACTCCTTCCTTCCTCTCACCTATGCACTCCATTGGCATGCTGCATTTGCCTCTCACCTATTGTTTCACTGCATTCACCTGAACCACTTTGTGCCACCTAAGCATCTCAATTGTCAACAGCGTGCATCAATTGAGTAGAAGAAGTTCACCTCTTTACGCATCATCGATCATCCTTCTTCCCTTCATCACTACGGATTGTTTCTTCAACAATATCACTCATCTAAAGCTTTCCGTTCTAGTTTTATTTCTTTTATGCGTCAAGGTGTCAAAAAGAATTTCCAAATTCAGATTAAGGTTGTTAAAAATGTATCAAACAAGTAGCTACCCAGCTTGTCCGAAAAATATTGTCACAATTGACTTTTCAACAAATGTAAAGCTTCTACTGAGATCCCGGCTCTATATGTACCTACATAGATGACACATTAATAAGGTCATGATGCGCTAGTGTGTTAATGATGGAATATAATAAATACAAATAGAAAGTTTCCGATATTAAAATAGTAATAACTATGTATATACACAAACAATGCAATACAAAGACAAATACAAACAAAAAAATGCAAACTCTCTATTTTTTAAATAGATGTATTGTTTATCTGCCTCTCACTCTTTTTAAACCCTCACGACACCTTTTGGTGTCGTTGACATATACTGTTGTTGCTGTGTTCTCTTCACTTAATCGATCCTTACCACATTCATGGAATGCACGATAACAAAACCTCAAAGTGACATTAAAGGGAAATTCGTAGTTATTTGCCGATCAACCAGATTGGTAGTTCTTTTATAATTAAACAAAAATTAATTTAGCTCTTTTGCAAATAACTAAAATAGCAAATGTTAATGCCTATATGTATCATGCAGGCCACTCTTCCTTTTGATATCGATTTATCACTTTCCATAATCCAAAATAAGAAGTAAAACTAATAGTTAAGGCCTCCCACTTTCTCCTAAATTATTAGAATTATAATAGATAAAAGTATTGCCAAATAAGAACGCTTCACAGCATCATCTAAACTCCACAACATCAAATATTTTAAGTAACCAACTTGTTTAGTGGATATTTGCTATGATACAGCTGTTTATATGTTTTTTTATACCCCATTTTAAACTTCATAGAACTTTCCTACTCCCAAAATGCCAAAAACCCTCGATTCCACATTGTTTAAATACACACTATATAACATTCAAATTATGTGATCTTTCAAAACACCAAGAAATATCCAACACACATACCGTTCATAACAAGAAACTGCCGTCTTGTATCAAATGGCTAATGATCTTTATTCTTTTCTGAGTCCAAAATTTCTTATTCTGATTGTTCTGTCATGCATTGTTGCGACGGATTATTGTTTCGAATATGCAAGAGCTGATTACTTTGATCAAGATTTTTACGTATCATGGGGCGATGGACGTGGAAAAATGGTTAATAATGGAAAAGATTTGACGCTTTCACTTGATAAAACTTCCGGCTCAGGCATTCAGTCCAAGAACCAGTACTTATATGGGCGTCTTGATATGAGTATCAAGCTCGTTCCAGGCAATTCTGCAGGAACTGTCACCACGTTTTATGTAAGTTTTTTGCATCTGGAAGTAGTTATATACTTCATTGATTCAATAGATATATCATGCCCAAAATGATGGCTAATTGGTATACATTTAGGATGGCATTTAATATGATTGTTGTTTTAAGGATTATCCGGAACCAACCTCCGTCTGTTTTTAATACATGGGTATGGTTGCGTATATCCGGCCTCCCACATCCCGTCATAGGCGAGAGTATGTAAGGTGGTTGTTGTTGTTGTTGTTTTAAGGGTTGTATGATATTGTTAGCAAGTGAAAACATCATCTTTGATCAGATGATTAAAAGTTAAGATGGTATTATTTGTTTTGTTAATGCTTTTTTAATTTACTGTTTTTGTCATGCAGTTCTCTTCACAAGGTTCAAGTCATGATGAGATAGACATTGAGTTTTTGGGGAATTCGAGCGGCGATCCTTACACTTTACATACAAATGTGTACACTCAAGGATATGGTGGTCGAGAGCAACAGTTCCATCTCTGGTTTGATCCCACAGCTAATTATCATACCTATACCATCATCTGGAATCCTCAATCCATCTTGTGAGTACCAGATATTGATGATCAGAGTAAACTCTTTATGGAAACATATGCAAGCGGAAGTAATACATGCAAACATATTAGAACATATATATACACGTACACGTGTGTGCATATACATATGCATTACATGCGTTTGTGTTGATGACTATGTGTGTGTCTATACACATAAATAAAGATATACAAAAACATATATGCACGTATTAGATATCTTCAGGTTATGAGATTGTTCATGGTAAATCATCCGATCACGTCAGATTATGTCTTATATCCACATATCATAAGAGGTTACCGGCCTTCAAATGGGGTACATATAGCCGGTCACTGGACCATCATCATGCCGGAATATATAATCTGACATGATCTGATTGACGTGGTCAAAGGTAACAAAAGATAGACAATATGTTTATGAGATATTGTCTCCTATATTGACTATGTCATGTATAGTACCACTCATGTGAGTAACCATATGTGTCTGAAAGTGTCTAGGTCAACTAATTAAGACTCTTTCTAGCAAAAAAAAAAAAAAAAAGTCAAAAACCTAGCAAAAATTTTACACCATAACTATTACCTCTAATAACGTGCAAAACAATCCATCCGTTTATGCATGAATATATGCACACTGTACTCCAAGCTTAGATGATAAATTGCAAATCACTTACACAAATATTTATAATAAATATCTAAAGTAACTTTACTAACTATAAATGATTTTTGATATAGCGCCTGTCACATAAACTCTCCATTGTTTTCATGTCATAATAACTCATATCTTCAATTCTAATGATCCCTTGTGAACTTCATATGCAGTTTTCTTGTGGACAATGCACCCATAAGAGAGTTCAAGAACTTGCAATCCTATGGAGTCCCATACCCAACAAGCCAGCCCATGACTGTCTACGCATCCTTATGGGACGCCGATGACTGGGCAACCCAAGGCGGCCGGGTCAAAACCGACTGGACTAAGGCTCCCTTCATTGCTTCCTTTACAAATTATCAGGCCGACGCCTGCGTGTGGAACAATGGTTATTCTTCTTGTGATTCAAACCCTAATAATTCTTGGTATCTCAAGCAGCTGAATGCAGGGGAACAGGGCCAGATGAGATGGGTGCAGAACAACTATATGATATATAATTATTGCACAGATACAAAAAGGTTTCCTCAGGGAATGCCTCTTGAATGCAACCTCAACCATTAAAGATCAAATGACATATGGGATCTTTTGAGAAATCGCTTGTGGGATTTTCATTTTGTCTCTTGTATACAAATTTGTTTTGTTTCTTTTCACCAACAGTTGGCATTTGCAAATAAAATATTACTATCACATTTCTGTTTATATATGATTTAAGCATTTGTAGTTTGTGTGGTTATACAAAGAGAGTTTTCGTTGGTTTGTTAATTTGTTTTTCATACATGGAAGACAGAAATGAGTGTAAACGTGACTTTTGATATTGATAATTCTTTATAAGAAACTGCTTTTCATTTTCTCATGCACACAATTTTTAACGGTTACCGGCTTTAAAAAAATAATTCAGAAACACAAAACATATCATAAAAAAATATACAGTGACAAATATAATGTTCACAGAGTTAAATTTGGTGGTACTCATAGTACATTAATTTTTTTTCCATTAATACTCCAAACAAAGTTGCATTCCTCGGCTTATTTTTTCCTTTATTTTTTCTTTATCTTATTGATTATTGATGAACTACTAGAATTGGTCATTGTGTTAAGCAGATATGACTTATCTTACCAAAACTACTGTGTTGAATATACCATCGACATTACTAATGTAATAATTAATTATATTCCTTCCTACTTTTTATCTGTTGTATGTTAATCTTCCAGAAAATTTTGCTTCCTCCGTTATAGTTTGTTGATTTTCTATTGCCTTTCGAATTAATTTTTCTCCGCAACAAATAATACAAAATAGTATAACTAACAGAAGCATTCCTCCATAAGATATCTTCTAGTGTGACATGGATTTGATGCTATGTTACTTTTGATTTCCGGAGTGGTAACCACGGTATACCTTAAAAGCAAATAGGCTATGTGCTTTTAAGCACTCTTTTCGGCTCTGCTTTGTCTGGGATGAACAGGCTGTTGGAGAAAATTGAATTTGTCAAAGTTGACAATTTGGGTTATCAACATACTTTGAGCTTAATTGTGATTAGTTTTCATTATTGACAAGTGAAAACTAACGAATCCTTAATTATCTACGTAACGAGTAGATAATTTTAGGCTTTAGAATCACTCAATTACGATACTGGTTGAATGAAAAATTAATACTCAAAGTATGGATAAAATAAATAGAAATCGGCTCAGCTCCGCTCGTGCTCGGGTTGCGGGTCGGTTCATATCT
>AP025044.1:9993102-10041822 GCA_036186865.1 Eustoma russellianum | reverse complement strand
CTGCATTGGGATTGGCCAAGTTGTTAACCGAGGACCCTTTTGCGGTGGATCCTGTTGATGACCAGAACCAGAACATACAAAATAATCTTTTTGTTGAAGAATGGAACTTTAATAATTATGTTTGTTTGAGTCATATTCTGAGTTTTTTAGACAATTCTTTGTATCGATTGTACTGTACGTATAAAATTGCAAAGTCTTTGTAGGCTCTGGAGAAGAAATATCACACGGAAGATGCAGATACAAAGAAGTTTATTGTCGTCAAATTCCTTGATTTCAAAATGTCAGATTCTTGAACTGTTGTTTCTCAGATTGATGAACTACAGCTGTTGATAGCCAAAATAGAAGAGGAGGACATGTTGCTTAGTGAATCTTTCGTAGTGGCGGCAGTGATTGAGAAGCTGCCTCTTTCATGGAAGCAATTTTGAAGCTATCCCAAATACAAGCAAAAGGAAATGACAATGGAAGATCAGATTGTCTGACTCCGCATAGAGGAGGATAATCGAAGATCTGAGAAAAAGCCACATTTGAGTTCTGGTCATGCCAAAGTCCATGTTGCAAAGGCAAAGAAAAAGAAAGGTCATCTCGGAGTGAACAATAAAGGCAAACAGATCACCAAGAAGTTCACAGAAAAATGCTACTATTGTGGCATTCAGGACATGTCAGCAGTGAATGCCGCAAGCCAAAGAAGAAGCAAACCAAGGCAAAAACAAATCTCGTACATGCCATAGATGATTTGAACCTGTGTGCTATGGTCCCAGAGTGTAGTGACATGGGGAACCTGCACGAATGGTGGCTGGATACTTGAGCCATAAGACATGTATGCTCAAACAGGGCAATGTTCTCAGAGTACCAGCCCGGGAACAACGAACAACTTTACATGGGAAACTCTGCCTCATCGAAGATCGAAGGCAAAGGGATAGTTGTTCTGAAGCTGACCTCAGGAAAGCACCCAACTCTGAAGAATGTGATGTATGTTCCCGGCATCCGAAAGAATTTGGTTTCTGGGGTTTTACTAGTCATGCATGAGTTTAGACTGGTGTTAGAGTCGAATAAAGTGATTCTTTCAAAGAATAGTATGAATTTGGGGAAGGAGTACTAGTCGGATAAGATGTTTAAATTAAACGTCATCACTATTGTACTCAAGAAAGAATTGCCTGTAGAGGCTAATAATAATGATTTCTTTTTTGCTTACATGCTTAAGTCTTCTTGTTTATGGCATTTTTGTTTGAAACATGTAAATTACAAGTCAATACAATGAATGGTTAATCTTGACTTATTATCCAAATTGAATTTTGATAAGGAAAAATAACAAATTTGTGTTGAAGCAAAAATGGCAAAGGCGCCATTTTCTTCAATAGAAAGGAACACTGAATCTTCGGATTTATTTCATACAGATGTATGTGATTTAAAGCTTGCGCAAGCGAGAGGTGGTAAAAAGTACTTTGTCACTTTTATCGACGATTGCACTAGATACTGCTATTTTTATTTGCTAAGTAGCAAAGATGAGGCCATTGATGTTTTAAAAGACTATAAAAATGAAGTTGAGAATCAACTTAGCAAACGAATTAAAGAAATTTGTAGTGATAAATGTGGCGAATATGATACACTGTTTAATGAATTTGGTCCAAAACATGGAATTATTCATCAAACGACTATAGTATATTCACCTCAATCAAATGGTATTGCTGACTGCAAAAGTTGTACTCTAAAAGAGATGATGAATCCTATATTGATAAGTTCGAATTTACCTCAGAACTTGTGGGGGAAGCAATACTCTCCACTAATGTCATTTTTAATAGACTTCCATCTAAAAAGACAGATAAAACCCTATACGAACTTTGGAAGGGTCATAAGCCTAGCTACAAATACTTGAAAGTGTGGAGGTGTCTGGCAAAGGTTGTTGTACCTAAACCAAGAAAAATAAAAATTGGGCCTAAAACGATTGACTACATATTCGTAGGATACGCGACTAACAGGAGTGCATATCGGTTCTTGATGCACAAGTCAGACATTCCTGGCATACATGAAAAGTTTGTCATCGAGTCAAGGAATGCGGTGTTCTTCAAAGATGTCAATCCAACGAAAGACAAAAATAATAAAGAAATAAGTACTGGTAAGCGAATGCATGAGACGACCTCTCAAGAAACTGAGGATATTTGTCAAAGCAAGCGAGCCAGAATACCAACACCGTTTGGACCGGATTTTCTTACCTATATAGTAAAAAAAAGAGCCAAGAACTTTTTCTGAGGCAATGTCAACTCGAGAAGCTTCCTTCTGGAAAGAAGCAATAAACAGCAAGATAGATTCAATTCTTCAAAATCACACTTGAGTGATGGTTGACCTTCCACCAAGAAGTAAACCACTCGGATGCAAGTGGATTTTCAGGTAGAAATTGAACGAGAATGGGTTTATCGATAAGTATAATTGGTAGCTAAAGACTTTCAACAGAAGGAAGACTTTGACTTTTTTGACACATACTCACGAGTGGCTAGAATCACTTCTATAAAGGTGCTAGTTGCCATTGCTGCAGTCTACAACTTAGAAATCCATCAGATGGATGTGACGGCTGTCTTCCTGAATGGTGAGCTGGACACTCCGAAGGGTTCGTTGTTCTATGACAAGAAAAGAAAGTCTGTAGACTTGTTAAGTCTTTGTACAGACTTAAACAAATACCTAAAAAGTGGCACTTGATATTTGATCAAGCGATGCTAGCTAATGGTTTTAAGATCAACGAGTGCGACAAATGTGTCTACATTAAGAAAACACTAAATGCATATGTAATAGTATGTCTATATGTAGACGACATACTAATCTTGGGCAGTACTTATGATATTAACTTGAATATAAAGAAGATGTTGACCCGAAACTTCGACATGAACGATAAAGGAGTTGCCAACGTCATTCTAGGAATTAAAATTTCTAAGATAGCCGAAGGAATCGTTTTGTCACAAACTTAATATATTGAATCTGTTCTAAAACATTTCAATACGTTTTATGTGAATCCAGAGTAGACTCCACGTGACTTAAATGTACACTTAAGAAAGAATCGAGGCAAGCTAGTAGCTCAATTGGAGTACTCACAAAGTCTGATGAACATATCAAATTGTACAAGACTAGACTTAGCATGTTCAGTAAACAAACTGAGCAGGTTTGTCAGTAATCCAAGTGATGATCATTGGGAAGCTCTATATAGAGTGATACTATACTTGAAATATACAACGAACCTTGGATTACATTACTTAAGATATGCAGTAGTGTTAGAAGGCTATTTTGATGTGAACTAGATATCTAATTGTAAAGACTCTAAGTCTACCAATGGATATTTATTCACAAATAAAACGTGCATAGCTCGTTCTACTATGGAAGCTGAGTTTATACACTAGATAAAGTCAGGGTAGAGGCTGAATGGATTCGGAATTTCTTGGAAGATGTGGCATGCTGGCCCAAGCCAATCACTCCCATCAGTATACACTGTGATAATTAGTCAGCTATAGGACGAACTCAAAAAAGCATCTACAATGGTAAGTCTCGATATATAAAATCTAATTGCGTGATTTCCATTGATTATATAAAATCAAAGGAGAATCTTGCGATCCGCTAACAAAAGATTTGCCTAGAGTTTAGATGTAATATTTGACTAACGGAATGGGACTAAAGCCTACAATGCAAGATCCTTCGTAACGGTAACCCAGTCTTCTTGACTGGAGATTGCATAATCTTGGTTCAATGGGACATCTAAGTTATGAAGTTTAATAAAGCACTTACTCATTTTGTTAAATAAAAGTATTGTCTACAGAAAGAATTAGGGTAAGCTAATGCTTTAAATGTTCATATATCTTGGCACATCAAATGTAGTATGGTAGAATACTCCCTATAGAAAACACCTATGTAAGTATGAAGTGGCACAGCTTCTATGAGAATTTTATTAGGCAAGAATTCTTTAAAACACTTTCTAAAACCAAGCTGTCCATGGACAAAACGAACACAACCATGAGAACCAAAAGGGCGTTAAAGGAAATGTTGTGTGAGTATTGTTGTCTAGGTTCACAATGAAGGCTGACTGGTTCAAGACATCAAGTCACTAATTAGCCGAGTGGATCCGACAGTATATCACTAGGAAAGGTTCAAAGTCAGAAGCTATCTCTTCTGATGCAACATTTTCTTGTCTGACTTCTCGTTAGAGTCTGTACATGCATTTGGATTTACATTAATTTCCATTCATGTGAGTGATTGTTTGAGAAAATTGAATTTGTCAAGTCATAAGCCTTGGTTAGAAACACTCTTTAAGCCTAATTGTGATTAGTTTTCATTAATGACAAGTGGAAATGAATGAATCCTTAATTATCTATGTAATGAGTAGATAATTTTAGGATTTGGAAGCACACAATTACGATAACGGGTGAGACATTAATGCTCAGAGTAAGGGTAATATAAGTGGAAATCAGCTTAACTCCGCTCGTGCTTGAGCTCTGGCTTGTGATCGGGTTGCAGGTTATGGTTTGCATGTCGGTTCATATCTGTTGGAGAAGTTTTATTTAAATTTAAATTTCTTCTAGGTGGTTGTGATCGGCTAAGGCTGCGATTTGAAAAACGGTTAAGGCTAATCATACTGGGCAGACCTGAAGTGGTTATCTGATATAAAGGTATCAGGACGAGCAGGTATCTTATCTAACAGCTGTGGTTGAACTGGCATTAACCTGCACTCCGGTTTTTCCATATAAATACTAGGTGGAGGTGACTTCTGAGGTCATCCAGAAATCGATCATGCAATCAGTTTTCTCGTTTTCTCTTTGCATACGATCTCCCTCTCTGCAGATCATCTCCTTCCTGCATACAGTCTTCATCTCTGCATTTTTCCTAGTCATCCGAGAAGTCAGAAATGTCTTACAGGTTCATTGAGTTCATATGCTGCAGTGCCGCTTGTCTGAACTGATTCTGTAGTATCCTGGGAGACGGTTGCTACCTCTGGTTCGGAACAGTATACCGGAGAAATACGTCTTATGGACAGAGTCCTGGACTCACCTCGGATTATTTACTTGGCTGAACTGCTGAGCTGCTGTTAGCGCAGCACTGCTGATCTCAGTGTTGTCGTTTTGAGCTCAGTTGATCTGCTGAGCTGCTGCTGTACTGAGTTCTGATGTTGTGCTAAGCTCGGCTGATTGGCTATTAGCGCAGTACTGTTTTTCTGAAGAGCTGTTGTGCTGAGCTCTGCTGCTATGCTAAGGTCGACAAGTTGGCTGTCTATCCAAGACGCAAACTCATTCGTGCTGTTTGGGCCGATCTGATCTGACGGACCGACCTGACCTTTCCTGAGTTCGGCAGATCGACTGTTGTTTTGTTTCACATGAACACTCTATACGGAATCGTTTTGTCTAACAAGCTCCCGCAGAGGCTTCCTACCAAAGTCAGACTCGGATCTCTAGAAGATGAGACATGTCAGCTATGCTTGCTAGAGCCAGAATCGTTGCAGCACTTGATCTTTTCATGCTCGGCCACAAAAGAAGTCTGAGATTACATCTCAGAATGGCTGGCACTATCACAGGGGTTAAATTCCATTTCTAGATTGCTAGCCTGGGTCACGGAAACTCAAAGGAAAAGCAATGAGAACAAAGGCAATCAATATCACACTAGTGGCCGTGATCTATCAAATTTAGAAGGCTAGGAATAGGAACATTGTTTATGGAGAATCTTTTGTATCATGGATGTAAAACATAGAATATGCACGCATATTTTCAGGATCATGTATAATCTTTACCTTCATATTCTAAGATGAGGTAATACAATATTCGTTGGTCAGGAATATTCACATGACTAGCACGCATAGGCTCGGCTGATAGCTTATGTAGTAGCGCTATTGTATGAGTGACATCTCCTTGATGCCTTGATTTCTCTGGTTAATATATTAGCATTTTAACCTCAAAAGCTATGTGCTCTTATTATTTTTAACTCTTTTGAAGTTATATCACTCGGTACAAAATATATGTTCCACTATTAACGTTTTTCAATTTCATTTCAAGTAGACCAAAATTAGTTTTAAAAGATTTCACCTAGTTCAAGATTATTTGTTTTCGTTAATAAAGAATAGAAGACAGGTTGTATATGAAAAATAATAATATATTACTAAGTGTGGTGATAAGTTCAATGGTAGATTCTTTGTCTTCTGCAATAAAGAATAGAGAGAGGTCGCATATGAACAAAACAATTGATCGTTACCATCAAATTGTTCCACCTGCACCATGGCTCTTCAAGGCGACCTTCTTTTAAAACTATAATTTTAAACAACAATAACTTAGAGGCTCCCGCTTATAGCGGGATATGGAGGGATCGGATGTACGCAACCACACCCATGTATTATAAATGCACAGAGGTTGTTTTATGATGAGTCATAATGATGCGTCAAGTTCTGTCGATCACCTTCTACTTCACAATATAAGAAACGCAGCCAATATAGTGAGTCATTGTAAACTATAATTTTAAACGGAGCTGTTATTTGACTCCGATGTAAGTGTATATCAAAGAAATATCCAAACTTGTATGTTTGGTTTTGGTGACATAAGACTGTTAATTTCAGAAAAATTTTAAAATTGATCACCATTACATTTGGTTACTCTTTGAGATTCGTAAGTTTGAACTATAAGTATATTAAGATAGCCTTGTGGATATACACATACCTATTTATGATGTCACACATATTCGACTAATGAGATTCATTCAATTTATAAAACTATAATATGGTGGCGAAGAATACTAAAATGTTGTACACATCCAGCATTAACCATGCCGTCGAAATGGTCTTGTGAGGGAGATTTGATAGTTCAGTGCCAATCGTAAAGCAGTCGGCAACAGGATTTTGACCGTTACATTTCTTACAGTTGTTCACATATATTTCAATTTCAAAAAGAGTCAATGATACACTTTTACTTAACTTTGGAATATGATAGAAAGAAGTAGCAATTAGATCGATACAGCTTGATGCAATTGTGAAAAATACTGAGATTGAAAGTTCCGCAATTCAAACACATGAATTGCGATCAAACTGAGTTTGCACAACAAGAACACACCACAAAAAAATTGTGGTTTGCCGACGGAAAAATCACCGACGAACAACGTATAGTCGTTGTTTCGTCGGTAATAGCGACGACTCTGCGACCAAAATAATGTAGTCGCTAATTGCGACGAAAGTACGATGAAATTCGTTGTCGCTAAAAGAAAAATAGTCAGTCAGGTGAATTACGTCGGTGATTTGTCGGTGTCTCGTCGCTATTCTGCGTGTTTTTGTTCGTCGCTATTTAGTTTATAACGCTTCGTCGCTATGTCGTCGCAAATGTGTCGCTAAAAGTATAAAATAAATTCGTCGTTTACTAAGTTCTTGGAGTTGTGTATCGTCGTTTTTTTGTCAATGAAACCCGTATGTGGCAAATGTTTTGAATTACTTTCCGTTCGTAATTCGGTTTGTCGTTGTGTCGTCGCAGATACATCGAGAATTAAACACGTGTATTGATTAAGGAAAAAGAAAGCGGTAATTGGGAAAAATACTCATTCATTTAATAATAAGAAGTTACATTATCAAACGAAAAAAATAAAAAAAAATCTAAAAAGAGATGCGGAGATGGGCCGTTCACTCTTCGTCATCGGACGAAAGAGTGGCCGCGACATTCTCCGCAAACTCTTTGAGAAGGCGCTTGAGCTTGTAGTATCTAAATTTCATCTTCCGCAGCCTTCTAGTCATGTAGTGCAGTTGCCGCGACTGCTGATGCATGTTTGCCATCAGCATACGGAAGTCGGCGTCCTGCACCGGCATTTGTTCTTGATCATCCTGATGCGGCGGTGGGCCATAGACAGATACAGAACCCTCTCGCTCAACCGATGGTGGTTGAGGAGGAGGCCCTTCTGGAGGGGCACTGTTTGCCCGTCCACCACGCCTTGGGGTTCTTTTAAAACGACGCGGCATATTTTGATTATTTATAACGTTCTATGTGTGTATATATAACAGCGGATGTTTGGGGTATAAATAGTGAAATGAGCGACGACATAGCGACGACATAGCGACGCATTTGTCAACCGTTGGGAATGTGCAGTGAATGTGCAGTGTGTGCAGTGAATGTGCAGTGATGACCTTTCGGATGTTATAGCGACGACGTAGCGACGAATTAGCGACGTATGTTTATCGTACGATGCAACCGTTGGGAACTGAACTGACACTGCCGAATAGCGACAACTTGGCGACGGAATAGCGACGAAACGCGTCGAATAATGTGAAGAGACGTTTTCCGTCGCTGTTTCGTCGGTAAAGCGTCGGTAAATTCAAAAAAAAAAACCCGCGAAGCCCGTTCTTCTCATTGTATTTAGTTTTTCCCTTTTTCGTCGATACGGTTAGTAGATTTTTGTCGTTCTATTAAGTTTCGTCGAAGATATAGTTAGGTTTCGATGATACGGTTAATAGGTTTTTGTCGTTCTATTAAGTTTCGTCGAAGATATATATAGTTAGTAGGTTTTCGTCGTTGTATTAGGTTTCGTCGGTATATAGTTGATGTTTAGTCGGTGAATTAGTCGGAAGAAATTTTTCTTAACCACATTTCGCGTATACAGGTGCGTCGTCAGGATTCGTAAGAGATTAAACACGTGTTATAATTATTAAGAAAACAAATACGATATTAAAAAAACAAACTTCATTAATATAAAATTAAAAATTAAAAATTACAAAATATAATAAGAAATATTTAAAAAAAGCTAAATAGCGAAGAGTAGCCACTCACTGTTCGTCATCCGAACAGAGAGAAGCTATACTCTCCGCACACGCCTTCAGTTGGCGTCTCAACTGTGCAGATTTGGATTTAATCCGCATCTGCCTTTTATCTATGTAGTCGAGACGCTCTTCCTGAACCGTGACATGCGCCCTCACCTCATCTAACATTTTTCACAGATCTCGTACTTCTGTTTGGAGTTCGACAATTTGTCGATCCCGGCGAGGCTCAGAGGGCTCTGGTGGGGGAGGAGGTGGGGGAGGAACAGTTGAAGAAGAAGGCACTTCAGTTGGCGGTGTTGCCGCCCTACCACCACGTCCACCACGTCGTGCTTGCGCTTTAGTACGAACCATTTTGGATTATAAAATAGTTGTTTTATATGTTGTTGTGGGCACACGCTGATCCACTGTCTATATAGTGAAATCAGCGACGACATAGCGACGAATTAGCGACGCAAAACATCGTAAGTTGTAAGCATGGGGAACTGGACGGACTGTCTTTTACCGACGACGTACCGACGACTTAGCGACGAAACACGTCGTACGGAATGAAGAGACGTTTTGCGTCGCAATGTAATCGGTACTTCGTCGGTAAAAGCATATCAAACGACGTGTTTCGTCGCTGGTCGTCGGTACGTCGTCGGTATATGTGTTTGTTTGTCTCCGGGATTTGTGTTTCTTGTTCGTCGATGTTCGTCGCTAAGTCGTCGGTATATGTGTTTGTTTGTCTCCGGGATTTGTGTTTCTTGTTCGTCGCCGTTCGTCGCTAAGTCGTCGGTATTGTGTGCTTGTTTGTGGGTAACGTACTGGGAACGATAAAACCATTGTCTTTCTTCTTCTCTTCTTCTCTTCTCCCATTCTTCTCTCATTTCAAACACATCAATCATCAATTTTGAACGAAAATACAGAAGTGTGGAATTTTGATTTTTTCTACACACGAAAAAAGATAGCTGCTGTTAGTTTCAAGGTGTAGCGAGAAAATGGATCCGAGGAGAAGCGATAGAAAGTGGATGTACCAGAGAGTAAACAACGGGGAGTG
Source organism: Eustoma russellianum (assembly GCA_036186865.1). NCBI lineage: Eukaryota > Viridiplantae > Streptophyta > Magnoliopsida > Gentianales > Gentianaceae > Eustoma > Eustoma russellianum. The sequence continues at coordinate 10,032,040 of AP025044.1, read as the reverse complement.
GTGTTTTAGATTTGTTGAAGGTCTCGAAGAATTTATTGATTTTGCGACGAGTAATGAAAGTGGAACGCAGATTAGATGTCCGTGCAAGAAATGCAAGAACCGTAAATATAAGGATCCGGGTGACGTGAGGGTTCACATATTGAAACAAGGTTTCGTCCACAATTACCATACATGGTACTGTCACGGCAAATATGAGGGGGCGTCTACATCTGCAACTGTACACGTCGAAGGGGGACCCGGTCAGGTTAATGCCGAAGAAATAGGCGAGGGATCTCACAACCCATACATGCAGATGGTGACAGACGCAGCCGCTGGCGCATTTACCGGAGAGCAGTTGTTACAAATGCAGGATCCGGATGAACAGCCGCGTACATTCGTGGAGGAAGATCCGAACCCTCAGGCGAGACAGTTTTTTGAGATGCTGAACGCCGCCAACACGCCGCTGTATCCTGGTTGCGGTAGTCACACACAGATGTCCATGATCGGTCGGATGACGAGCATGAAGACGGAACACCGCATGACGGAGAGATTGTACGATGGGATGTGTCAGCTGATGAGGGAATCTCTTCCTGAAGGGAACACAATGGTCGACAGTTTTTATTCGACGAAGAAACAGCTGCAGGCGTTGGGACTGCCGGTTCAGAAAATCGATTGTTGTTCAGAGGGGTGCATCATATACTGGGGCATCAACGAGGATAAAGACATGTGCAGGGTCTGTGGGACAAGCAGGTGGAGAACGAACAAAAGAAACCGGAACGTGCCAAGAAAACAATTTTACTATTTACCTCTCGCCCCTAGACTGCAGAGGCTATACGCATCCGGTGCCACAGCTAGCCAGATGAGGTGGCACGCGGAGCACTACACGAAAGACGGTGAGATGTGCCATCCATCTGACGGCGAAGCTTGGAGGACGTTCGATGCGACGCATCCGGGTTTTTCGTCGGAGACAAGGAACGTTAGGTTGGGTTTATGCACCGACGGGTTCAACCCGTTTGGACAGTCGGGAGAGCAGTATTCGTCGTGGCCTGTAATCGTGACGCCGTACAATCTACCGCCTTGGATGTGCATGAAGAAGCCTTACATGTTCTTGACTGTGATCGCACCAGGTCCTAGGAATCCGAAACAGAAGATCGACCTATACCTGCAGCCGTTGATACAGGAGCTGAAGTGGTTATGGGAGTTTGGCGTGGAGACTTTCGATGTATCGACTAAACAAAACTTCCAGCTATGCGCCGCGCTGATGTGGACGATCAGTGACTTCCCGGCTTATTCTATGTTGTCGGGGTGGAGCACAGCGGGGAAATACGCTTGCCCTTGCTGCATGAAGCAAGCGAAGACGATGTCCTTGAAACATGGACGTAAGATAAGCTGGTTCGACAGCCATAGGAAGTTCCTGCCCAGACGTCATTTGTACAGAAGGAACGTGACGGCGTTCATGCCTGGCATTGTTGATAAGGACACAAAGCCCGAGCTCCTCACGGGTGCAGAGGTGCTGCAGGAGATAGACAGTTGTGGATTCGTGGGGGTCGCTGATGATCCGGACGGCAGTCACAACGCAGACCTGGCTCGTTACTGTATCGGGTGGAAGAAGAGAAGCATATTCTGGGAGCTTCCGTACTGGAAGAGCAATATGATCCGACATAACCTGGATGTCATGCATATTGAGAAGAACGTGTTTGACAACATTTTCAATACAGTGCTGAATGTGCCAGGAAAAACAAAAGACAATTCGAAGGCACGACTTGATATGCGCGACCTCAACATGCGACCGGAGCTGCATCCCGTTGGCACATCATACATGCCGAAGTCCTCGTACACGCTGAATGCGGAGCAGGTCAGTGCGTTGTTATCGTGGCTAGGGACGGCTAGATTTCCTGATGGCCATGTTTCGAACCTGTCGAAGAACATCGACGTGAATAAACGCGGTTTGCACGGAATGAAGAGCCACTACTGTCACGTGTTCATGCAACGGTTGATGCCCATTGCATTCCGCGAGCTGCTTCCAACCAATGTATGGGAAGCAATTACCGAGATGAGTCTGTTCTTCAGATGTCTTACAGCCACGAGACTCAGGGCGGATGATATGTCAAGGCTGGAGGGCGAAATCCCAGTGATCATATGCAAGCTGGAAACTATATTCCCTCCGGCCTTCTTTGATTCAATGGAACACCTGCCAGTTCATCTACCATACGAGGCACGTGTTGGTGGTCCTGTTCAGTACAGGTGGATGTATCCGTTCGAGAGGTACTCTTTTTTATGTGCATGACATTCTTATGTGTCTAAGCGATATGCATTTGAACATATATTCACTATATGAACAGATATCTCAGGCATTTGAAGCTGAACATCAAGAACAAGGCGAAAGTCGAGGCCTCTATGTGCAATGCCTATCTGACGGAGGAAGCATTGACCTTCGTGTCTCATTACTTCGAGCCAGATGTCCCGTCGAGGTGCAGAGATGTTCCCCGGAACGACGACGGCATTTCCAGATCCGGTGTCCTCCCAATATTCACACATCCGATCAGATTTCACGGACAGGGAAAGGAAATGATATTGGGGGACAGCGAGCTGAAGATTGCTCATTCTTATGTTCTGCGCAACTGCCGTCAAGTCGACCGTTTCCAGAGGTATAAACGATTACCCATTTTATTTTGTAAATACCTTGTGATACTCTATCCATTATGTTACAAAGATATACAGGGTACTCATTCGTAATTTGCTTCAGCTTGTTCGTTGATTTATTGCAACACCGTTCACCGGGTATATCGAGCGATGCAATAAACAATGAGTTAGATTCCAAGTTTGCTGATTGGTTCAGGTGGCATGTAAGTTTAGTATTTGCCTGTTACGTGTACGATATGTGATACACATTTATTGCCCCGTTGATGTATACTTACTTGTCCTTTTACAGGCGAGCAAAGGTCATCTGGCTGACGATGAGTACGGTTACATTCTGACGCCAGTAGCCGAGGGTCCATTGAACAGAGTCACGCGACACGACATGTGTTTTGTCAACGGGTATAGATTCCACACAGTCTCCCATGCCAGCCGAAAATCGTCAGAGAACAGCGGAGTGTGTGTCAAGCGTTATGACAATAGCCCGGACGAGGATGACTTCTACGGCTACCTTACTGACATCATTGAGCTCGAATATCCCGCATTGCCTATAAAGCGGGTGGTCCTATTCAAGTGCGAATGGTACGATCCAACTCGAGAAGGTTATCGCGTTGGCACAAAGGTCCACGACCAATATAAGTTGGTAGACATACACCAAGGGCGACGGTACAGAAAATACGATCCATACGTTTTGGCTAGTCAAGCGTCCCAGGTGTACTATCTATCGTATCCAACAACGAGGATGAATGTGAGCTCAAAAGACTGGCGAGCCGTGTGCAAAGTGAAATCGAGCAAGTTTGATGTGAGTATACAGACAGTTTCAGATGGTATGGACGCCGCATTTCAAGAAGAAAACCCGTCCGTTCTAGATACGACACATGTTCAACTGCACGACCTCCCTCTAAATGACCCCAACGGCGGTTTTATCGAAATTCATCTCAACATACAACCGTCTGACAATATTGAAGACGTAGTCGAAGACGAATACGAGGATGAAGAGGACGACGAGCATGTAGATGAAGATGAAGATGAAGACGAAGATGAAGATGCGTATGAGGATGCAGATGACCAGGAAGATTGACGTTAGCCAAAATTTTTTATGTACCTCTTTATATGAAAGTGTGTATGTGTTGATGTACTTATATTCATGTATATACTACTTTATATTTTGTATTATTTTTTTTTCAAAAATGATAACACCGATGCGTTACCGACGAAATGTTTCGTCGCTAAATTTGAAATAACGACGACCATGAAAAATAGCGACGAAACTAAATAGCGACGGAAGTTCCGTCGCTATGTCGTCGCAAAATTTCATAGATATAAGCTGAAATTCCCTTCTTCTTCCCCATTTCCCTCCCCCCGCGAAAACCTCCCCTCCCTCCGGCGAAAACCCCCCCTCGCGAAGAAATCCCCTCCGGCGAACCTCCCCCGATGAGCTTCCTCTCCGTTGACCTCCCCTCTCCGGTTAGTTTTTCTTCCTATTTCGTTTTGATTACAATTACCGTATATATATGTATATGTATATGTATATTTCGTTTTTATGTATATGTATGTATGTACCGTATGTATGTATGTACCGTATGTATGTAAATGTATATGTATATTTCGTTTTTATGTATATGTATGTATGTACCGTATGTATGTATGTACCGCATGTATGTATGTACCGTATGTATGTATATGTATATGTATATGTATATTTCGTTTTTATGTATATGTATGTATGTACCGTATGTATGTATATGTATATGTATATGTATATTTCGTTTTTATGTATATGTATGTATGTACCGTATGTATGTATATGTATATGTATGTATTTCGTTTTTATTGCAATTACCGTATGTATGTATATGTATATGTATGTATATGTATGTATATGTATTTAATAGATTTGTAAATGTATGTATATGTATATGTATATGTATGTATATGTTTTTAATACATATATACACGCACATATACATATATACGGTACACGCACATATACATATATACGGTATATGTATGTATATGTTTTTAATACATATATACACGCACAAATACATATATACGGTACATATATACGGTACATATATTTAATTTCGTATTTAAATATAGTTAAATTTGTAAAATCTGTTTTTAATAGATTTGTAATATATCTTTTGTAATTTTTGTATATAAATATATGTAAAATTATTAGAAACTGTTTTTTTTGGTAGAATTATGTATGTATATATATTTTTCCTATTTAAATATATTTATAATTATATAATCTATTTTTGGTACATATATGTATATGGTATATATATGTATATACGGTATATATATATATATGCATATGCGGGTATATATATGTATATACGGGTATATATGTATATGGTATATATATGTATGTACGGGTATATACGGGTATATATGGTATATATGCACCAATATTGTTGTTAAGGTTGAATTAGTTGAAATGTGGTGTGCTTGGCCAATGAATGATGCATGTACAAACTGTTTTGTAAGAGGTTTGCATATGATTTTCGGTATGATTTGCATTTGTCTTTGGAGAGGCCATTAAGGCTGGGAAACCTCCGTTTAAAAATTATTAATATGTTCCTCTCAGATCTGATGGCTAGTGACGGTTTACCGACGAGATCCACATACCCACCATCTACACAGGACCTTCAAGGAGAGTTCGATGCGTTCATTCATCAGCATGATACGTATGCCTCGGTTTCGACCGCCGCTCTGGCTGCGGACTCAGACCTTTTACGGTCTGCCGACATGTCCGCACCCCCCAGACATACGACGCCACCCACACCCAGCGTTTCAGCACCTCATCCGGCGTCTGATGCGGCATCGGACCAGGGTGTCATATCAGGGCGTCGTCCCCTCCCTTGGTCAAATGATACCCATACGTAAGTAATGATTAATTTATTTAACATGTTTTCAAATATATTTCACGCGTTATTTTTTCCTAACAACTTAAACTCTTTCAGGTTTGGATCGGACAATGGCGCGCTTTCCGGTTGCATCACCCGGTCCTTCCACCTGAGGCTTGACCCATCTGGATATACCTAGGGTCGTGTCACCCCGGAGACACGTAGGTTCTACTGGGATGAGTTTCAGGTATTCAAATTTGATAAATTTCACTTTTTGATGCGTAATCAATCATTACTTTTCTAACCACACTTTTATTATTCCTCCGTATGATAATTGCAGAAGTCGTACAGCTGGCCAGCCGACATCGCCCGCGACGTGGAGCAGGCCTGGCGGCATAGGGCCGCCAAACGCTACGGGGACTTCGTCAACTCCCTCAAGACCAAGTCGGAGCGTGACCCCACGTGGATAAGGCCTGCCTACGTATCCGAGGCCGTCTGGGCGGCGTGGGTAGAAGGGTGGAGGGACCCTGCTTACCAAGCCCGCAGCGCCCGGAACGCGGCGAACCGGCGCAGCGGCAACGTACAAGGCCCAGCACCTGCCACACACTCAGGTGGATCGGTTTCCCACGCCACCACGATGCGTTCTATGGTGAGTATTTTAATATTGGATTATAACGACCTTCATTGATTTCATTGGATTATTTACATTCATCGACTTAAGTGGATTATTTACATTCAGTGAGTTAAGTGGATTATCTATATTCGTTGATTACTTATGTTGCGCTGTTGTTTTTTTGGTATTCGTATATGGTTACTTTAAGTGGTACATGTGATTTGACTTGGGAGAGGCCTTTAAGGTCGGGATACCTCCGATAAACGAATAGGTCATGCCGAAATTTTTAAAAATTCTGCATATCACTAACATATTTTATTTCATTCTTTCAGCACCAGGAGACGGGGGAGTGGCCAGCCTCCTACGATCTCTTCTACAAGACGCATCGGAAGAGAGCCTCCGACGGAACGGAGGACTGGATCACGACGAAGGCCCGCGACATCAGTGTAAGTAGACTACGATATCATTTGTTTTTTTTCCTTAGTTTGTTTTATTGCTAAACCATAACAATTCATATTCTCATTTCAGGATGAGTACAACAGATTACTCGCAGATAGGGGCGAACAGGCCGACAAGAACCGCGCTTATTGGGATGCGGTTCGGACCGTCGGCCCTCAGAATAAGAAGAAGAAGGAGGTGTACGGGGTTGGATCAGCAGCGCCGCGATTCTTTTCCGAAGTTCTGCATCCAGGTGCTTCCTCTGAGGCCAGCACCTCCGCGCCTTCTGCGACGCCAGAGGATATTTCGCGCCTGGAAGCAGATAATGCGGCGCTGCAGCGTGAGATAGAGTCCATCAGGACGAGGCAAGAGGAGAGTTTACAGGCACTGCAGTCGCAGCAGCAGGCGATGCAGCAGGCGCTTCAGCAGGCGCTTCAGCAGGCGTTTGAGCATGCGCAGCATCAGACGATGCAGGTGCAGCAGGCAACGAACCAGCAAATCTTCCAGCTGTCGCAGGTCGTCATGACTTTCATTTCCAACTCCTCGCAGCCTCAGCCTCAGCCTCAGCCTCAGCCCCGCCCTCCTGATGGTCACTCTTCTCCGCATGATCCCCCTCCATCTTCCTCTTCATAGTTTTTTATTTTTTCATTGTTTGTACAGTCTATTTCATTTGTTGTATTGACATTTTCTTTGTACTTTTATATATTCTATCTGACAATTTTACGGATTCTATTTCGTTTGTGTTGTTTAATTATACGAACTTGAATGCGCAAATACCGTATTACTGTATAATATTTGTACAAATGATTTAATATACAAAATAAAATATATTATAGAAATTAAATAATAATAATAAAAACTTTTTAATTAATAATGTATTAATATTATTAATAAATCAAAAAAAAATTAAAATTTAATATTAAATAATGTATTTAAAATAATTATTAGTAAATTTAATATTTTTAAAAATAACAAATACCGACGAACCGGCGACGAAATTGGTCTGTCGCAGATCGGAAATAAAAAAACAAAAATTTAAAATTAGCGACGAAAAGACATATTAACGACGACATTTTGCGACGAAATAAAACGGAAACAAAAAATAAAAAAAATAATAAATAGCGACGGTAAAACATATACCGACGAAATTTTGCGACGAAATTCTTTGTCGCAGAACATTAATAAAAAAATAAAAAATACGAAATAGCGACGAAATAATTTACCGACGAAACAGCGACAACAGAAAAAAGGTCGCAGAACTGACAGTTTCTCGTCGCAGTTTTGCGACGATACACCGACGCAATTTTTTTCGTCACAATACAGCGACGCATTGCCGACGAAATTTGCTTTGCGACAAGCCGTATAACGACATTCATTTTTCGTCGCTATTTCGTCGCTATATGCCTGTAGCGACGAAATAGCGACGTTTTTTGTCTGTCGCTATAGGCTTTTGTTTTTGTGGTGACAGCAAACTCAATAAGCTAAATGATTCAAGGTTGAATCAATATAATAAGGCAATCTGAATGCACGAAATTGAAATCTATAGAAACTGCTCAAATACTAGAGAGAGTAACCAGAGGAATTGGGGAAGAAGATGAATTCCAATTTATTCAAAAATGATCAACAGAGCCGGTACAAAAAGGGGGAAAGAAACTGTTTACAAAATAACCGCCGGACCCAAAATTACAAGAACACCCTCAATTACAGTTACACATAACACTAACTAAAAGGGCAAAAGCGTCTTTTCACATCATTTAAAACCTTCCCGCTTAGTCTCCTTCTTCATCTTCCAGCCTCCTTCTTCTTCTGCGCATATAACCTCCATCAGCTCTTCTCAACCAACACGCAACCTTTGTGTGCTCACCTTTCCTTGCTCCAACGTACCAACTGCTCAACCTTCAGCCTTTGTCATCTTCAACACTTTGCAACTCGTCATCCCTTGAATGGTCTGCACTTTCAACACCCCCCTCAAGGTCAACTTGCTGTACATATTGAATCCACCCAGCATCCTCAGCAACTGACCAATTCTCCTACTATCCAAAGCCTTAGTAAAGATATCAGCCAACTGTAATTGAGTGTGAACAGGCATCAGCTTAATTGTACCGTCCAAAACCTTGTCTCTCACCACGTGACAATCAATCTCTATGTGCTTGGTTCTCTCGTGGAATACTGGGTTCTCGGCAATGTGTAAAGCACTCTTGCTATCACAAAATAATTCCACTGGTTCTTGCCCACGCAGTCCCAAATCCTTAGCCAGATATAATAACCACTGAACTTCGCAGACTGCAAGTGCCATTGCCCTGTACTCAGCTTCTGCCGAAGATCTAGACACGGTAGTCTGTTTCTTAGCTCTCCAGGAAATCAATGCTCCTCCCAAAAACATGCAATACCCAGTAATTGACCTTCGGGTCTCATGACAGCCTGCCCAATCTGAATCAACAAAGCCTTTTGACCTCATATCTCCACTGCTGGGAAAAAGTAACCCCTGACCAATGGTTCCCTTCAGATACCTTAACAATCTATGCCCTGTCCTCAAGTGATTTTCCGTTGGGCAATCAAGAAATTAGCTCAACTGTTGAACCGTGTACGAAATATCCGGCCTAGTGATCGTTAAATAGATCAACTTCCCAACTAGCTTCCTATAGTGTGTCACATCCGTCAGCAAGCTTGAGTCATTATGCATAAGCTTCACATGACTCTCCATCGGGCTAATTGCTGGTTTACAACCCATGAACCCCATCTCCTCTAACAACTCAATCGTATATTTTCTTTGATTTATGCACATACCCCTTTTTGATCTAGCAACCTCTATACCCAGAAAGTATTTCAGATTTCCCAAGTTCTTAATCTGAAACTCTGAATCCAACTTGTGTTTGATGTCCTCAATTGCATTCAGATCCTCACAAGCCACAATCACGTCATCCACATACACTAACAGCACAAGCAAACTTCCTCTGGTTTCTTTTGTAAACAACGTGTAATCATTCCTTGATTGTACAAAGCCTTGAGAAATCAAAATTTTCGTTAACTTGGAGTTCCATTCTCGACTTGCCTGCTTCAGTCCATACAAGGACTTTTGCAACTTGCATACAAGCTGTGAATCTGACAATTCAATCCCTTGTGGAGGCACCATATATATCTCCTCATGAAGGTCCCCGTGCAGAAAAGCATTGTTCACATCAAGTTGATGCACATGCCATCCATACCTTGCAACCATTGCCAGCAACATCCTAACAGTTTCCATCTTTGCTACCGGTGAAAATGTGTCTTGGTAGTCCACTCCGTATTGTTGGGTATAACCTTTAGCTACAAGTCTTGCCTTATACCTTTCTATTGATCCATCAGACTTGCGTTTTATCTTATATACCCACTTACAACCTATGGGCTTCTTATTCTCTTGCAATGGAACCAGCTTCCAGGTATGGTTGTTCTCCAACGCCTCAATCTCCTTCCTCATAGCTAGTTGCCATTCAGGATCACCAGAAGCCTCTGCATAAGAACTAGGTTCTGTGTGTGTACTAATATTCAGTGCATAAGTTCTGTACTTAGGTGCCAGGAGGTCAAAAGTGAGGTATTTGTCTAAATAATGTGGTGTAGAGTTATGTTGAGTAAGATGCTTAGAACGACTGACACTTTTTGGAATTGATGGTAGTGAGGTTTGATTGCAATAATATTCTTGGAGGTATGACGGTGGCTTTCTAGCCCGTTGAGGTTTGGAGATGGTCAAGGGAATATCAATGGATTGAATAGGAATGTCTGCAGAGATATGGCCAGGAGTGTGATCAATAATGTCATGTGGACTCTTGATACCTGTGGATGGACAATAAGAATTGGGACTAGAATGGTTGGTTGGAATTGGCCTAGATTGATTGGAAGGTGTGGATTGCGTCTGTAACTCATTAAGAGTGTTGATTTGCTGATGTCTAGTTGGTTTCAAGAAAGGCTGCTCTACTGTATGGTTGAGTGGAGTCATGGGTTCTGTATTGCCATGTGTATGTGTTGGGTGAGAATGTGCCCCCCCAGTTGGCTGGTCAGATAAGGTGGCATAGTCATTGGCATGGCACGGTATGTTTGTGAGTATTGGCATTGGCTGAACAAGTGATAGAGGTGCAGTTTGAGTGGGGGAATGGTTGAAGGGAAATATATGTTCAAGGAATTGAACATCTCTGCTTATAAACACATCCATGGAATTTAGATCCTGAACAATGTACCCCTTTGTATTATAAGAAAAGCCCAAGAATACACACATTCTAGCTCTAGGACTGAACTTGTCCTTGCCTGGGACAATATTGGTGGCGTATGTGAGGCATCCGAATATTTTGAGATTTTGGTATGTAGGTTTTTTCTGGTAAAGGAGGTCATATGGGGTGTGATTATGCAGGATAGGGGATGGTATGATGTTAATGAGGTATGCGGCGTGCTGCACAGAGAACCCCCAGTATGTGATAGGTAGGTTGGACTGGAACATCAAGGCTCTGGCTACAGAAAGAAGGTGTTGATGTTTTCTTTCAACTACCCCGTTTTGTTGGGGAGTATAGGTGCAACTTGTCTGGTGTTGGATGCCCTTTTCTGCATAGTATGAGTCCATTTTGAACTCAACTCCATTGTCTGTTCTTATGGACTTGATGGATTTATTAAATTGAACAGACACAAAAGTATAGAAACTCTGAACAACATTTCTGACCTCAGCTTTAGCTTTCAACAGATAAATCCAGCAAAATCTGGTATGATCATCAACTATAGTAAGGAAGTATTTTTGGTTGTACATAGTTGGGTGTTTATAAGGACCCCAAATATCCATATGAAGAAGGTCAAAAGGTGAATGAGTTACAGAACTTGAAATTGAAAATGGCATTCGTTTTTGTTTTGCCAAAGGGCATACACTACAAGTGCTAACATCTTCTAATACAGACACTTGAGGATCAATCTTGTGGATTTCAGACATCCTGGAACCAGCAGAATGTCCAAGTCTCGAATGCCATAGGTCTGATTTGGTAAAAGAAACTGAACACGACTGGATGATGGAAGAGGAAGGAAGATCTTTATCGTGGCATGGCTGGGATGGTCCGGATAAAAGATAGAGGCCTTGATTCACTTTAGCTAAACCAATCCTCCTCTTGGTCATATGGTCCTGAAGAACACAAGTGTTTGAATGAAAGTATACATCAATTTCACCAGACTGTGTCAATTTGCTTAAGGATAACAAATTGAAAGCAAACGAGGGTACATGTAAGACATCACTGAGTGTAATATGTGCACTGATGTTGACTGTGCCTATATGATCAACAGCAGCACACTGTTTGTTGGGCAATTTTACTGACATGGAACTCACTGGATAATAGGAATCAAAGAATGAAAGGGACGAACATATGTGGTCAGTAGCACCTGAGTCAAGAACCCATACAATTGAAGATTGGCAACACACATTACCGTTTTCCTTACCAGAGACCTTGGTGAACTGAGCTGACATCACAGCATGATGATCTCTTGAGCTACCAGCCTCTCCTTGGTTTGGTTTTGCTCTTTCCTTATATTCCTGCAGCATGTTCATCAGCTGGGCGTACTGATCATGAGTCAAGTTGGGGCCAGCCTGCTGTGCTGCACCACCAATGCTGTCACTGCTTCCATCATTAAACTGATTACCATCATACTCACTTCGATCAAACCTTCCAGACTCTACTTCACTGGCTGCATCACTACTCACACAGTTAGCCTGACTCCTTGGTTTATAGCCCGGGGGGTACCCGTACTTTTTGTAACATCTGTCAACCGTGTGACCCAGCATGTTACAGTGTGTGCACATTGGCACTTTGGCATTGCCCTGCCCATTTCTGCTATAGTCCTTCTTGAAACCCCTGCCAGAGGCCTTATGCCAACCTGTACCAGCACCACCACCATTTCCTGGTCTAGGCATATAATCATTGTACTTCCCATTATTGTTAACATTCATAACAAGTGTGGGATTGTTAACAAACTGATTCTGATTGCTTGAATAATTCAACTTCCTTTCAAGCTTCATAGCCATGGAAAACGTAGTTTTAAGGTCAGGCAGGGGAACAGACAGCAAGACTTGTGATTTCACAGGTTCAAACTCATCATTAAGGCCTTTAATGAACTTGATGACATAGTCATCCTGCACAAACTTATTAATCTGACTGGTTACGTTACAAGTGCATCGATTACAGGTGCAACTAGGTACAGATCTAAGCACCATTAACTCTTCCCACACAACCTTCAATCTTGTGTAATATTCAGTAACCAAAGGCTCACCTTGCTTTATGCCATAAAATTGCTCCTGCAGGTTGGACAATCTGAAAGCATCTGCGTTCCCGTATCTGTGTTCCAAATCACTCCAAATATCAATCACATCGTCAAACCACATCACGCTCTGTCCAATCGAAGGAATAACGGAGTTTACAATCCACGATGCCACCATATTGTTCGCCTTGCTCCATGCCGCATACCTTCGACTTCCCTCTGCAGGCTTAACAATGGCTCCAGTAATGAAGCATATCTTGTTTTTCGACTCCAATGCTCTTCTAAACGTCCTACTCCATCCATGATAGTTATTCCTGTCCAACAAGGGCTGTACAAGAATGAGCGACGGGCTATCACTCGGATGAATGTACAATGGATCATCATATGGATCAATGGCTGCTGCAACATTCGGACTACTGGAGGTACTAGGAGATTGCGCATCCGAATTCATGAATGTGCCAAATTTCATTCGCAATTGAGACGAAGCTCTGATACCATGTGAAAAATACTGAGATTGAAAGTTCCGCAATTCAAACACATGAATTGCGATCAAACTTAGTTTGCACAACAAGAACAACAAACTCAAGAAGCTAAATGATTCAAGGTTGAATCAATATAATAAGGCAATCTGAATGCACGAAATTGAAATCTATAGAAACTGCTCAAATACTAGAGAGAGTAACCAGAGGAATTGGGGAAGAAGATGAATTCCAATTTATTCAAAAATGATCAACAGAGCCGGTACAAAAAGGGGGAAAGAAATTGTTTACAAAATAACCGCCGGACCCAAAATTACAAGAACACCCTCAATTACAGTTACACATAACACTAACTAAAAGGGCAAAAGCGTCTTTTCACATCATTTAAAACCTTCCCGCTTAGTCTCCTTCTTCATCTTCGAGCCTCCTTCTTCTTCTGCGCATATAACCTCCATCAGCTCTTCTCAACCAACACGCAACCTTTGTGTGCTCACCTTTCCTTGCTCCAACGTACCAACTGCTCAACCTTCAGCCTTTGTCATCTTCAACACTTTGCAACTCGTCATCCCTTGAATGGTCTGCACTTTCAACAGCAATGTTCATTATGGGTCAATGAAAAACGGCATTTGTGTGTTGCTAACGCATGAGTACGTACATCTGATTCTTGTATCCCGCTATAGACAGGAGCATTTAAGGTAATGGGTCATGTTGTTGTTCACAGAAATGGACATATGTAGCCAGTAATATGAACATTTGTGAATGTGAAAGTAAGTTATGACGTGATTATGAAAGAACTGGATTATACTTTTAGTTTGTAAATTTAGACAAATGGCAGCAGAAAAAAGGATTACTACTACAGAAATCTTGCATGTACTTTTCCAAAATTACAGTTTAAATAAAAAATATGGATCGTCAAGTTTGGCAGCTAGTTATGTGTCTCTTTCAAAGTTCATAAAACATGTGTACGTTTTATTATTATCTTCCAGGAAAAAAAAATTTACAAAATGAGAAAGAGATTACCAAGGAAAACTAATCAAATGTGCATCCATCACATAACCAGTCTGATCATTAACGTGCATTAGCACTCAAATGCTACCTGATAATTATGTGATATATTAATATTTGTTTTATAACTGTCAAAATTCTGATAGAAATCAAAAACAAATGATCGAGTTGATCAAGACGTAGCAAACAAGAAACAATTTGCTGTGGAGAAGCTCGGAGTAAGCGAAAGTGCGCTATGGCGCCAGAGAGGAACCTCAACTTGAGGAAGAAGAAAAGGAAAATTCTGAAATTTTATTTTGCTTTTCACACATCTCAAATGTACAGCTGATACATGTATTTATACTAATCTAAAGAAGTATCTAGAAACACAAAAACACACGTGAGAAACGAGCTAGTTTACTACTGCACCAGCAATCTCTGCTATACCGAGCTTAAACCAACTCCCGCATGTCACCTGTGCCAGCCTTATGAAGTCTTGCGGTCCCAACGTGCTCAGCGTGCCAACCGTACCATACGTGCCAAGACTTAGTTCCATTCCAGCGTGCCAAGCACGCCAACCATGCCATACGTGCCACGGTCTAAGTCTTGTGCAACCATTCGTGCCAAGCACATGCCATGGCTAACCACCAACCAAGACCTTCTTGCCACTTCCTATTTCTTGTACCAGTGCATCCATATCTTTAACACGCCCCCTCAATTCTGACTTCTTGTAAATGTTACAGACCCCTAATGCAGAAGTCAGAAATTGCAACCTTTGAGAACTCAATGCCTTAGTGAACAGATCAGCCACCTGAAACTCAGTTTTAACTGGCATTGGCTTAATCACCCCCTCTTGAAATTTTTCTCTGACCACATGACAATCCACCTCTATATGCTTTGTCCTCTCATGGAAAACTGGATTTTCAACAATATATATGGCACTCTTATTATCACAAAACAGTTCTACAGGCTCTTTCTGTTCTATGCCTAGGTCTTTCAACAAGTACAACAACCACTGCACTTCACAAGTAGCTGCAGCAAGTGACCTGTATTCAGCCTCTGAAGAGGACCTTGAGACTATAGTCTGTTTCTTTGCTTTCCAGGATACTAAAGCATTACCAAAGAACATACAATATCCTGTAATAGACCTTCTGGTTTCAGTACACCCAGCCCAGTCTGAATCTGAATAAGCCTTAAGCAATTTTGAGCCTGTGCTGGGAAACAATAAGCCCTGACCAGGATTACCCTTCAAATACCTAAGCAACCTGTGAACAGCCTTCATGTGCATTTCTGTAGGACAATCTAAGAACTGACTTAATTGTTGCACAGCATATGAAATGTCAGGTCTTGTAATAGTGAGATACAATAACTTTCCAATAATTCTCCTGTAACAAGAAACATCTGAAAATAGAGGTGAATCATTATGTTCCAGTTTTAAATTTTGTTCCATGGGTGTCAAGGCAGGCTTGGCAGCCAAAAAACCTGTCTCTTCTAATAGTTCCATTGCATATTTTCTTTGACAAATCATAATCCCCCCCTGAGACCTTGCCACCTCAAGTCCCAGAAAGTACCTCAGAACACCTAAATCTTTGATTTGAAATGTGGAATGTAAATGAGCTTTCAGAGCCTGAATATGTGACAATGAATCACTAACTACAATAATGTCATCAACGTAAATGAGCAAAGCTATGAAAGAATCTGAGGTTCGTTTAGTAAACAAGGTATAATCATTTTTGGACTGTTTATAACCCTGAGACAGTAAATACACAGTAAGCTTTTCATTCCATTGTCTACTGGCTTGTTTAAGCCCATAAAGAGATTTCTGAAGCTTGCAAACTGCATTAGGAATGGAAGACTGAACTCCTTGAGGCAACTCCATATAAATTTCCTGGTATAGATCACCATGAAGAAAGGCATTATTTATATCTAACTGATGCACATGCCAATGATTCACAGATGCCAAAGCTAAAAGGAGACGCACAGAAGTCATTTTTGCCACAGGTGAGAAGGTGTCAACATAATCTATACCTGGTTGCTGAGTGTATCCCTTAGCCACTAGCCTTGCTTTATATCGTTCAATTGACCCATCAGCCTTGCGCTTAACCTTATACACCCACTTACAGCCAATGGGCTGCTTACCAGGTGGCAAAGGAACAATGTTCCAGGTACGTGTAGCCTCCAAAGCTGCCAACTCAACCTGCATAGCTTGCTGCCAGGCTGCTGATGTAGCAGCCTGCTGATAAGTCATAAGTTCCTGCTCAGTACTGATGCTAAGGACGTAGGACTTGTATTCAGGAGCCAAACCTTCAAGAGAATGAAATGACTGTATAGGATATGGCACAGACTCAGATGGCTCTAAAGCAACAGAAGAGTGACTGAGATTGCAATAATAATCCTACAAATAAGATGGAGCATGTCTCTGCCTAACACATCTATGATTAGACTCAGAGACAGGGGGCAAATGGACCTCCAGGTGAGTTATGGGCATCTGATCGCTTGGAGGGGATACTGACTCCTTTGAGGATGAAGAAGGACAAGAACACGCTGAAGGCACTGGTGACACTGAGGACGACTCAGTTTCATCTGAATGAAGAGCATCAGGAGATGGTGGCAACTGATGCAAAGGATGTACTTGAGGAGGTGACGGGCACGGAGGCAGAGGTGCATCAGTCACAGCATGAGGAACTGAGACTGATGCTGATGGCAAGGAAGATCCATTAGAGAATGGGAAAGAGTTTTCATGAAACAAGACATCTCTGGACACAACAACAGACTTGTCTTCCAGCTTTTGAACAATGTACCCCTTTGTATTCATGGGAAATCCAAGAAAGACACAAGGAAAAGCTCTGGGTGCAAACTTGGCTCTATGAGGAGTGTTGTCACACGCAAAAGCTAAACACCCAAACACTCTGAGATGAGTATATACAGGCTGATTCTGATGCAAAATCTCATAAGGAGTTTTGCACTGAAGTACAGGAGATGGCATCAAATTTATCAGATATGTAGCATGCTGAAGACAGAATCCCCAATAATCAATGGGCAATGAAGCATGAAATCTAAGTGCTCTAGCTACAACCAAAAGATGTTGATGCTTCCTTTCAACCACTCCATTCTGTTGAGGAGTGTGGCTACAGATTGTTTGATGGACCACCCCATATTGCATATAAAATTCAGTCATTTTAAATTCAAGTCCATTATCACTTCTGACAACCTTGATATAAACATTGAATTGAGTAAACACATAATGAAAGAAACTTTGCAAAATTTGTCTAACTTCAGATTTTGCCTTAAGCAGATATATCCAGGTATACCTCGAACAGTCATCAACTATAGTCAAAAAATACCTTTGATTGTACATTGTAGGGTGCCTATAAGGGCCCCATATATCAACATGAATAACATCAAAAGGACACTTAGAGGCTGTAGCAGATATAGGAAACGGTGATCTTTTCAATTTTGCCAAGGGACAAACTGTACAGACATTATTCTGATCAAAAGAAGGTATTTCTGGATGAGATCTATGTAACTCTTGTATTCTAGTTGATGAGGCATGCCCAAGTCTGGCATGCCACAGATATGAATCAAAGTTAAGACTAGAAGAAGACAAAACAGAAGGTAAAAGACATGTACTGGAGTCTCCACACTGCAGAGGCAAACTGGAATCATGTAAATAATAAAGCCCATGATGCTTCCTAGCTGAACCAATCATCCTCCTGGACAACTGATCCTGAATTAAACAACCAGAATCATGAAATGAAACAAGCAGATGAGGGGAGTCAGTAAGCTTGCTGAGAGAGACAAGGTTGAAAGAGAATGAAGGAACATATAAGACATCCTTCAAGACCAGACCACTGTGTAATATAACAACTCCTCTATGAGTTGATTCAACTGTGACATTGTTAGGGAGCTTAATAGAAACATAATCAATGGGATTATAAGACTGAAACAAAGCCAAGGAACATGAAATATGGTCAGTGGCTCCTGAATCCAAGATCCAAACGCAATCAGTACTTACAGAACGCTTACCTGTGGATATACCAGTTTGTGCCGTCATGACAGCTCCTTGCACTTCCTTATTTCCACTGCTTCCTGAAACAGCATCATCAATATGCAACAATTTTAAAAGTTTAGTAAACTGTTTTTGAGTAAGAGACTGCGTAGCCTGTGGAAATAACCCAGACAAAGGCATCTCAGCATCACAGTTCTGAGACTTCTCTTCAACCACCTCAGCTGCGTTTACTTGATTCTTAAACTTGAATCCAGGAGGAAATCCATGCTTTCTGTAGCATCTATCACTTGTATGTCCTATCATACCACAGTAGTTACATTGCAAACGTTTATTTCCTTCCTGATAAAATCTTCCATTTCCTCTCCTATATGTCTGCCCTTGCTTCTTATTAACATACGTATTCGCTACAAAGCTCTCTTGATCATCACAATTCGAAATCAATGCTGTAGGTGCATTACTAAAGCTAGTTGACACAGAATTACTAGTAATCTTCCTTTCAAACTTCAGTGCCATCGCAAAAACAGTTTTAATATCCGGCAGAGGAGTCATCACGAAAACCTGTGATCTCACTGGATCGAACTCCTCATTCAAGCCTTTGACAAATTTTATAACGTAATCACTCTCAATGAATTGATTCACCTTTTTAGTTATATCACACACACAACGAAGACAATCACATTTTGGTACAGATCTTAATGAAGCTAATTCTTCCCATAGTACCTTCAGCTTCGTAAAGTAATCATTCACGCTAAGATTCTCTTGCTTCACAGCATAAAATTCACACAATAAATCAGATAACCTGAAAGGATCACCACTTCCATACCTCATAGCGAAATCATTCCACACATCTAGAGCACTGTCGTACCACATTACACTTTGCGCAATTGAAGGAGAGACGCAGTTCATGATCCAGGATTGGATCATGGTGTTTACCTGCCTCCATGCCTGAAATTGAGGATCATTTTGTACAGGTTTAGGCATAGATCCGTCTATGAAGCAGGTTTTGTTCTTCACTAACAACGCCATTTGAAATGTTCTGCTCCAAGAGTGGTAATTATGTGGATTGAGTGGAGGTTGAACCAAGACTATTGCTGGACTATCATTTGGATGCAAGTAGTACGGGCTACTTGATGGATTCTCATTGTTTACGTGATTGCTTCGTGAGCTAGATGAAGCAGCACTCGTGTTCGCCATGCCTATACTTCAATTACAATGATTCGTAAGACAAATGTTGTGATGCAGCGTTTGATCATGAGCATACGATGAATCAATATCGAATTGTCATGGCTCTGATACCATGTCAAAATTCTGATAGAAATCAAAAACAAATGATCGAGTTGATCAAGACGTAACAAACAAGAAACAATTTGCTGTGGAGAAGCTCGGAGTAAGCGAAAGTGCGCTATGGCGCCAGAGAGGAACCTCAACTTGAGGAAGAAGAAAAGGAAAATTCTGAAATTTTATTTTGCTTTTCACACATCTCAAATGTACAGCTGATACATGTATTTATACTAATCTAAAGAAGTATCTAGAAACACAAAAACACACGTGAGAAACGAGCTAGTTTACTACTGCACCAGCAATCTCTGCTATACCGAGCTTAAACCAACTCCCGCATGTCACCTGTGCCAGCCTTATGAAGTCTTGCGGTCCCAACGTGCTCAGCGTGCCAACCATGCCATACGTGCCAAGACTTAGTTCCATTCCAGCGTGCCAAGCACGCCAACCATGCCATACGTGCCACGGTCTAAGTCTTGTGCAACCATTCGTGCCAAGCACATGCCATGGCTAACCACCAACCAAGACCTTCTTGCCACTTCCTATTTCTTGTACCAGTGCATCCATATCTTTAACAATAACCAATAAAATTGAAACGGGTAAGAAAACAAACTTCTTGCATTCTACACACTTAATCAAATTAAGATAGATTCCTTCACTAAGTGTTATTGCTTACCATTAAAATGCTTTCTAGTTACTATTGAAGTACGATAAAATTACTGACTAATACATTTTGTCGTACAAAACTTTGCCAATTGACGAAGACTAGAAGTTCTTTTTGTAGGATCTGCAAGGCACCACTAGAAAGGGGTTGAATAGTGTGTGCGGAAAATGTAGTTTTTAAAATTGTTTTAAACCAAAAACTCAACTTCTGAAAACAGTTTCTGTTTTCAGGATCAGTTTTGAAACGTTTTAAAAACTAGGTTGTAGGTCTTCAAAAATTCTGAAATTTGGAGAGAACTTAGACTCAGATGTTCTGAGTATCTTCTAAATATTTCAGATTAAAATTCAACCTCTAACTCCTTGAAAAATTGTTGGTGGTCAGATTGTGCAAATCTGCCAGAAACGGTAGTCTGATTTGAAAAATTAATTCCTATTTATCCGTAATTCCAAATGCTCTGAAAATTTAATGACTAACCCCTTATTAGTTGTATTTAATTGGGTTGAAACAGTTTTGAAAAATTCTTTTGGGAAGATAGTCAAATACGTTCAAAGTCTCAACCTTTGCAAGCCTGAAAATCAGACTGCACTAGTTTCAGAACTTTAGACGTTTGGATGACTTATTCTTGTCCAAAAGGGTTGAAACTTGCACCAAATTAACATTAAGACGTGTGGCTATGATTCCGGAAAGGTTTGTGATTTTTGATATTCGTTTACTACTTTTAATAACGTGATGAAAAATGATGCATAGTGCTGAAACTGAAAGTAAGTGTTGAAAGTAAATAACACGAGGAATTTTATACTGGTTCAGTTAAAACAACCTACTCCAGTCTTTGAGGACACCTTCCTCGGTTAGCACTAATCACAAAACATAAAGAACACCTTACCATACAGATTTGATGGAGTTACACACCAACTCCAACCCTTTACAAACCTTGTATGTGAATACAACGATCACGAACACTGCCACCTTGCAAGTGCAAGATTGATCACACCTTGATCAATCTTTTACAATAATAAAGAGAATATGTGTTGGTCTATATGAAGCCTATTCAAATGTATGAATATGAGTACAATAGGCTTTTAGAGAGAAGAAAAAAAGAAGGTGTAGAAGAAGAGAGGATGCAACGTTTTTGTCTTCAATTTGCAAGACTTGTACTTGTATTTTGTTTGCTCTCTTCTTTCATTTTTATCACCATATGGCCTCCCCCCTCTAGCCTTTTATTCCTCTTGAGAATTATCTTCTAAGTCCTTGGAAGAGTGTATTACATCATTGTGACATGTCCTTGCTTACTTGGCAACTCCTCATTGGATGATCATTAAGCTCTTGCTTACTTGGCACTCATTGATTGGATGGAAGTCGTCATCATTTGATGACTAGACAAATCTGAAAATAAACCTTAAGAAACATGTGTCAATTAGCCATAAAATTATTTCCATAAAGCATATAATCATCCCACATAATTAGCAAGACAAATTTCTCCAACTTGCCATGATGAATTCGGCCATTAACTTCCTCCACATGTTGAAATTTCAGCATGTGTAACATTTGCATTTTATTCAAAAAGTTGCCAAGTTTGTATTTGATTTATTCCTTGAAAATAAAGAAGAAATCAATCATCATTTAGTACATAACGTTCTTATCAATTTTGGAATAAAAATTAATCACCAATAGGGCCATGAATTCGGCCAACATACATTCCCACACATGCTGAAATTTTCAGCATGTGTGATAGTCAAAGATATCACTTTATTTATTCCATAATATATTCAAAACATTTCTCATACTATCTCTCAATTAATCCACACAATTCAAGATAGTAAATATGCCATTATTTAGTGCAAAAATCGGCCAGCTCAAGACAACACATGCTGAATTTTCAGCATGTGTCACAAATGTTACAAAGTTTGAAATGTTACCCTTTGTAGTTCCTTTCTTTATGTCAACAACATTGCATGCTTCATTCTTGGCCAATCAAGATGCCAACACAGCTCCACATATGCTCCAATAAGGCTAAGCTAGGCGTGTATGATAGTTGTACATGTGCTGAATTTTATTTTTGCAAGCTTTGTAAAATAGTGCACATATAATTATACACACATGGTATATTCCAATCAGCCCTTAATTGATTTTTTTAGAACACTTTAGAATGTATGAAGTATGTAAAAAGTGTCTAGATACATGTTATATGCCATGCCAAAAAAGTTTCATGTGTCGTGTACGTAGAAAACTGAATTTTCGACGTTTATCGATTACTCGATTTTTCTCTAATTAAATTCCAAATTTTTGCACATGTTATATATATTATGTTACACATAATATACATACATTAAACTTTAATATTCAGCACTTAGGCTGATCTAAAGTGGCGCCCAACATGTGACAAAATTAATTTTAGAATCTCCACAATTTGGCCTTAGTTGTGGGTGATTTGTGTGTGCCAACATGGAATGATTTTATGGTTGTACATACCATGTAAGCCACGAAATTTGTGGTCATTTTTGAAGTGTAGGGGCTGGCCATCTATATATGGCAAGTACGTGACACGTTGGCGAAGTTTCAGTATTCGCCCGATACGACAATTTTTGGTTTAGAACCTTTTAACGTGTCGTAATAAATTTGTCATCACCATGACTTATATCATATGATATAAGACCTGAATATACTCATAAATATGAGTCAAATATAGTGGTTTGACGTTAACGTACGTTCGCAAAATATATAACGTGTCGGTAGTACGATGGAATATATGTGTATGTGCCTTTTTCAAAAAATCTGAATATATATATATATATGTATGTATGTATGTATGTATGTATGTATGTATGTATAATGGCGTGTGGAGAGGGTGGAGAACTTTCCTTTCTTCAACTTGTTGTCTTTGTGCCTTTTCCAAATATGGTTTCCTTTAATGAACTACTTAGTTTATTTGACTAAGTACTTCACTTAATGAACTAGTTTAGTTCATTAATGATGGCACCTGAAAATAGTTCAAACACAACAAATACTTGCCATTTGATGTAAGCGTTAAAGCTTCATGGCTCGTTAGTACGACAACATTATATATGAACTATATAAGGCAAGTTTTATGCAACAACATGTCATGTCTTGAAATATGTCATGCATTTCTTTAATACACGTTTATTTAAATCATGCATTTTGTAACCAACCAAACCCCTTTTTCTCTACAATCTCCCCCTTTTGATGATTTACAAAATGACCTACATACATGATTTAAATCTTGACGCTCCGCCTCCAATTGTGCACAAATTCAAATTTTGAATTTCAAATTTCAAATTCGCTCCCCTTTGATTTATGCAATCAGTTTCTCTCTCCCCCTTAAATCATGTATTCTCTCCCCCTTTATTTTGGAAAGTCAATCAAAAATGCGTGTAAATATGGAAAGACAATCAAATTAAATCAGCAGAAATCATGCCTAATTTAGAACGAAGATTTTCGTACGTGACTTGATTTAATGCCTTAGTAAAAATATCCGCTACTTGTGCCTCTGTGCGTACATGATCTATGACAATATCACTATTACTTACGTGATCACGAAGAAAATGATAACGTACTTCTATATGCTTGGCCTTAGAGTGTAGTACAGGGTTCTTAGACAAGTTGATAGCGCTCATACTATCACAATATATAGGAATACGTTGGACTGTGATACCAAAATCAGAAAGTTGTTGTTTTAGCCATAGCAATTGTGTGCAACAAAGACTAAGTGCCATGTATTCAGCTTCAGTGGTGGATAGTGCGACGCTGGCTTGCTTTTTAGAAAACCATGAAATAAGTGAATTTCCTATAAATTGGCAAGTGCCACTCGTGCTTTTTCTGTCTATTTTACATCCACCATAATCTGCATCAGTGTAGGCATGCAAGTTAAATTCGCAGTCTTTATCATACCAAATGCCTAAGGTGGGTGTGTGCTTAATATATCGAAATATTCTTTTCACGGCATAATAGTGAGACACCTTGGTTGACTTTGAAAACGCGCACACATACATATACTGAACATGATATCAGGCCTACTAGCAGTAAGATATAGTAAAGTGCCAATCATAGATCTATATAAGGCATTATCAAAATCCTTACCATGTTCATCTTTATCTAATTTAGTTGTGACACTCATAGGAGTGGGGAATGGTTTTAAATTTTCAAAATTGAACTTTTTAATCATATCATTTATATACTTAACTTGGCTTATATGTATTCCATTACCCCTTTGTTTAATCTGCAAGTCAAGAAAGTAATTTAGTTCACCAACCATAGACATTTCAAATTCCGATTTCATTCAAATTTCGAAATCTTCAACAAGTTTATGTGAAGTGGAGCCGAAAATGATGTCGTCAACATAAATTTGAATAATGAGTAAATACGACTTATCTTGTTTTAAAAATAGAGTACTATCTATAGTGCCTCTTTTAAAACCATTTTCTATAAGGAAAGTAGCAAAACGATCATACCATGCTCTCGGTGCTTGCTTTAGACCGCATAGTGCCTTCTTTAGTTTGTACACGTGATTGGGATGTTTCAAATCTTCAAAACCGGGTGGTTGTTTCATGTATACCTCTTTTTGTGTAAATCCATTTAAGAATGCACTTTTCACGTCCATTTAATAAAGTTTAAAATCTTTCATGCAAGCAATAGCAAGTAAAAGTCGTATGGTTTCTAAACGTGCTACGGGTGCAAATGTCTCATCATAATCAATTCCTTCTTCTTGATTATATCCTTGTGCTACAAGTCTAGCTTTATTTCTAACAACTTTTCCGTCTTCATTCATTTTATTTCTAAACACTCACTTTGTGCCTATTATAGTCTTATCTTGTGGTCGTGGCACTAAATCTCATACGTCATTTCTAACAAATTGATTAAGTTCATCATGCATAGCATCAATCCAAGAAGAATCACTCAAAGTATCATGCACATTTTTAGCTTCGATTTCAGAAATCATGGAATGAAATTTATTTATTTCATCCGGATTTATTCTTCTACGTGGTCGCACACCGTGAGTGATATCGCCCATAATGAGATCATGTGGGTGATCTCTATCCCATCTTGGTTGATTATTTTCTACGTTCTCATGCATTTCTAAGTGATCATGCATTTCTACTGTATCATGCATATCATGCGTGTCATCATCATCATTCAACACGGGCTTCAATTCAAAATCATCATCATATTCTTTATCTTTATCAATCTCACAAAATTCATTAAACTTCACATGAATAGATTCTAGAATTTGTCTAGTGATGGGATCATAACATCTATATGCTTTTGAATTCACAGAATAACCAACAAAGATGCATTCAATTGATTTAGATTCAAACTTATCTAAATTGTCTTTCATATTTAACACAAAGCTTTTACAACCAAACACACGAAAGTAATCAATTTTAGGCATGCGATCATTTAATATCTCATAAGGCGTCTTGTTAATTTTCTTTCTAATGGACAAAAGATTAACTATATAGCATGCACAATTTACGGCTTCCACCCACAAAAATCTAGGCAATTTATTCTCACACAACATGGTTCTAGCAATTTCTTGTAATGTCCTATTCTTTCTTTCTACTACTCCATTTAATTATGGAGTTCTAGGTGGTAAAAACTCATGTTTAATTCTTTTTTCTTTGCAAAATGAAATCGTGTCCTTGTTTTTAAATTCACCGCCTCTATCACTTCTCATCCTTTTCACATTGACACCATATTGATTTTCAAGTTGTTTTATTAGTTTCACAATCTCAATGGCACTATCATCCTTATGTGCAAGAAACAAAGTTCAAGTATAACGAGAGAAATCATCAACAATCACACAAGCATAGTGACGTCCACTAAGACTCGTAGTGCGACTAGGACCAAACAAATCAATGTGTAATAATTCTAAAACTCTAGTCATGCTTATTCATTTTTAGGTTTTAGTGACTCGTGTGTTTGTTTGCCTTTTATGCAAGATTCACACAAATGAAAGTTGTTAAAATCAAGTGTAGGCAATCCTCGTATTAGGTTCTTTTGTTGAAGTTTTTCAAGTGTAGAAATGTCAATGTGTCCTAAACGTCTATGCCATAAATTTACGTTAGGTTCATTTGACATGAAACACTTAAACTTAGCGTCTACCATATCATCCTTAGAAAGTGCAAAGATGTTTCCTTCCCGTTTTCCTTTTAAAACTGTTTCTCAATTTTTATTTATTATATTACAATATGGGTGAGTAAAACACACATCAAAACCATTGTCAATAAATTGTGAAATGCTAAGAAGATTATAGGATAAGTTGCTTACCAAAAAGACGTTTGAGATTTGAAGGGTGATTGGGTTTCCAATTGTACCTTTTTCGATGATCTTTCCTTCATTGTTGTCTCCAAAGGTCACGGATCCACCTTTTGTGACCTTCTTCAATTTAGCGAACAAGTTCGGGTCATCCGTCATATGCCTCGAGCAACCACTGTCAAGGAACCACTTGATAGATTTGTCTTTTAATGTGTGGGTTCCCTGCAATGTACACAAGTGATTTAGGTACCCTTTTAATTTTGGGTCCTTACGAGTTAGTTATTCACCTCTTAGTAAAATTACCTTTCGGTACCCATACTTGGGTGATCCTTCTCGGTCTAGCAAATGGCAAGAATGTAGATGAAGGTGCAATGTAGTAGACATGTGGTGAGTGAACTTTGGGCCTTTGGCCGAGAACTCCTTTATATGCATCATATTGATTTCGTTTTTGATATGTCCTTGTGTTGGTGTGCATAGTGCGTGATCTAGATGGATGAATTGAATGTCGTGTATGCATCACTTGTTTCTTCTCATATCTATATGGCACATAATTATATTTCGCATAATATGAAGAAGAAGTATGACGAGATGAGGGGAGAGGGGGTCTTTGCGTCATCTTAGACGCCGTATTTGCTTTTGGAGTGTCTACTTTCTTAGACAAGACAAACTTGGTTGGTTTAATGGATACTTCATTTGTTTCAATGTATCTTAATCCCGTTTTATCACTATCATGCTTTTGTGCTAAAATAATACGATCTAGCATGTTAGATCCCGTATCAAACTGTTTCATCATTTTCTCTAAGTCCGTATCCTTGATTTCAAATTTGAAATCTCGGATTTCATTTCATTATTTCGCGTGGTCAATGATGAGATCCCTGCCTTTAATACATTAATGATGCATGACGACTCTTCTTTTGGATCATTTAATTGAGCGACAAGATTCTCATTGGAAGATTCTAACAGCTTCTTGTCTTCAATTAATCGCTTCTTTTCTTTCGCGAGAGTCTTAGTAAATTTATGCAATTCTAAGTATTGACTAAAAAGATCATCATAAGAAGGCTCGGAGTCCGAATCAGAGTTAGATGATACCTCGTTTGATGATTTGGACACAAAGCATACTTGTGCAGTCTCCTCTTCTGTTTCAGTCTTGGAATCAGATGTATCACTCCAAGTGGAGGCCTTGAGAGCTCTTTTCCTTTGCTTAGGTTCTGAGACGAGTCTATTCTTGGTCCGTTCCTTGTCAGGGTGTTTGTTTGTTTGCTTGTCCTTATTAGGATAGTCATATGATAGATGTCCAAGTTTACCGCATTCGTAACATTTAACATCCTTGTCATTTGTCTTGTTCTTATTTCTTTTAGTCGAAGTAGCCTTAGTTTTGTTTCTAAATGACTTTCTCATGAATTTTCTTAAGCCTTTAGCCAATAAAATTAAGTCATCGTTATCTGATTCAGAATCACTATCATCTACGTGATCGGAAGAAGTAGAGACGTATTCATTTGATTTAAATGCAATAGTCTTACCTTGTTTTGATGATGATTCCGATTTCCTTATGGTGAGTTTGTTCTCATATACCTTCAATGATCCAATTAGTTCTTCCATCTTAATCGATTTAGTTTCTTTGCTTTCTTCTATGGCCGTTACTTTAGGGTCCCACTCGGATGGAAGGCTTCGCAAGACCTTTTGTACCTTTTCCTGCATAGAGAAGGCTTTGCCAAGAGACTCAAGAGAATTGTAAATTTTAGTCAAGCGAAGATCCATATCAACGATAGATTCATTTGGCAATAATTTAAATGACTCGAGTGTGGACATAAGCATGTTGATTTTAGACTCTTTTACTTGACTAGTGCCTTCGTGTTTCATTTCAAGAATTCTCCACATTTCTTGAGCACTAGGATAATTTGAAACATAACTAGATTCACTTTTACTTAGTCCATTTAGAAGTAATTGCATGGCCCTAGCATTCATGCTCAATCTCTTTTTATCCTCACTAGTATACTCTTGTCTAGGCTTAACAACCTCTAGTGTGACTCCATCTACAGTGGATAATTTTGATGGAACAAATGGACCATCTTCTATAATGGACCAAAGATCAATATCAATTGCCATAAGGAAAAGTTTCGTTCTTAACTTCCATTGAATGAAAGACTCGCCGTCAAAGAGAGGAGGCATTTGATTGGACATACCTTCTTGTTTCGGTTTTGAAGTTTGTGGTTGCCATCTCACTTAGATCGTTGGATACTTTTGATGTGAGTGTTCCTGTGCTTTGATACCACTTGTAGGATCTGCAAGACACCACTAGAAGGGGGGTTGAATAGTGGGTGCGGAAAATGTGGTTTTTAAAATTGTTTTAAACCAAAAACCCAACTTCTGAAAACAGTTTCTGTTTTCAGGATCAATTTTGAAACATTTTGAAAACTAGGTTGTAGGTCTTCAAAAATTCTAAAATTTGGAGAGAACTTAGTCTCAGATGTTCTGAGTATCACCTAAACCTTTCAGATTACAATTCAACCTCTAACCCCTTAAAAAATTGTTCGTGGTCAGATTGCGGAAATCTGCCAGAAACGGTAGTCTGATTTGAAAAATTAATTCCTATTTATCCGTAACTTCAAATGCACTGAAAATTAAATGAATAAACCCTTATTAGTTTCATTTAATTTGGTTGAAACAGTTTTGAAAAATTCTTTTGGGATGATAGTCAAATACGTTAAAAGTCTCAACCTTTGCAAGCCTGAAAATCAGACTGCACTAGTTTCAGAACGTTAGACGTTTGGATGACTTATCCTTGTCCAAAAGGGTTGAAACTTGCACCAAATTAACCTTAAGACGTGTGACTATGATTCTGAAAAGTTTTGTGATTTTTGCAATTCGTTTACTATTTTTAATAACGTGATGAAAAACGATGCATTGTGCTGAATTTGAAAGTGCTGAAAGTAAATAACACCAGGAATTTTATACTGGTTCGGTTAAAACAACCAACTCCAGTCTTCGAGGACACCTTCATCGGTTAGCACTAATCACAAAACATAAATAACACCTTACCACAAAGGGTTGATGGAGTTACACACCAACTCCAACCCTTTACAAACCTTGTATGTGAATATAACGATCACGAACACCGCCACCTTGCAAGTGCAAGATTGATCACACCTTGATCAATCTTTTACAACAATAAAGAGAGTATGTGGTGGTCTATATGAAGCCTATTCAAATGTATGAATATGAGTACAATAGGGTTTTAGAGAGAAGAAAGAAAAAAGGTGTAGAAGAAGAGAGGATGCAACGTTTTTGTCTTCAATTTGCAAGACTTATTCTTGTATTTTGTTTGCTCTCTTCTTTCCTTTTTTCACCATATGGCCTCCCCCCTCTAGCCTTTTCTTCCTCTTGAGAATTATCTTCTAAGTCCTTGGAAGAGTGTATTACATCATTGTGACATGTCCTTGCTTACTTGGCAACTCCTCATTGGATGATCATTAAGCTCTTGCTTACTTGGCACTCATTGATTGGATGGAAGTTGTCATCATTTGATGACTAGACAAATCTGAAAATAAACCTTAAAAAGCATGTGCCAATTAGCCATAAAATTATTTCCATAAAGCATATAATCATCCCACATAATTAGCAAGACAAATTTCTCCAACTTGCCATGATGAATTCGGCCATTAACTTCCTCCACATGCTGAAATTTCAGCATGTGTAACATTTGCATTTTATTCAAAATGTTGCCAAGTTTGTATTTGATTTATTCCTTGAAAATAAAGAAGAAATCAATCATCATTTAGTTTTGGAATAAAAATTAATCACCAATAGGGCCATGAATTCGGCCAACATACATTCCCACACATGCTGAAATTTTCAGCATGTGTGATATTCAAAGATATCACTTTATTTATTCTATAATATATTAAAAACATTTCTCATACTATCTCTCAATTAATCCACACAATTCAAGATAGTAAATATGTCATTATTTAGTGCAAAAATCTGTCAGCTCAAGACAACAAGAAGAATCTAGTGGAACGATACTCTCTTACAGAGATTATCTCTTCACGTGCGCGTGCGCGCGATAAGAAGGCTCTCTTTCAGAGAGTGTACGATCTCAACTCATACTCTGTCTTGAGTGACATCGATCTCATTAGTCGAAGACGCGAGTTTGAGACGTGTTATGACCAATCTATCGTCAGGGTATCCCCCTTAAGGCTGGTTATTCGTTGTAAAAAGCAAATCCAGCGAAATCGGGGTAAGTCAAAAAGGTTGATTTAAGTCAATTAGCTCCTAAATGTGTCACAAATGTGACAAAGTTTGAAATGTTACCCTTTGTAGTTCCTTTCTTTATGTCACCAACATTGCATGCTTCATTCTTGGCCAATCAAGATGCCAACACAGCTCCACATATGCTCCAATAAGGCTGAGCTAGGCGTGTATGATAGTTGTACATGTGCTGAATTTTATTTTTGCAAGCTTTGTAAAATAGTGCACATATAATTATGCACACATGGTATATTCTAATCAGCCCTTAATTGATTTTTCTAGAACACTTTAGAATGTATGAAGTATGTAAAAAGTGTCTAGATACATGTTATATGGCATGCCAAAAATGTTCCATGTGTCGTGTACGTAGAAAACCGAATTTTCGACGTTTATCGATTATCCGATTTTTTTCTAATTAAATTTCAACTTTTTGCACATGTTATATATATTATGTTACACATAATATACATAAATTAAACTTTAATATTCAGCACTTAGGCTGATCTACAGTGGCGCCCAACATGTGACAAAATTAATTTTGGAATCTCCACAATTTGGCCTTAATTGGGGGTGATTTGTGAGTGCCAACATGGAATGATTTTATGGCTGTACATACCATGTAAGCCACGAAATTTGTGGCTATTTTTGAAGTATAGGGGCTGGCCATCTATATACGGCAAGTACGTGACACGTTGGCGAAGTTTCAGTATTCGCCCGATACGACAATTTTTGGTTTAGAACCTTTTAACGTGTCGTAATAAATTTGTCATCACCATGACTTATATCATATGATATAAGACCTGAATATACTCATAAATATGAGTCAAATATAGTGGTGTGACGTTAACGTACGTTCGCAAAATATATAATGTGTCGGTAGTACGTTAGAATATATAAAAAGCGCAGCCATATAGTGAGTCATTATAAACTATAATTTTAAACGGAGCTGTTATTTGACTCCGATGTAAGTGTATATCAAAGAAATATCCAAACTTGTATGTTTGGTTTTGGTGACATAAGACTGTTAATTTCAGAAAAATTTTAAAATTGATCACCATTACATTTGGTTACTCTTTGAGATTCGTAATTTTGAACTATAAGTATATTAAGATAGCCTTGTGGATATACACATACCTATTTATGATGTCACACATATTCGACTAATGAGATTCATTCAATTTATAAAACTATAATATGGTGGCGAAGAATACTAAAATGTTGTACACATCAAGCATTAACCAAGCCGTTGAAATGGTCTTGTGAGGGAGATTTGATAGTTCAGTGCCAATCGTAAAGCAGTCGGCAACAGGATTTTGACCGTTACATTTCTTACACTTGTTCACATATATTTCAATTTCAAATAGAGTCAATGATACACTTTTACTTAACTTTGGAATATGATAGAAAGAAGTAGCAATTAGATCGATACAGCTTGATGCAATGTTCATTATGGGTCAATGAAAAACGGCATTTGTGTGTTGCTAACGCATGAGTACGTACATCTGATTCTTGTATCCCGCTATAGACGGGAGCATTTAAGGTAATGGTTCATGTTGTTGTTCACAGAAATGGACATATGTAGCCAGTAATATGAACATTTGTGAATGTGAAAGTAAGTTATGACGTGATTATGAAAGAACTGGATTATACTTTAGTTTGTAAATTTAGACAAATGGCAGCAAAAAAAAGGATTACTACTACAGAAATCTTGCATGTACTTTTCCAAAATTACAGTTTAAATAAAAAATATGGATCGTCAAGTTTGGCAGCTAGTTATGTGTCTCTTTCAAAGTTCATAAAACATGTGTACGTTATATTATTATCTTCAAGGAAAAAAAATTTACAAAATGAGAAAGAGATTACCAAGGAAAACTAATCAAATGTGCATCCATCACATAACCAGTCTGATCATTAACGTGCATTAGCACTCAAATGCTACCTGATAATTATGTGATATATTAATATTTGTATTATAACCAATAAAATTGAAACGGGTAAGAAAACAAACTTCTTCCATTCTACACACTTAATCAAATTAAGATAGATTCCTTCACTAAGTGTTATTGCTTACCATTAAAATGCTTTCTAGTTACTATTGAAGTACGATAAAATTACTGACTAATACATTTTGTCGTACAAAACTTTGCCAATTGACGAAGACTAGAAGTTCTTTTTGTAGGATCTGCAAGGCACCACTAGAAAGGAGGTTGAATAGTGGGTGCGGAAAATGTAGTTTTTAAAATTGTTTTAAACCAAAAACTCAACTTCTGAAAACAGTTTCTGTTTTAAGGATCAGTTTTGAAACGTTTTAAAACTAGGTTGTAGGTCTTCAAAAATTCTGAAATTTGGAGAGAACTTAGACTCAGATGTTCTGAGTATCTCCTAAATATTTCAGATTAAAATTCAACCTCTAACTCCTTGAAAAATTGTTGGTGGTCAGATTGTGCAAATCTGCCAGAAACGGTAGTGTGATTTGAAAAATTAATTCCTATTTATCCGTAATTCCAAATGCTCTGAAAATTTAATGACTAACCCCTTATTAGTTGTATTTAATTGGGTTGAAACAGTTTTGAAAAATTCTTTTGGGAAGATAGTCAAATACATTCAAAGTCTCAACCTTTGCAAGCCTGAAAATCAGACTGCACTAGTTTCAGAACTTTAGACGTTTGGATGACTTATTCTTGTCCAAAAGGGTTGAAACTTACACCAAATTAACCTTAAGACGTGTGGCTATGATTCCGGAAAGGTTTGTGATTTTTGAAATTCGTTTACTACTTTTAATAACGTGATGAAAAACGATGCATAGTGCTGAAACTGAAAATAAGTGCTGAAAGTAAATAATACCAGGAATTTTATACTGGTTCAGTTAAAACAACCTACTCCAGTCTTTGAGGACACCTTCCTCGGTTAGCACTAATCACAAAACATAAAGAACACCTTACCATACAGAGTTGATGGAGTTACACACAAACTCCAACCCTTTACAAACCTTGTATGTGAATACAACGATCACAAACACTGCCACCTTGCAAGTGCAAGATTGATCACACCTTGATCAATATTTTACAACAATAAAGAGAATATGTGGTGGTCTATATGAAGCCTATTCAAATGTATGAATATGAGTACAATAGGCTTTTAGAGAGAAGAAAAAAAGAAGGTGTAGAAGAAGAGAGGATGCAACGTTTTTGTCTTCAATTTGCAAGACTTGTTCTTGTATTTTGTTTGCTCTCTTCTTTCCTTTTTATCACCATATGGCCTTCCCCCTCTAGCCTTTTCTTCCTCTTGAGAATTATCTTCTAAGTCCTTGGAAGAGTGTATTACATCATTGTGACATGTCCTTGCTTACTTGGCAACTCCTCATTGGATGATCATTAAGCTCTTGCTTACTTGGCACTGATTGATTGGATGGAAGTCGTCATCATTTGATGACTAGACAAATCTGAAAATAAACCTTAAGAAACATGTGTCAATTAGCCATAAAATTATTTCCATAAAGCATATAATCATCCCACATAATTAGCAAGACAAATTTCTCCAACTTGCCATGATGAATTCGGCCATTAACTTCCTCCCCATGCTGAAATTTCAGCATGTGTAACATTTGCATTTTATTCAAAATGTTGCCAAGTTTGTATTTGATTTATTCCTTGAAAATAAAGAAGAAATCAATCATCATTTAGTACATAACGTTCTTATCAATTTTGGAATAAAAATTAATCACCAATAGGGCCATGAATTCAGCCAACATACATTCCCACACATGCTGAAATTTTCAGCATGTGTGATATTCAAAGATATCACTTTATTTATTCTATAATATATTCAAAACATTTCTCATACTATCTCTCAATTAATCCACACAATTCAAGATAGTAAATATGCCATTATTTAGTGCAAAAATCGGCCAGCTCAAGACAACACATGCTGAATTTTCAGCATGTATCACAAATGTGACAAAGTTTGAAATGTTACCCTTTGTAGTTCCTTTCTTTATGTCAACAACATTGCATGCTTCATTTTTGGCCAATCAAGATGCCAACACAGCTCCACATATGCTCCAATAAGGCTAAGCTAGGCGTGTATGATAGTTGTACATGTGCTGAATTTTATTTTTGCAAGCTTTGTAAAATAGTGCACATATAATTATACACACATGGTATATTCCAATCAGCCCTTAATTGATTTTTTTAGAACACTTTAGAATGTATGAAGTATGTAAAAAGTGTCTAGATACATGTTATATGCCATGCCAAAAAAGTTTCATGTGTCGTGTACGTAGAAAACCGAATTTTCGACGTTTATCGATTACCTGATTTTTCTCTAATTAAATTCTAAATTTTTGCACATGTTATATATATTATGTTACACATAATATACATAAATTAAACTTTAATATTCAGCACTTAGTATGATCTCAAGTGGCGCCCAACATGTGACAAAATTGAATTTTGGAATCTCCACAATTTGGCCTTAATTGTGGGTGATTTGTGTGTGCCAACATGGAATGATTTTATGGCTGTACATACCATGTAAGCCACGAAATTTGTGGCCATTTTTGAAGTGTAGGGGCTGGCCCTCTATATATGGCAAGTACGTGACACGTTGGCGAAGTTTCGGTATTCGCCCGATACGACAATTTTTGGTTTATAACCTTTTAACGTGTCGTAATAAATTTGCCATCACCATGACTTATATCATATGATATAAGACCTGAATATACTCATAAATATAAGTCAAATATAGTGGTGTGACGTTAACGTACGTTCGCAAAATATATAACGTGTCGGTAGTACGTTGGAATATATGTGTATGTGCCTTTTTCAAAAAATATGAAGATTTATATATATATATAAATATATATGTATGTATGTATGTATGTATGTATAATGGTGTGTGGAGAGGGTGGAAAACTTTCATTTCTTCAACTTGTTGCCTTTGTGTCTTTTCCATTATGGCTTCCTTTAATGAACTACTTAGTTTATTTAACTAAGTACTTCAATTAATGAACTAGTTTAGTCCATTAATGATGACATCTGAAAATAGTTCAAACACAACAAATGCTTGCCCTTTGATTTAAGCTTTAAAGCTTCATGGCTCGTTAGTACGACAACATTATATATGAACTATTAAAGGCAAGTTTTATGCAACAACGTGTCATGTCATGCATTTCTTTAATACACGTTTATTTAAATCATGTATTTTGTAATTACTCAAACCCCTTTTCTTTACATTTGTCAAAATTCATCAAACACAAAACAGTAATCGAATTGATATGCTAAACAATAAGCCTCAAGCTTTGAGATAACAGAACTGCTTGAGGAAATAGAACGAAGAAAGTAACGAGAGAGAAAGCCAATTCTGAGAAGTAGAGAGATATTTTGATTGATTGTGAAACCCGCAATGAATTACTCTTGATCACACAGGCCAAAGCCTATATATACAGCCATCGCACACAACACAGAAGGAAGAAGATACAAGGCGGGAAATATGAATACAATGCGAATTTACTGATCTGTCCCTCATTAACTGTCTGCTCAGCTTATACAACCAAAGGGTAAAACAGACATTTCCAGTTTCCTCTAACCATTGCTGCTCCTTAGCTCCAACTGATTTCAGCTCCTCTGCTGTACCTTCAGTTCTTGATTCATCCTGCAGCACTCATGCTTCTGATCCATCTCCATCCTTCATTTCTAACGATCTAACGACCATACTGCGACCTCACACGGATTGTGCTTTCTTGGTCACTTATCCCTCTGCGTTTGGTGCCATCAATTTTCAGCTGTTGCTCCATTGCTACCACTCATGTTAACTGCCATTTCAACTCTCCCCTTCAAGCTCTGTTTGCCGCAGATGTTAAGAGCTTCTAGTGACTTCATTAGAACTTATAGCCTTCCAAAGTCCAAAAGCTTTGTGAACAAATCAGCCAGCTGCAGGTCAGACCTTATGGGCGTTAGTTTTAATGTCACATGTTGCACCTTCTCTCGTGTAATATGGCAATCTATTTCTATGTGTTTGGTTCTTTTATGAAAGACAGGATTCTCAGCAATGTGTATAGCACTCTTGCTATCACAAAATACTTCTACTGGAGTCTGCTTTCTCAATCTCAAGTCATCTGCCATATACAACAACCATTGAACTTCACAAGCCAATGATGACATGGCCCTATACTCCGCTTCAGCTGAAGATTTAGACACAGTTGTCTGTTTCTTAGTTCTCCAAGATATTAAAGCATCACCAAGAAAAACACAATATCTAGTGATTGATTTTCTGGTCTCATTGCACCCCGCCCAATCTGAATCTACAAAGGCTCTCAATCGCAACTCACCTTTACTAGGAAACATAAGACCTTGTCCCACAGTTCCTTTCAAGTACCTTAACAATCTGTGGGTTGATTTTTGATGATTCTCAGTGGGGCAATCCAAAAATTGGGTTAACTGCTGAACTGCAAAGGATATATCTGGCCTCGTAATAGTTAAGTAGATTAACTTCCCTATGAGACTTCTGTATTGCACCTT
This sequence comes from Eustoma russellianum, assembly GCA_036186865.1. Taxonomy (NCBI): domain Eukaryota; kingdom Viridiplantae; phylum Streptophyta; class Magnoliopsida; order Gentianales; family Gentianaceae; genus Eustoma; species Eustoma russellianum. The sequence goes on along the minus strand of AP025044.1, from coordinate 9,994,810 downwards.
GTCTGAAAGCAGAGGAGTATCATCGTGAGTCAGCCTCGTAGTACTCTCCATAGGACTTCTAGCTGGTTTGAATGCAAGGAAGCTAGTTTCTTCAAGTAATTCCAGTGTGTATTTTCTTTGGTTGATAAGTAACCCCTCTGGGACCTAGCTACTTCTATTCCAAGGAAGTATCTAAGGTCCCCGAAATGTTTAATTCTGAACTCTGAATGCAAGGAGGCCTTAATTTGATTGACAACAGACAAATCTGAACAGGCAACTACAATATCATCTACGTAGACTAGAACAATTAAGAGGGCAGATCCTGTGGTTTTTTTGAACAGAGTGTAGTCATTTTTAGACTGAGTAAATCCCTGAGACAGCAAGAAATGTGTGAGCTTGGAATTCCACTCTCTACTAGCTTGTTTGAGGCCATAAAGACTCTTCTGAAGCTTACACACCATGTTCTGCTATGATATTTCTAGCCCAGGTTGAGGCTCCATGTATATTTCTTCATGAAGATCTCCATGAAGAAATGCATTGTTGACATCCATTTGCTGAACATGCCATACTTCGTGTGCTGCCAGTGCTAATACCATTCTCACAGTTGTCATTTTAGCCACGGATGAGAAGGTTTCCCGGTAGTCTACTCCATACTGCTGGGTATAGCCTTTGGCAACAAGACTTGCTTTGTATCTCTCTACACTCCCATCTTGCTTTAGTTTGACTCTGTAGACCCATTTGCATCCAATTGGCCGTTTTCCTGGGGGTAATGGCACCATTTCCCATGTATGATTATCCTGCAAGGCTTGTAACTCAGCATCCATAGCTACTTGCCATTATGGTAGTCTTGCTGCATCTGCATAAGAAGAAGGCTTCAAATACAAGCTTAGATTTAAAGCATATGTTTTGTAGTGAGGAGCCAAAGATGCAAGGCTGAAGGAGTTGTCAAGTGTATGTGGAGAAGACATATGATGGTGAGCACTGGTCGAAGTGATTTGATTACAGTAATACTGTTGAAGAAAGGATGGGGCTCTTTTTTCTCTTGTAGGCGGGTATTAGAAGTGTTGATTGGCTAGCTGGCAGGCATGTTGATGCTAATTGAGGAAATTTCAATAGGAGGTGTGTCAATGGATTCGTGGGAAGTGAGTGAATTCTGGTCAGTGGCTGAAGATGGAGAAGGCATATGATGTAAGGAAGAGGAACAGTTGGGTGTTAAGGATGCTGTCTCAGGTATGTCTGTAATGACATCTGAGAGTACATGTGTATTGAAGAGATCAGAGGACTGAGTAGATGGTAAAGACGGTGGGACATAAAGCAGGTCAGGTTGAGGCGCTGAGTGAAAGGGAAAGGTAGACTCATGGAATTGAACATCTCTAGAAATGAAAACGTCTTTGGTGGCCAAGTCTTGTAAGACATATCCTTTGGTATTAAGAGAAATTCCTAGGAAGACACTTTTCCTGGACCGGGGGGGAAATTTCTCTTTATGTGGTTGAGTGTTTAGGCCAAATGCTAGACACCCAAACACTCTCAGATTTTGATACTCAGGATCTCTCTGAAATAGCAGGTCATGAGGTGTGTTATTTTTCAGTAGAGGTGTGGGTAGGATATTTATTAGGTATGCTGCGTGCTGCACACAGAAACCCCAGTAGCTAGGAGGAAGGTTGGATTGGATTTTCAAGGCTCTGGCAACGTTGAGCAAATGTTGTTATTTCCTTTCCACAGTGCCATT
>AP025044.1:9973096-9991126 GCA_036186865.1 Eustoma russellianum | reverse complement strand
CTCTTATATATATGTTATTGGAGGTTCTTAATCATCATCTTTCAGAGATTACAAGGTGTCCTTGGTGCAAGATTCATCACAATATGTCAAGGAGAAATGGGAATTTTGATATTATATGTTGACATAACCTTGTCAACTATTATTTGTTGATTTCTCCTCAAAAATCTGAGTTGGTATACATATACACAGCCTCTAAAACGTGATTATACAGGTGGAGATGATGTTTTTCTCATTTTATGAGTTGGAGACAAGAAGACAAACCAAAAGCAAGCTAGTTGGCAAAAGTTGCCAACTTGAAATTTCAAATTTGAATGTAATAGAGACAAGATTGTTGGAGATGATTATGGAGGTGTTTTAATTCAAAATTCTCAGCCATCACATGGTCTAAAATTTGGAGGGAATATGCCATCAATTTACTCTATAAATAGAAGGCAAGGTGAAGAAGAGAAGACACACACTTGAAAGCAAAATTGAAGATTGTTGTCTTGCTATTCTCTTCTCATATTTTCGTTCATACTTTGTGTAGCTAAGGTGTTCCAATTTTCTTTGTTATCCAGCTACACTATACACACCTTCTTGAGTTGGATTTGTATAATTGATTAGCCAAATTTATAAGGCTACATCAATTGGTGGTAGAGGTGTTGTAACCAAGAGTTGCATAGAAGTGATTATCCAAGTCTTGAATAAGGTTGGTGTATAACCCAAGGATCAAGCTTGGCTCTTGTTGTAAGGTGTTCATTTGATAGTGAAATCCAAGGAAAGGTGTTCCTTGGGACTGGAGTAGGTCATATTGACCGAACCAGGATAAATTCTCGGTGTTCTTCTCTTGTTTCTTTATTTCTATTTTCTGCCTGTTTTTGACTGCAGTTTTCACACAACTTCTCACAATTTGAAAAAATAGTTAAAAATTTTCAAAATTCGTGATTTTTGGTGGAGTTATACTTCAGACTGTTAGCTTTCATTTGCAACAAGAATCACTTGATTTGAGCAAGGGAAAGTTAGTCTTTCAGTCTTTGCGAGATAACTGCTCCAATCTGGATGCAATCTGACCAGTTTTGAGAAAACTTAAATTCTGTATTTTTAAAGAGTTGGTTAAGGTCAGGGCCTTTTGGAAACTTCATCTACACATCCTAAGGAGTGTTTTGATATAAAGATAAACCTTTTTGGTTGAGTATTCAAAGAGAAACACGTTTTGCAAAATCAGTAACATTCTGTCCAATTCTGTCCAGATTGACCATCTGAATCTTTTTATTTATTTGAAGAGTCAAACAATCTTATTTTTGTCTGATTTTTGGATAGAGTCTTGTTAACTCATTGAAGTTACATTATGGAAAGTTTCATAATTTTTGGAGTTGTGTACAATTATTTGTGAATTTTTGAAAAACGGGTTCTGAATCTGAGGTGGTCTCAGATTCTGTTTTCAAAGGGGATTTTAACAAAGGGTTGTAGTGTAATTTCCGCTAACCACTATTCACCCCCCTCTAGTGGTGTTTATTGCAGGTGCACGGTCCAACATTTGGTATCCGAGCCAGACCAACACCACTAAAAAGAAGCAAGATTCAACACCATACGAACAATACAAGGCCAATAAACAACGATTCATTATATACTGCTTGTCTCAAATCCAAGGTATATACTATGGCTATTGTTTCTCACAAAGGTGAGTTGGAAGGTATGTCTACACAACGTCCTCCTCTTTTTGATGGCAATAATTTTGTTCATTGGAAACTATGAATGAGGCTATTCTTAATGGCTATAGACATCGATTTATGGTCTATAGTTAAAGATGGGCCGTACATTCCAACGAAAGTTACACAAGTTAGTGAAGTAACTCAAGAGGTTGAAAAATGTAAAAGTGAATGGTCATCAGATGATAAAAAGAAAATGTCCATGAATGCTAAAGCTATGCAATTACTTTTGAATGGACTTACAACTTCTGAAGCTGGATATGTGTCAAATTGCACAAGCGCACACGACATGTGGAAATCACTTGTATTAAAGCATGAAGGTACTAGTGGTGTTAAAGAGTCAAAAATAAACATGCTTATGACTGAATTAGAGACTTTCAAAATGTTGCCAAACGAATCCATAACATCTATGGATTTGAGGATTACTAATATTTTCAATGCCCTTGAAGCTTTAGGAAAGTCATTTTCGAACAGTGAAAAGGTTCAAAAGGTGTTACGAAGCCTCCCTGCTGAATGGGATCCAAAGGTGACTGCAATCGAGGAGACAAAGTCAATCACTAAGATGGATGAATTGATCGGGTCTCTTAAAGTTTACGAGGTTAAATTAAACCAACGAAAGTCTGAATCGTCTAAGTCATCCTGTAAGTCAATAGCTTTCAAAACAACCGAAACACATGCTAGTAACGATTATAGTAATAGTGATACTGAATTAGACGATGAGTTGATATTGATAGCTAGAAAACTAAGAAAATTTTTCAAACGTCCAAATAGGAATAGACAACGTAATTCTTCTTTTTCTTCTCAACCTAGGAAGAATAACATAAACAAATGGAATAATAAAGAATTAAAGTGTTATAAATGCGGTCAAAAAGGACATATTTCATACAACTGTCCCACGAAGAAAAATAATAATAACAACAACAATAATAAACAAGCCAAGGACAAGGAGGCTCAAACGACAAAGACAAAGGAGTCTAAGGCAAGAAAAGGGAAACGAGCAATGAAGGTGAGCACATGGAGCGACTCATCCGACTCAGAATCCGAAACTGAGGAAGCTTAAGTCTGCTTCGTATCCAACGAGGTATGTTCTTCTTCTGATAGTGATTCTAATAGTGACATGACACTTGATGAAATGTATGAAGAATTCCTAAGAATGCATGCTCACTGTAAGAAGCTCTCTAAAGAAAAGAAGAAACTAGTTGAAGAAAATGACAAGTTGAAGACGTCCAACTTGGAATTTTCCGATCAACTAGAATCTCTTAAACAAGAGTCTACTAATACTCTTGATTCTTTAGAGAATAAAATTGAATCATATAGGAAAGATGAACATAAGATAAAAATGGAAAATAAGATGTTAAAATCTAAGATAGAAAGTTGTGAACATCAAATAACACAACTTAAGTCGTCTAAACTTAACTTAGAAAAAATGTTAGAGCAATTTAAATCGGGTGCAAATATGTTAGATACACTTATCTCATCACAAAAGTATGGTAATGATAAAACCGGCTTAGGCTATAAAGAAGAAAATGAAAAAGTAAATAAAAAGACTAAGTTTGTTTCATCTAGTACAAAGTTACCATATAATACAACAAAATCAACTTTGCCTTCTTTTACACCTTCGTCTACTTATATCAAGGCAAAAATGCAACATACACCCATAAAAGTACACACGCATAAACATACATCTAGGCCAAACTTTGCATCTAGACAACATATAAATTATGCCTACATGTATACAAATGCAACTAGACCGAATAAAATGCATACAACTTATTATGAACCTAAGTATAGGCAACACTCTTATAAGTCTTATAGAAATGCCTACAAACACACTTATATAGCGCCATATAAGAAACAAATTCACATGCCTTATACCCATCATAAATCTCGGTCATCCTATAATGATTATCAACCATGGCACAACATGTATAACAATGAATCTTCACTTATGTGGGATAATCATGTATATGCTAATTCTTCTTATTTTCCAAATCATAACAATGCTAAAAATGTGCCTAGAAGGTATATTCAAGTTTGGATACCTAAGGGATATCTAAACAAGAATAGTGCTCCTAACATTCAAGGACCCAAATAAAGGGTACCTAAAACTTTGTCTCCATTGTAGGATAAACGCAAGGAATGCAAGAAGGAGGCAAAGTCAAAGAATCTAAAAACCAAATGGTTTTTAGATAGTGGATGTTCGAGGCATATGACGGGGAACCCCAAACTATTCATCGAATTGGAACACATCAAGGATGGAGGAAAAGTAACATTCGGTGACAACAACAAAGGACAAGTTGTTGGAAAAGGAACAATTGGGGACCCTAACACATTTCAAATACGAAATGTGTTATTAGTAAGCAATCTATCTTATAATTTACTTAGTATTTCTCAACTTATAGATTGTGGTTATAATGTCTCCTTTCTTCCTAATTCTTGTGATATAATAAATGAAAAAGGAGAAACGGTTTTAAAAGGAAATAGAGATGGAAATATTTATACTCTTACCTTAGATAACATGTTAGATGCTAAGGTTAAGTGTCTAATATCACATGACTTGGATGTAAATTTATGGCATAGAAGATTAGGCCATATAGGAATTTCAACTATTAAGAAATTGTCTAAGAAGAATTTAATTAGAGGAATGCCTAAGTTAGACTTAGATAATTTTCAAATGTGTGAAACATGTATTAAGGGAAAACACATTAAAGAAACCTTAAAACCGAAACATGAAGTGAGTACTAGTCATGTACTAGAATTGCTTCATTTAGACTTATTTGGTCCAAGTAGGACAAGAAGTCTAGGTGGACACTACTATGTGTGTGTCATAGTAGATGATTACTCACGCTACACATGGACATTGTTCTTAACACACAAAGACGATGCTCCATTAGCAATCAAAACTCTTATTAAGCAACTTGAAAACATTTATGAAGAAAATGTTAAAAGAATTAGAAGCGATAGAGGTAGAGAATTTAAAATCAAAGACGTAATAAAATTTTACAAACTATATGGAATAAAACATGAATTCTCACCACCTAGAATACCACAACTCAATGGAGTTGTTGAACGTAAAAATAGAACAATTCAAGAAGTTGCTAGGACAATGCTGTGTGAAAATAAATTACCTAAATATTTATGGGCTGAAGCTGTTAGTTGTGCATGCTATATTATAAATAGGCTCACTATTAGAAAGAAATTAAATAAAATGCCTTATGAATTGCTAAACAATAGACAACCTAAGATAGATTATCTTAAAGTATTTGGATGTAAATGTTTTGTGCTGAACACTAAGGATAATCTAGATAAATTTGAACAAAAGTCTATTGAATGCATATTTGTTGGGTATTCAACTAACTCAAGAGCATATAGGTGTTATAATCCTGCATCTAGAAAAATAATTGAATCCATACATGTGAAATTCAATGAAAATGCATGCTTTGAAGTTAGTGATAAACATCAACATAAACAAGAAACAAATATTGAAAATATGTTTGATGATGATGTATTACTTGAGCCTGTACTTGATCATCTAGAACCAACTCCCCCTGAACAAGACAAACATGAACCCTTAGATGAAATAAATCAAGAGACTCTGCAATTAGAAGATACAACTAATGATCCAATTACATATGATAACATTCACACTAATGAAATATTTGAACAAGATGAGGGTGAACTTAATCAATCTAGGAATTGGTGGCACCATAGAGAACTAATCATTGGGGATCTAAGTGTTGGGGTTAAAACACGTAGAAATATAAGTCAACTTGAAGGACATAGCTTAATCTCACAATTAGAACCTAAGAACGTAAAGGAAGCCTTAGGTGACATATCATGGATAGATGTTATGCATGAGGAATTAAATCAATTCACAAGGAACAACGTGTGAGACTTAGTACCTAAACCTGAAGACAAGTCTATCATAGGAACTAAATGGGTTTTTAGGAATAAAATGGATGAACAAGGAAATATTACAAGGAATAAGGCTAGACTAGTCGCACAAGGTTATAATCAACAAGAAGGAATAGATTATGAAGAAACCTTTGCACCCGTTGCACGACTAGAAGCAATTAGATTGTTACTTGCGATTGCAAGTATAAGCAAAATTAAGCTCTTCCAAATGGATGTCAAGAGTGCGTTCTTGAATGGATACATCCAAGAAGAAGTGTTTGTAAAACAACCTCCTGGATTCGAAGATCCGAAGAATCCGAACCATGTTTATAAGCTTAAGAAAGCTCTATATGGTTTAAAACAAGCTCCAAGAGCTTGGTATGATAGATTTGCAAACTTTCTTATTGCAAATAATTATCAAAGGGGGACCATCGACAACACATTATTCCTAAGAAGAAAAGGTAATGATTTGTTAATAGTTCAAATATACGTAGATGATATAATCTTTGGTTCAACCAACCCAACTTTAGTAAAAGACTTCGAAGAATGTATGAAGTCAGAGTTTGAAATGTCAATGGTAGGAGAGTTGAATTATTTCTTAGGACTTCAAATCAAACAAACCCCTCAAGGAATTCACATTATCCAACTTAAGTATGTCAATGATATGATTAAGAAGTTTGGCTTTGAAGAGTTGAAACCTACAACTACGCCTATGAGTGTTAGTACCAAACTTGATAAAGGTGAAAATGGTAAACCTTTTGATGACACACTTTATAGGTCTATGATTGGCTCATTGTTATACTTAACTGCATCAAGACCTGATATTATGTTTAGTGTGTGTATGTGTGCTAGGTTTCAATCTTGTCATAAGGTATCACATTACAATGCAGTGAAAAAGATCTTTAGATATCTTAAGCATACACCTCACTTAGGATTGTGGTATGATAGAAACGCTAAGTTGGAATTACACGCATATAGTGATGCTGATTATGGTGGTTGCAGGTTAGATAGAAAATCCACTAGCGGTACATGTCAATTTATAGGAACCAATTTGATCTCTTGGTTTTCTAAAAAGCAAGCTAGTGTAGCTCTTTCTACCACTGAAGCTGAGTATATCGCTTTGAGTTTATGTACTACCCAAATACTTTGGCTTAAACCGCAACTTAGTGATTTTGGCATTAAAATGAATAAGATTCCGATTTTCTGCGATAGCACGAGTGCAATCAATCTTTCACGGAATCCGGTGCTTCATTCTAAGGCTAAACATATTGAGGTGAGATATCACTTTCTTCGTGATCATGTTCAAAATGAGGATATAGTGATAAACCACATAAGAACTGATCATCAAATCGCTGACATCTTCACCAAATCCCTTAATTAAGCCACTTTTGAAAACTTACGAGCCAAATTAGGAATGATGACTTACGATACCATTGTATAGTTCTATCTTTTGCATGATTTGCAAAATAAAGGGGGAGATAGAATAAGGACATGATTTTAGTTGGTAAGTCATGTTTTAGTTGGTAAGTCATGATGAATCATATGCTAAGTTTTTATTGGTATAAATTTTGGAGCATAGGTTAAAGGGGAGAGTATGAGTTGAGGGGGAGCAGCATACTATTTAAACGTTGAAAACATAGTTAAAAACATTTAGTTAAACTTTTGGTTAAACATTTGGTTAAACTTTTGGTTATAAGTTGTGACATTAAAATCATGTTAGGTTATTTTGAAAATCATCCAAAAGGGGGAGAATGTTGAGAAATATGTTTGGATAATTTTCAAAGTCATGATTTTAAGTGATGAATACTTAAAAATGTCACACATGGTGTTGTATGTGATTAAAAGTTGAACAAGTTCACATCGATCGATCTATGTAAGGCAGATATGTTTAAGACCTTTCTGTGAGACATCGATCTCTAAACCTAAGACACATCAATCGATCGATGTATATCGAATTCTCACTTCGATCGATCGATGTAGGTCAGAGACAAAACCTGAACCTTTATGTGAGACATCGATCTATGAAGCTGAGGCACTTCGATCGATCGATGTCTAGAGTTTTTAGAAATAATTTTCTAAAATGTGATAAAATGGTTGTTTTCATTTGTACATGATTTACACATGCTCATTATGTGCTTATTATGTGTTTTTGGTGATTATTATTGTCTTGAGACTAACGTGCCTTGGAAGTTTCTACAACTTACCAAAAAGGGCAAAATTGGTATTTTAATTTTTGTAGGAACATCATATGGTGAAAAATATTTCAAGTGCATATTATTATCTTGGTTATCATGACATAGGTGGTATTGTGATTATTTCTGACCATCGGGGTCATTTCTGGAGTTTTATCTCACTAGGGGCATTTTGGTCATTTTACCCCCGAAGACAGTCTCGGTATTTTTACTCAAGGAATCACTTGAGTATCTTATTATATTCATTCTGGAGTTCATTTAATATATTCTTGAAGATTATTTGGTGGTTTTATATTTTATTCTCTCATTTGATGATTTTATCGACGGTGGCGGGATATGTGACGGTATTCGATGTCACGTTCTATTTTATCTTGAAGACTCTTATATATATGTTATTGGAGGTTCTTAATCATCATCTTTCAGAGATTACAAGGTGTCCTTGGTGCAAGATTCATCACAATATGTCAAGGAGAAATGGAAATTTTGATATTATATGTTGACATAACCTTGTCAACTATTATTTGTTGATTTCTCCTCAAAAATCTGAGTTGGTATACATATACACAGCCTCCAAAACGTGATTGTACAGGTGGAATGATGTTTTTCTCATTTTATGAGTTGGAGACAAGAAGACAAACCAAAAGCAAGCTAGTTGGCAAAAGTTGCCAACTTGAAATTTCAAATTTGAATGTAATGGAGACAAGATTGTTGGAGATGATTATGGAGGTGTTTTAATTCAAAATTCTCAGCCATCACATGGTCTAAAAGTTAGAGGGAATATGCCATCAATTTACTCTATAAATAGAAGGCAAGGTGAAGAAGAGAAGACACACACTTGAAAGCAAAATTGAAGATTGTTGTCTTGCTATTCTCTTCTCATATTTTCGTTCATACTTTATGTAGCTAAGGTGTTCCAATTTTCTTTGTTATCCAGCTACACTATACACACCTTCTTGAGTTGGATTTGTATAATTGATTAGCAAAATTTATAAGGCTACATCAATTGGTGATAGAGGTGTTGTAACCAAGAGTTGCATAGAAGTGATTATCCAAGTCTTGAATAGGGTTGGTGTATAACCAAGGATCAAGCTTGGCTCTTGTTGTAAGGTGTTCATTTGATAGTGAAATCCAAGGAAAGGTGTTCCTTGGGACTGGAGTAGGTCACATTGACCGAACCAGGTTAAATTCTCGGTGTTCTTCTCTTGTTTCTTTATTTCTATTTTCTGCCCGTTTTTGACTGCAGTTTTCACACAATTTCTCACAATTTGAAAAAATAGCTAAACATTTTCAAAATTCGTGATTTTTGGTGGAGTTATACTTCAGACTGTTAGCTTTCATTTGCAACAAGAATCACTTGATTTGATCAAGGGAAAGTTAGTCTTTCAGTCTTTGCAAGATAACTGCTCCAATCTGGATGCAATCTGACCAGTTTTGAGAAAACTTAAATTCTGTATTTTTCAAGAGTTGGTTAAGGTCAGGGCCTTTTGGAAACTTCATCTACACATCCTAAGGAGTGTTTTGATATAAAGATCAACCTTTTTGGTTGAGTATTCAAAGAGAAACACGTTTTGCAAAATCAGTAACATTCTGTCCAATTCTGTCCAGATTGACCATCTGAATCTTTTTATTTATTTGAAGGGCCAAACGATCTTATTTTTGTCTGATTTTTGGATAGAGTCTTGTTAACTCATTGAAGTTAAATTCTGGAAAGTTTCATAATTTTTGGAGTTGCGTACAATTATTTGTGAATTTTTGAAAAAAGGGTTCTGAATATGAGGTGGTCTCAGATTCTGTTTTCAAAGGGGATTTTAACAAAGGGTTGTAGTGTAATTTCCGCTAACCACTATTCACCCTCCCTCTAGTGGTGTTTATTGCAGGTGCACGGTCCAACAATGCGAATTTACTGATCTGTCCCTCATTAACTGTCTACTCAGCTTATACAACCAAAGGGTAAAACAGACGTTTCTAGTTTCCTCTAACCGCTGCTGCTCCTTAGCTCCAACTGATTTCAGCTCCTCTGCTGCACCTTCAGTTCTTGATTCATTCTGCAGCACTCATGCTTCTGATCCATCTCCATCATTCATTTCAAACGATCTAACGACCATACTGCGACCTCACAGGATTGTGCTTTCTTGGTCACTTAGCCAGCTGCATTTGGTGTCATCAATTTTCAGCTGTTGCTCCATTGCTGCCACTCATGTTAACTGCCATTTCAACATCTTTGGTTTAAATTTCACTGGAATTTTTTTTTTCAAAAGAAGGAAAAGAAAAAAAGAAACATCACATTGGAATTGAGTGCTCCTCTTTCATGGTGATTTTTCCGTTCATTGTTTAAAATTTTAAATTCACCTAATTCATTGCTGCTGAAATTTGTATACACCTTGTAACTAAATGATATTTACACAAAGTAACGATAAATTTTAATATGATCAATGAATAAATTCTAATTGTTAATAAGTAAAAAAATAAAAAAATAATAATATAAGTAGACTCGTCTGTTTACAGATTTATCACTGTTGTATGACAATTACTCTCAATAACATTCTTAATACTATTGATTAATGAACAACTAATATGTACTCGACATAAAACTTGTATTACAATAGCATATAGTAACGTGAAATTGGTATATTGCGGAAACGTTGTGCCGTGTTAAAGTTTTTGATCTAACTCAAGATACACTTTCTTGTCAATATTCAGTTTCTTGTCAAGTTAGTGAAACTGGACAAGTAAACACAACATTGCATGTGGGGCATCCAATCATCTATATATCACATTCTGTAACTTCTGAAATAGTACAGAAAATATAACAAAAATCTCATTAAAAATACTCAAAGTTATACATCCATAACGCATTAATTTACTAGAAATAATATTCGGGAGTGGAGGAGGTAGGGTTTCTTCAGTTCAGTTGACATAACCATCATATTGCGTCAATTGATCCGAAGAAGCACTCCTGCTATGCAATCCTATTAATATAATTATTCCATGTTAAGCTGAGCTGACCTACTGACCTAATAGGTGTTAAGCAGAGTTGAGCTGAGATGATCTTTCTGAGCTGACCTGGAGTACTGATGATGATCTGAGCTGATCTGGATCTGCTTCCTGCTGACGTCTGACCTGTTTTGCTTCTGGCCGAGCTGACCTGCCAAGGTTGAACAGAACAAGTCCACCTCGGCTATTGGATAAAGATCGCAGACGTATCTGTATTTATCTGATTGACGATCTGATTGATCTCACTATTAATGTCTATCCATATCTAATTAATATATTTGATTTGAATTATTTGATTTGATTATATTAGTATTAATAGTGATTAGATTAACTTGAATATGTCTTTCCAATTGTAACTCTATAAATTAAGGTTATGGAATAAAGAGAAGGCGGATTTGAAGTGCCAATTCATATTTTTACATGGTATCAGAGCAAGGTTAGACTCCCTCTCCTTAAACGACCCGGCACTTATTCTCACAATGGCTGCTGAATATTCTCGTCCTCTCCTTCCTTCCACTTCTTAAACTAAGAAAACTGTGTCCCCGTATGATCTCCATTCTGGGGATCTCCCGGGTTTGCTTATTACTCTAGTCCAGTTGACTGGACAGAACTATGAAGAACGGGCACGGGCAATCCGTGGCTCTCTACTCGCTCGCAGAAAGTTCGGTTTCCTCGATGGCACTATCCGACGACCTACAGAAGGCTCTCTCGACTTGGATGATTGGGAGCCGGTTAACTCTATGATTATGGCATGTATACTGAACACAATAGAACCATGCCTTCGTTCTACCATCTCTTATGCCGACGATGCAAAGGAGTTGTGGGACGATATAAAGCAGCACTTTGTTGTGATAAATGCTCCGAGGGTCCAACAGGTGAAGAGGGCTCTTACAAATTGCAAACAGAATGGCGATTCCATGATGGTTTATTACAGAAAATTGAAGAAAATCCAGGATAAGGTGAAGGACTATGATGACCTTCCGATGTGCTCATATGCTTCCTGCACATGCAATCTCTGAAAGACTCTTGTCCTACGCGAGTAGGTGGATAAGATCAACCAATTTCTTATGTGCTTGGAGGATTCGACGTATCGAATAGTGTGTTCCTCCATATTGAATCAAGATCTTCTTCATTCCTTGAATCGCGTCTACCATATGGTAGTGCAGGAAGAGAGTCTTGGCTCAATAATTCACATGGATGAGACTCCGATTCTGGCTGGTTTTGCAGTTACCACTGGTGGGAAACAAGGAAGTGATCATAGGCCGGCCAAAGCTGACGTGACTTGCTCTCATTGCCGTAGAAAGGGACATGAATACCGTGCTTGTTTCCAGCTGGTGGGCTACCCAGACTGGTGGGGGGATTCCCCCAAGACCACGTCACGCAGCAGACAGAGCACAGGTGGCACCTATGCTCGGCCAAAACAAACATTGGCCTGGCCTCAGTACACTCAGCGTCCGCGAGTAAGTCCACTGTGACCCTGGGCCCTCTTGCAGGACCTACTGACGAGGACTTAAACGTTGTCCTGCAGGCGCTCAGTGTTCATAAGCAAATGTCCTCTAAACGGCTAAGTGGTAAGTATCTAACATCTAACTTGGATAATTGCTCAGACACCTCTCATCATATGACCAGTAATATCTCTCTTTTACATAATTGCGTCAACTCTTCTACGTACTGTGTGGCTGCATAATGGAACTCAAACACAAGCAGTCCACGAAGGGGCAATACCCATTAATTCTCACCTTGTATTAGACAAAGTGTTTTTTGCGGCTCGCTTGACATGCAATCTATTATTTGTATTTCAACTATTGAATAATGGTGATTACGCTGTTAAGTTTACTAAAAATAATTGTGTGATACAGGACCGACATGCCCAAACGAGGATTGAAGTGGGGGAGCTGACTGATGGGATATACTTACTGAGAGGACCAGCTGCTGCGCTGAACAGCATTTTGGGTGCTCCCCTTGCCAAGCTGAGCGGTCTCTTAAGGACAGAGGCTGACCAGACTTTGTGGCATAATCGACTAGGACATCCATCTAGTAGCGTTTTGCAATTGCTTTGTAAAAATGATTTCTCTTATAATAAACCTATAGACATTCCTTGTGAAACTTGTTGTCGGGCAAAAATAATAAAAACACCTTTTGAGTAGAGTAAAACCTTTGCTGAGCAGTGCTTTGACTTAATTCATTATGACTTGTGGGGACCTTATCGTGAAAAGACATTGTGTGGAGCGTCTTATTTTCTGACTTTTGTTGATGATCGATCGCGCGCAGTCTGGGTGTATCTTCTCCCCACCAAACACCATGTTGCCTCAGTTGTTCGCCAGTTCTTTGCCATGATCAAAACGCAATCTGAACGGCAAGTTAAGATTTTCCGCAGTGATAATGTCACCAAATTCTCCTCTCTTCAGTCATTCTTCGTTGAACTTGGGGCTCTCCATCAGATGTCTATTCGCTATACTCCACAACAAAATGATCGAGTTGAACGCAAACATCGCCATATTTTGAATATTGCTAGAGCATTGCGCTTCCAAACCAATCTACCTCTCACCTTCTGGGGGAGTGTGTGGTCACTGCAACTTATCTCATCAACCAGACACCATCTGTTGTGCTCGACGGGAAGACTCCGTATGAGGTTCTGTTTGGCAAGCCCCTGACTTATGCTCATCTCAGAGTGTTTGGAAGCTTGTGCCATGTCCATAATGATCAATCGCGTGGTGATAAATTTCAGAGTAGAAGTCGCAAGTGTGTCTTCATCGGATATCCGACTGTCCAGAAAGGCAGGCGTGTGTATGATCTGGACACACAAGAAATATTTGTCACTCATAACGCCATTTTTGTTGAGACAATGTTCCATTTTGTTAAGACCACCTCGGCCGAGCTGACCTCCTCCCCGGTAGACCTGCCTTTCACCTCGGAGTCTGCCCCACTAGTTGCTGATGACTTCAGTATCCTTGCCCATATAGAGGCTCCGCCAGCTTCCGAAATCAGCTTGGCATCAAGCTCCTTTTCGACCCCTGATATCCCTGCTCAACCGCCTTCAACAGAAGCTGTTCCGCTTGAACTTGTCAAGGTAACACCTCGACTCTCAACCCCCACACTTGGCCGAGGTCAACAGCTGAAGAAACCTCCAGTTCGACTTGCCGATTATGAACTAAACTCTGTCAAGTATAACCCCTCGGCCACCTTGCCCACATCATCCCCTCAGTGAAGTACTATGTACGCTATTCATAACTTTCTTAGTATTCACCGCTTTTCGCCCACCCATAGGGCGTTTCTTGCTGCAATCACACTTTCTGCAAAACCACAGACATATTGTCAAGCATTTTAACACTAGGAATGGCGTACAACCATGCAGGACGAGATACAAGCACTGAGGACAACACACTTGGACTCTTGAACCATTACCACCGGGAAAGCGTGCTATTGCCTGTAAATAGGTCTATAAGATTAAATACAACTCGGATGGCACTGTCGAACAATATAAAACCCGCCTTGTTATCCACGGCAATCGACACATTGAGGGCATTGATTACACAGAAACTTTTACTCCCATAGCCAAAATGGTCACAGCTCACGTCCTTCTTGCCCTTGCAGCTGCCCGCCAATTTGTCAAATACCAAATGGATGTTCACCGACGCTTTTCTCCATCGTGACCTGCACGAAGAAGTCTACATGAAGCCACCTCCTAGCTTTGCTCCATCTGACCCCAATAAAGTGTGCTGACTTCGCAAATCTTTGTACGTGCTTAAACAAGCTCCTCGGTGTCAGTTCACTAAGTTTTCTGCTGCTCTTCTGGACGTATGGCTTTGTTCAATCGTATTCAGATTATTCTTTGTTCTGGCACATTCGTGGTTCTGTTCAACTTTATCTTCTCGTCTATTTTGACGATCTTCTCATTGTTAGTAACTCTCAGCCTGCTCTGGATATTCTTAAGAACTATCTTAATCATTGCTTCCACATGAAGGATCTCGGCCCTCTTAAGTACTTTCTGGGTCTCGAAGTTGCCCACAGTCGAGCTGGGATCTTTGTCTCCCAGCGCAAATACACACTTGATATCATTAGTGATTGTGGTCTCATGGCATCTAAGCCTTCAACCACCCCACTTGAACAGCAACATAAGCTCTCTCAATCCACTAGTTTGCCCCTGGATGATCCATTGCCTTATCGACGTCTTGTTGGGCGACTGGTGTATTTGTCTGTCACCCGTCCTGAGCTTTCCTACGATGTGCATATTTTGTCCATGTTCATGAAGACTCCACGTCTTGATCATTGGCATGCTGCTCTTTAAGTTGTTCGCTATTTGAAGGGTCATCCAGATGAGGGGATTCTCTTTCCCTCGATCCACAATCTACAACTAACAGCTTATTGTGACTCTGATTGGGCTAGTTGTCCTCTAACTCAGCGGTCTCTCACTGCATACTTTATTCACCTCGGCACCGCACCTGTTTCTTGGAAGACTAAGAAACAACCCACAGTCTTTCGGTCTTCCGTCGAGGCAGAATATCATGCAATGGCTTATACCACATGTGAACTTAAATGGCTTCAAGGTCTTCTTCGTTTCTTCTGCTCCCCGCATGAGGTACCAATTACACTCTTCACGGATAGCCAGTCCGCGTTATATTTGGCGCACAAACCAGTCTCTCATGAGCGCACCAAACATATTGAAGTTGGCTGCCATTTTCTTCGCGAGCAGTCATGGACAACTTCATTCGTTCTCTTTACGTTTTGACATCACATCAACTGGCCGATCTCCTGATCAAATCCCTCAGTACTCGCAAATTTCACTTTCTTCTGTCCAAGTTGCCCATTTTGAATCTCCATGCATCAACTTGGGGGGGTGTTAAGCTGAGCTGACCTGCTGTCCTGACGGGTATTAAACAGAGCTGAGCTAATGATCTTTCTGAGCTGACCTGGAGTACTGATGATGAGCTGAGCTGATCTGCTTCTTGCCGACGTCTGATCTGTTTCGCTTCTGGCCGAGCTGACCTGCCGAGGTTGAGCAGAACAAGTCCAGTTCGGCTATTGGATAAAGACCGCAGACGTATCTGTATTTATCTGATTGATCGATTGTTAATGTCTATCCACATCTAATTAATATATTGATTTGTATCATTTGATTTAATTAGATTAACATTAATAGTGATTAGATTAACTTGAATTTATCTTTTCAATTGTAACTCTATAAACAGAGGTTATGTAATAAAGAGAAGGTAGATTTGAAGTGCCAATTCATATGTTCACATTCCATCTTACAACATGTTCACCTTGCACTCGGGAGGAAACCCCTGAGGAAACCGCTTTGCATCACTACAATAGTCATAGATCTTGTAATTCTTTTGCACCCATTTGAGCCTCTGTTTCCTGAGAGGATCCAATGTGTCCGACAGCCATGGCGTGCGGTTCGAGCTTGACGAGGTGCAAGAAGATGCAGCATAAGAAGAGGGCAGCAGAGTGCAAGCATGTGCACTGAAGTTTTTGTAAGACGCAGTGAAGGGTGCTCCATTCCAGTCGGTTTTCACCCGCCCGCCTTTTGTTGCCCACTCATCTGCATTCCAAATGCTGGAGTATAGTCTCATAGGTTGTGTGTTGGGGTATGAAAGATGCATTGCTTCTAAGTTCTTGAATACTCTCATGGGTACATCATCCACCAAGAAGCTGCGCATCACCCAAAGAGGAAATGAGGACATTTCAGCATTTGACGTTTCTCAAAATATAACTATACTTTGACATTTTAATATAGGTAAAATATACTAAATTGAAAAGTCAAATTTTGCTTATATTTTAAAATGAAGGTAGTATTCTTTTTCTGATGTGGGGTGGGCGAAAATGGGGGTGTTGGGTTGGGAGAAGAGTAGGCATAATACCCTGCTCCCCTGCTAAATTTCTCGATACAGAATGAAAACATCCAACTGAAGTCACTATCTACTAATTTTCATGAACATTAAAATAATAACAACGAACGTCGGCCATGTCACAGAGGGAGAAGCACTGCATGTGTGGTGAAAATATCGTTTTACTTTGTTATCAGTATAATTTAATAAAGTTATACTATTTTGATTAATATTTTTATAATTTCAGTTAGTTGATTGATATATAAACTAAAGAATCATGTAAGTGTTAAGCGGAAGGGTAATAAAGAAATTTGACTAATAATATATTTATAATAATATATTTCTATTTTTAAAAAGTAAACAATATTTTTAGGACATATCAAAATCGAAACTAACACGATATTTTTGGAAGGGTGGGAGTATTAAGTTTGTACTTTGTACCGTGTGCATAACATTCGATTGCTTTCTATTATAAGGATGATTATGATGATGCAATATACCGGTTAATCACTTTGAAAATACTTCAAGCAGAATGATTAATGAATGCTTACACAATGTTTAATGGGCCCCAATGAATTGAGTATCTGTGAAAGTCAGCCGTCGGATCGAACCATAAATGGAACTGCTGTTCCCTGTCACCTTTGCCATGAGTATACACATTAGTATGAACTGTATAAGGTTCTCCACTCAGGTTTCCCAGAAACTCAAAGTCTACCTCATCACGGCTTTCTCCTTGGGACGACAACTGCAGGAATAATAAAACATATGCAAAAGCCCCCGTAAATTTTAATTTTACAAAGAAAATTCAATTTATAATATAAGTTCATTATTTATTTCTTACGCTGTCACTATTGCGAAACTGCAAATACTCTCACTGTATGATCTTACAATAACACCCCTTGGAGATTGGTGCAGCATAAGTATCTGAACTTTTTAAGCGCTTCATTTAAATAAGACCTTATTTACCCTTCAAGATTATTGATAGAGAATATAAAAGTTACTGAATAACTTTATTTATTAGATGAGACAACTAAAAGAATACTGAAAGTTGAAGAAAGCCTAACGAGTAGAATAATGATAGACTTTTAGAATTCTAAAACTATAGGTATTCCGTTACTAGTCAATTAATAAAAGTGTAATTACGAATCTTAGGAAGTATCTATGCTGAAACAGAAAACCAATACCCAAGCCAGAGCGTCTAATCCCAAAAAGGAAAAAATCATGAACACCATCGACGCACAAAACAATGACTCCTTTTTCGAGATCAACATGTGAATCTAATGCATGATAAAAAAATCATTGTGTCTGAACTTTTATGACCTACATGTGTAATGTGCCATCATGGTCTAAGGATAAAAAAAGGATCTCGTTTAAGGTATCTATCAATCATAAGATGGAGAAACTACCATTTATTTTCATAAACAATCAAAT
>AP025044.1:9945602-9972292 GCA_036186865.1 Eustoma russellianum | reverse complement strand
TTTAGCTTCATCATATTTTATTTTTTATGCGTATATGAATACTTATCTTGGCAAAACGAACAAACTAGACGTGAATTTCTCCACAGGAATATCTTTGGAGATTTTATTGCACATCGAAACAATAAATGTAGCACTCCGCCCGGAACCCTTTAAAACTTTGACCTCGGAATGGTTCACCTATCGTACTTTACTATAAGAAGTACAAAGTATCGATAACATTTATATGCATGCTGACATAAAACGAAAATCGATATAGTAAAAGTATCATAAAATAGACAAGGTACAATTGACATGTATCAACACATCAACTAAATCCGTATAAGTCATGAAGTATCATCGGTACAAAAGATAATAAAGACATATCTGAAATAACCACGAGTACAAAATATCATAAAGGCCCACTAACATCCTCAAGGATAGCCTACTCTCGGCTCGTCCTCCACAAAGTCCAAGTCCTGTTCTCAGGTCTATGCATGATGATAAAAATATAGTATAAGCGAAAATGAATCACCCAGCAAGTAGTCTACCCCGGTTCGTCATGTGGATCATACATGGAAGACGGGGTAATAAAATAAATACATGCGTAAATAATGAAACATAACTCATCTCCATTCACAAATAAAGTAACATGCCATACATGTAAGTGTAAACATAATACATTCATATAAAGTGCATAAAGTAAAGACAACTTTCATCTATCTAGGTTCCACGTGAATCCGACCTTAACTTATTCATTCTTATTTTCCAATTCACACCTCATGCTAAAGTCACAATTTCATCATGTTCATATCAAGTGTATTTTCATGCATAACTTGCTATGTGATCAACTTAATCATACCACAGACTTATGAATGTGTCATAATGAAAGCTCAGGAGTTCATATCATATGATGTTTAAAATCGTAACATGGTTCATATTTCATAAAACATTTCAAAACATAACATTTTCATGACATATCCATGGAATTTCCATAACTTTCATAACATTGCATTTTCACATGATGGCTATAGCACTTTTCATAATGTACGAACAATAACATACGACATATCAAATGATTCTCCATATAGTCTAATGTACAAATATGAATCCCAGTGTTCCAAACACGGTGTTACATCATATGCAAATGGATCTAACGGTGACGCGTTATGGTAGAGATCTCGTGTCCCGGACAAGGTGTTACACTCGGCCATAACAAAAATATGCCCCTGACACCTACCACTCTTGTCCCGATGTCAAGACGGCGCACCAATAGCATAACTTCATATAACGTAACATAACATAAGTCGTTGGAATCAATCATCTCGTGGTACAGTTTGTTACGTGTGAAATCTTTTAAAACATACGATGCAATAAAACATTTTGTTTCAAAAACTTTGGTTTGTTTACTCATGAATGTAAGCTCGATTTAGGGTCAATTTAGCCATTCTAAATTTACATCAATATATGTGCACTTATATATATAATACATGTCATAAACTTAAGGAAATTATCATCCTTACCCCTCTTAGGTGCCTCGGCCAAGCCACCCAAAAACAGCCCACTTGTTGGTCTTCTCATCTGATATCATTCCCTTAATGTTCATACTTGTCACATCATCCACTAACAAGTCCAATAATATATAGTACATATATTTCCATATCCATATATCTATGCAGATAAATAAACACATTGTTGGCACATACAAACATACACTTGGCCGAATGGCCTAAGGACCATGCAACACATTATTTACCACTTTAAGACTTCTTCATATATGTAACATAATTTTCCCACTTAGCATTTTAACATGCTATGTTCATGAGCATGAATTTCATGGTGTAATGACACATGACATGCAACACATTTTACTTATGGATTTCACTTCAAGAGCATGCATTAAACTTATGATTTTATATCATTTTAACACATGCACGTTAGTTTCCATCAAGGTGATGATCTCAAGAACCATAATCATGATGGTGTTCATGATGAAAATTACATGCAAACATATAGGATAATGGAAACCATAAAAACATGTTAAGTTGTAAAGTGTTTTGATAATGAAAAGATGTTTTGAATGAGTTAAAATTATGTTTGATATTTGATGCTTGATGAGAAAATACGTTATGTCCAAAGATGGTTAAGATTGGAACTCAAAAGAAGACATCGATCTCTCAAGGAGGAGACATCAATCAATCAATGTCACTGACATCGATCGATCGATGTAAGATCTGAATACATCGATCTCTCCCTCCCTGGACATCGATCGATCGATGTAAGATCTGAATACATCGATCTCTCCCTCCCTGGACATCGATCGATCGATGTGGGATCTGAGGACATCGATCTCTCCCACCCAGGACTTCGATCGATCGATGTAGCATCTGAGGACATCGATCTCTCCCTTCCAGGGACTTCGATCGATCGATGTCCTCCAGAATTCAAATTTTCTGAACGTTTGAACAAAATCCAAGGCAGATTTTCAAGGTTTTCTCTTTCCAATCTTCTTCAAACTTCTTGTGGACTTTAACCCAACTTATTACATGCTTCCTTGACTATTGTAGAAATGTCTAAGATTCTCTAGGGTGGCTATCCAAGATCAAATCACTCCATAGGGTGGCTAGAGACTATTTGGGCATTGTCTTGACATTTTTGAAGATGAAGACTTGGTGGAGAGCCTCAAAAACATGGTGAACTTCATCTATAAATAGAGGAGGCTTGGATGAAGCAATTACACACTTTCAACATCATCTAGCTTCATTTTACATTGTTGTACATTTCTCTCATACTTGTAAATTTGTTTAAAGCTTGTCTAGCTTTCTTTGATCTTCATTTTTTGTATATTGAGAGAAAGAGAGTCAAGCACAAGAGGAACCATAATTACTTGATCTCTAGCTTGTGCTTAGACTTGTGAGAAAGTGTGAACCTTACTATATCTCTTCAACCCACTGAGAGAAGTTCTTGAGAGAATTTTTGTTGAAGTTGTGAGGAAGCAAGAAGTTGTTCTTGCTAAGAGCTGTAGTTGTTGTAGTTGCACAAGTGTTTTGTGCAAGAAGTTACTGTTGTTGTTGCTTACACTAAAGTGTTAGTGTAAGTGTTGCTGTGGTTGTTCTTATTGTTCATAATAAGAAGAGTAGTTGTTGAAAATCCACTTTGGAAACAAAGTGATAGTGGAGTAGAATCATTTACGATTCGAACCACTCTATATCCGGTGTACTCATTCATTATCTCTCATCTCCAATTCTTGCTCTGATTTTGAATATCCTTTTTTGAGTTGAGAAAAACAAGAAAATTCCGCAAAAGAGCCAAACACTCTATTCACCCCCCCTCTAGAGTGAATTTCGGACCTAACAATTGGTATCAGAGCCTAACCTTGATTGCTTGGCCAATCTTTGCAAGTAGCAAGGTTAAAAGATCATAGCAATGACAACCTCAACCTCAACGTCAACTTATTCATCTCCTAATCCTACTGCACTATTTTCCGGATCAAACACTAAAGCTCCTATGTTTGATGCCCAAAACTATTCTTTATGGAAATTTCGAATGATCAATCATTTGAAAGGCTGTGGATTTGATATATGGAGAGCTGTTGTCAAAGAGATTGAAGTTCCTATGATTACCAACTCAAAAGGAGAATCAATGTTTAAAGATGAGGATGATTACACCGACGAAGAGAAGATAAAGTTCGCCATCAATGGCAAAGCTTTTGACATTCTCTCAAGTGCTCTAACCACCACTGAGCTCATTAGACTCCAAGGTCTTGAAACAGCCCACGAGGCATGGAAAAGGCTTGAAATGATACATGAAGGAACTGAGCAAGTAAGAATGACCAAAAGACTCATGCTCATGAAGGAGTATGAGATGTTCGGAATGAAAAGCGGTGAGAAGATTGAGAAGACAATCGATCGATTCACACGAATAGTGAATCAACTCTCCATGGTTGACAAGAAAATCTCAAATGAAGACCTTGTCTCAAAACTTCTCAACTCTTTGCTAAGAGAATGGACACCCAAAGTCACCGCCATCACCGAATCAAAGAATCTCAAGACTCTCACTCTTGATGAGCTATCCGGTAATCTTCTTACTCATGAAATTCTTATTGATGAACAAAATAGGATGAATCCCATCAAGCCTACACAAACATCACACAAGGGATTGGTGGTAGAGTCCGATGATTCGGATGAGGAAGTTGCCCTTCTAGTAAGAAAATTTAGAAGAATGGCAACTAGAAACAAAGCTCAAGCAAGAAAGTTTTTCAAGAAACCATCTAAAGAAAAGGAAGCAAGTGAAAATTGCTATAGATGTGGTCGACCCAGTCACTTCATTGCCGATTGCCACGTAAAGGAGCCACAAAAGCAAGAAAAGAAGGTCTTTCCTCAAAAGAAGAAAGCCCTCAATGCGGAGGTAACCACGTGGGATGATCTCCTTTCGGAATCGGAAGGAGAAGAGAGTGAAGATCAAGGTGTTGGACTTGTGGCAATGGTTGAAAATCCAAAGGTTCAACATACTTGTCTTATGGCGATTGAAGATGACCTTGAGGTAAATTCTAACTCTTCAAATTTGCATGATGAAATAGGAGATTTGCAAGATGACTTTGAGAAATTAAATTTGAAATATAAGCATTTAAAGAAAGAATTCAAGAAATGCATTTTAGAAAATAAGAGCTTGCATGACAAAAATATTTTGATGTTTCAAGAGCATGATATCATACTTACCATGCACAAAACCGTAGCTCTTGAAAATGAAGAAATTAGAAAAGAATGTGAGAAACTAAAATTAGACTTACAAAGACTAACTAATGGCAAAAACAACTTAGACATACTTCTTGGAAATCAAAGAATTGGAAATGATAAATCCGGTTTAGAATTTAACTCATCATCTTCCTCTATTAAACCTAAGTCCTTAAAGAAAAAGGCAAACAATAGAAAATCACAACAAAATTTATCATCTTCTAAACCAAAGCTTGTACCCACTTGTTTTTATTGCAACAAGCTAGGACATGTAAAGAAAGCATGTAGAGCTCGATTTGAGAACACATACGTTTGGAAGCCTAAGGGTCAAAAAACTAACCCTAAAGGACCCAACCATCAAAGGGTACCAATACATACATCTTTTGGTTTTGTAGGCTCTCAAGATAAATGGAGTAGCCAAAGAAGAAGGAACCAAATGGCTTATGGACAGCGGATGTTTAACTCACATGACCGGAGACAAGACGTTGTTCACCAAGCTCAAGCTCCAAGATGGTGGAACGGTGCATTTTGGCAATGGGAGAGCCAAAATCCTTGGACATGGAGAAATTGGTAATTCTTCCTTTACTATTAATAATGTACTATATGTAGAAGGGCTTAAGTATAATTTGATAAGTGTTAGCCAACTATGTGATGCTAATTTTCAAATTGAGTTTGTGAAAAGAAAATGTGTTGTGAAAAAGAACGATAAGATTGTTTTCGAAGCTATTCGTAAAAATGATGTTTACAAATTTAGCACACATGTTTGATATCACAAAATGTTTCTTGCCTAGTTGCCAAAAATGATTTGACTCAACTATGGCATAGACGACTTGGACACATTAGTTTTAAGAGTTTCAAAGAGATTTGCAAAAATGAAAAAGTCCAAGGTCTTCCAAAATTAAATTTCGAAAACCATGGCTTATGTGACACTTGTCAGAAGGCAAAGCTTGTTAAAACAAGTTTCAAGTCCAAAAGTGAAATCTCCACCACCAAACCTCTACAATTGCTTCATATGGATTTGTATGGGGATATTGGTACAGCAAGTCTAAGTGGAAAACATTACACCTTTGTGGTGGTAGATGACTATTCTAGGTACACTTGGGTAATGTTCTTAGCTAAAAAGAATGATGCATATCAAGAATTTGTAAAGCTTTGTAAGAGATTAGAAAATCAAAGAGAAGACACAATTAAGGAAATTAGAAGTGATAGAGGTGGTGAGTTTGATGGAGAATTTCAAGAATTTTGTGTATCCAAAGGGTATGGACACAATTTTTCAGCTCCAAGAACTCCTCAACAAAATGGTGTTGCGGAAAGGAAAAATAGAACACTTCAAGAAATGAGTAGAGCCATGCTAAACGAATTTGAGCTACCCAAATATTTTTGGGCCGAAGCGGTAAATACCGCTTGTCATGTGATCAATAGAGTTTATTTGAGACCATTTCTCAAAAAGACTCCTTATGAGCTTTGGAAAGGTCGAGTACCAAATATTGGTTATTTCAAGGTTTTTGGTTGTAAGTGTTTTATACTTAACACCAAAGACAACTTGGATAAACTCGACTTCAAAGCGGATGAAGGAATCTTTATGGGTTATGCTCAAAATAGTAAGGCATTTAGAGTATACAATAAAAGAAGCATGAAAGTTGAAGAATCAATCCATGTCAAGTTTAGTGAACTCACTGAGGATAAATCAAATATTAATGAAGATGATGATGATGAAGAAATAATTGAAGTAAGTCACATAGAGAAGTTTGAGAATCCAAAAGGTAATATCGTTATTGACCTTAGGATTGATCCTCTTGAACCTAAGGTGAAAGATGAAGAAGTAGGAGGGGATACCTCAAGTTTACCGGATTCATATAAGTATAGGAAAGATCATCCTAAAGAGTTGATACTAGGTGAAACTAGCCAAGGCATAATGACTAGGAGAAAATTCAATGAAAATGCCTTTATTTCACAAGTTGAACCTAAAAATATAAAGGAAGCAATAAACGATGAAGATTGGGTATTAGCTATGCAAGAAGAATTAAATCAATTTGAAAGAAGTGATGTTTGGGAATTAGTTGCTAAACCCAGTGATCATCCCGTAATTGGCACTAAATGGGTATTTAGAAACAAAATGGATGATAAAGGAAACATCACTAGAAACAAAGCTAGGTTAGTAGCCCAAGGTTATAGGCAAGAGGAAGGCATAGACTATGATGAGACTTTTGCCCCCGTGGCTAGGCTAGAAGCTATTAGGATGTTATTAGCATATGCTTGCTACAAGGATTTCAAACTATATCAAATGGATGTGAAATCCGCATTCTTGAATGGAATAATTCAAGAAGAGGTCTATGTAGCTCAACCTCCGGGGTTTGAAAATCATGATTATCCAAATCATGTTTTTAGACTCAAAAAGGCCCTTTATGGACTTAAACAAGCTCCTAGGGCTTGGTATGATAGATTAAGTAACTTCCTACTTGAAAATGAGTTTTCAAGAGGAAAAGTCGACACTACTCTTTTTATTAAAGAACAAGGAAACCATCAATTGCTTGTTCAAATTTATGTGGATGATATCATATTTGGTGCTACTAATGATTCTCTTTGTGAGCATTTTGCAAAATTGATGGAAGGAGAATTTGAAATGAGCATGATGGGTGAACTCAACTACTTTCTTGGTCTACAAATCAAGCAAACTCAAGATGGAGTGTACATATCTCAAACAAAGTATACGAAGGATTTGCTCAAGAAGTACAAATTCGAGGATGGAAGAAGTGTGAGCACTCCGATGAGCACAAGTACAAAGCTTGACAAAGACGAAAAAGGAAAGCCGGTTGAGGTAACAAAATATAGGGGTATGATTGGTAGTTTACTTTATTTGACCGCTAGTAGGCCGGATATTTTGCATGCTGTGTGCTTATGTGCTAGATTTCAAAGTATGCCTAAGGAATCACATTTAGTTGCCATTAAACGTATCTTTAGGTATTTAAAAGGAACTTTGAACTTCGGATTGTTTTATCCCAAAAATGGTTGTTTTGATCTAAGAGGATATAGTGACTCCGACTATGCCGGAAATCTTGTTGATAGGAAAAGCACCTCCGGGACATGTCAATTCCTTAGAGATTGCTTAGTTTCTTGGTTTTCCAAGAAACAAAATAGTGTGTCACTTTCCACGGCGGAATCCGAACATGTATCGGCCGCTTCGTGTTGTGCACAACTACTTTGGATGATCAACACCTTGAACGATTACAATGTTAAGTTTGAAAAAGTTCCCATCCTATGTGATAATACCTCAGCCATAAGTATAGCACAAAACCCGGTTCATCATAGTAGAACAAAACACATTGAAGTGAGGCATCACTTCATAAGAGATTGCATTCAAAAAAGATTGGTATGCGTTGAGTTCGTTCCAACAAATGACCAACTGGCGGATATCTTTACCAAATCCCTTCCCACCGAGACATTCGAATCAATTAGAACAAGATTAGGAATGATAAACAATGATTAAAGGGTTATAAATGTCAAAATTGCAGAAATCAACACACATAGATCGATCTATGTGAAAAACCTCAGAGACTGATGTCTCTTAAGACATCGATCGATCTATGTCCAGGACATCGATCGATCGAAGTCCCAGACATCGATCGATCGATGTCTGCGCAGACAGAGGTATTAAACCTGCAATCCTTTTCTCCTCTTTCACTTTCATCTTTCCCAAACACAAACCCTAACCCCCTCTCTGCAGAAACGAAAATTCCCCTTCACCAAAATCCAAAATCCATCTCTAAATCTCAATTTCTTCTCATAATCTCTCATTTTCACTGCTAAATCTCATCATTCCATACATTTTCCTTCCACATCCGAACCCTAACTCAAAAATGGCACCAAGAACGAAACAAACAGCAAAGAGGCAACGAACTTCTGAGGAAGAAGATACTACGCCACCCCATTCTAATCCTCAAGTGCCAACAGGGTCTAGGACACAAGGATTGAGGAAGAAGGCCACTCCCTCTCACAACGCAATGTTGATTGAAACAAGGAGCAAGTTAACAGTCAACAACTTTCCCTGGCTAAAATCCTCAGACCACAAAGATGCTATGAAAGAGCCAACTGGTACAGGTAAATTTGCCTATATCAATCTTAGAGCTCAATTGGTTTTTATTGAATGGGAGCGCAAAAAGAGGGCAACCATTCCATTAAAATTGCTCAAAATTGAAGATATTTTGAGCAATGAAGAATTAAAACCAATTATTGATTGGTTTGATGTTCAAAAATGGAGACCTATCTGGGAGGTCTCACAGATGACCAATATGTCTACCCGGTATACTAGAATGTTTTATGCAAATATGTGGGTAGATTATAAACATGGGGAGCCCTATGCATTGAATACAATAGTAGAAGGGAACTTGTTGATGTTTACATCTAAAACATTCAACGAATTGCTTGAGGTTCCTGATGAAGGGTTGAATGACTTTGATCCATGGAAGTGGGATTCCTTCAAGTATCAAGTTTCTGAAAATGAGGTTAAACATTTTCTTGGCTTTCACCCCACCAAGAATACTAACGACATGCCTCTAGTATACAGAGTTTTACTTGCCATTGTCACTTTCTGTATCAATGAAAAATCGGCAAAACTCCCGAACAATTTAGATTTTTACATTGCGTATCGTATTTCTATGAAGGAGCCCTTAAATTTTGGAGAGATTGTGTTTGCCAATATGTTGGAAGCTGCCACCAAGAAATCAAAAGCGCTTCCCTATAGCAATCTCATATATAGATTACTTAAAAAGGCAAACGTGGAGTTGAATGATGATTTCACGGATCAAATTACCAACAAAGACTACTATACAAAGGCTAACATTCAACAAATCCACAAGTCACGGAAAGAGGCTCAAAAACGGGGTGGACAACAAGAAGAAGACGAAGAAGAAGAAGAACGTGAAGAGCCTATTCCTCCACCATCCCCTACCGAACCTCCCATGGACACCTCTTCTCATCCATCACCACAACCACCCCCACAACAAACATCCACATCCCAAAAGTCCAAAGGAAAAGCCCCAATGGCGGCAGAAAGTGATTCTGGTGACGAGTTTGATGCAGAAGCCGAAATTGCCGACGTTCGTCATACTCTGGGTCAATGGGGAGAAGACTTGGCTGCAGAAGCAAGCCGAATTGATGACCTACAAAAGGAGCATAAAAACTTTCAGGCACGTATAAACTCCATCGAAACAAAGGTCACCACTGAGGTTGCAGAACTAAAAACAGAGTTAGCCGCACAGAAGACAAAATATCAAAAGCTAAAAACAAAGCTCAAAGCCGCTCTCTCCGGACTATGTTTCTCCTCCGATGAGGAGTAGTACCTTATGATTTCCCATTTCCCTGTACTTATGTTAGTTTTGCAAGTTTGAGTTTACATTTGTATCTCAAAAACTTGATATTTCTTGATGGTATCTATATTCTCGTTTTTGATATATCTCATTTTTTTTGATGCTTTCAAAAAGGGGGAGAAGAATGCTAGCTTGGTATGATTTTGGCATGATATGGATTTGGCAAGATTTTGGCATGATATGATTTTGGCATGATATGGATTTGGCAAGATTTTGGCATATTAGTTAATGATTTTGCCATGATATGGTTTTGGCAAGATCTTGGTTAATGATATATTAGGCATGCTAGTTGAAAACTTTTGATGGTTTGATAGCAAGATTTTGGCATATTAGTTAATGATTTTGGCATGATATGGTTTTGGCAAGATCTTGGTTAATGATATATTGGGCATGCTAGTTGAAAACTTTTGATGGTTTGATATCGTCGGCATGATGTATTGTTGGCAAGCAAAATTGGTCATTAACACATGTATGGCATGTTTTGGCAAAATTTTGGTATGGTTTGGTTAAGCATGGGTATCCAAATGGCTAGACTTATATTGGTTATTTTTCATCGCATAGCTTAGCTTGATAAGATGAATTTGGTATGGCATGGAATGAAGTTCTTTGATATCTTTACATATGAAACGTGATGCATAGGTTGAGGGGGAGCATGAACTAAGGGGGAGCTGTAAAATATCAAGTTTAGTTGAAAAAGGATCATGTAAAAACATCTTTTGAATTGTTGTTTTCAAATCATCAAAAAGGGGGAGATTGTTAAGTTGTAAAGTGTTTTGATGATGAAAAGATGTTTTGAATGAGTTAAAATTATGTTTGATATTTGATGCTTGATGAGAAAATACGTTATGTCCAAAGATGGTTAAGATTGGAACTCAAAAGAAGACATCGATCTCTCAAGGAGGAGACATCGATCGATCGATGTCACTGACATCGATCGATCGATGTAAGATCTGAATACATCGATCTCTCCCTCCCTGGACATCGATCGATCGATGTAAGATCTGAATACATCGATCTCTCCCTCCCTGGACATCGATCGATCGATGTGGGATCTGAGGACATCGATCTCTCCCACCCAGGACTTCGATCGATCGATGTAGCATCTGAGGACATCGATCTCTCCCTTCCAGGGACTTCGATCGATCGATGTCCTCCAGAATTCAAATTTTCTGAACGTTTGAACAAAATCCAAGGCAGATTTTCAAGGTTTTCTCTTTCCAATCTTCTTCAAACTTCTTGTGGACTTTAACCCAACTTATTACATGCTTCCTTGACTATTGTAAACATGTCTAAGATTCTCTAGGGTGGCTATCCAAGATCAAATCACTCCATAGGGTGGCTAGAGACTATTTGGGCATTGTCTTGACATTTTTTAAAATGAAGACTTGGTGGAGAGCCTCAAAAACGTGGTGAGTTTCATCTATAAATAGAGGAGGCTTGGATGAAGCAATTACACACTTTCAACATCATCTAGCTTCATTTTACATTGTTGTACATTTCTCTCATACTTGTAAATTTGTTTAAAGCTTGTCTAGCTTTCTTTGATCTTCATTGTTTGTATATTGAGAGAAAGAGAGTCAAGCACAAGAGGAACCATTATTACTTGATCTCTAGCTTGTGCTTAGACTTGTGAGAAAGTGTGAACCTTACTATATCTCTTCAACCCACTGAGAGAAGTTCTTGAGAGAACTTTTGTTGAAGTTGTGAGGAAGCAAGAAGTTGTTCTTGCTAAGAGCTGTAGTTGTTGTAGTTGCACAAGTGTTTTGTGCAAGAAGTTGCTGTTGTTGTTGCTTACACTAAAGTGTTAGTGTAAGTGTTGCTGTGGTTGTTCTTATTGTTCATAATAAGAAGAGTAGTTGTTGAAAATCCACTTTGGAAACAAAGTGGTAGTGGAGTAGAATCATTTACGATTCGAACCACTCTATATCCGGTGTACTCATTCATTATCTCTCATCTCCAATTCTTGCTCTGATTTTGAATATCCTTTTTTGAGTTGAGAAAAACAAGAAAATTCCGCAAAAGGGCCAAACACTCTATTCACCCCCCCCCCCCCCTCTAGAGTGAATTTCGGACCTAACAAAACATACATTCTTGAACCATGACAATCAAGATTACACTTCATCATGAAAGAGGATGATCAGGGCCAAGGGGGTGGCTAAAAATTGCCCCCAATCAATTTTATATATGCATGAATGGGCATGATGATCATCAAGAAACAATCTTTTATGGTCAAGCATTATAAAAATAATTATGATGCCTCACAATCATGATAAATCAAGACCATCAACATGCATGAAAACCAAAAATCATCAAGAAATATATAAGTGATGATCATCATGGAAATGCATAAAAACATGTTTCAAAGAAAGGTTCTAAGTACACTTTTCATAAAATGACACCGACATCCAACACTACTCATGAAATGTCACATGCATGCATATTCTTCTACTAAATGAGACACGCAACTACATATGTGACCACACTTCTTTTCAACTTCACATGCAAGACACTTTTTCATTTCGTATTGATCATAAATATACACGTATCCGTACATCACATAGAAAACACCATATATCTTAAATGCAAACTTTCTTTTTACATATCCATACTAGAAAAGTCCTTGAACATACATCATGAATAATCCAAGTTTACATATGAACATAGATACATAGTTTGTCAACATGCATGAAGAAATTAAATGGAATTACTGACTTTTCTTGGACTTAACCTTAAAATAGAAAGAATTTCTTCTTCTTCCCCCTTGACGGTACCCACAGTCTATGTGGCTAAAAAGAAGATGAATCGGTCATTTGGAAGGATGAACACTTAGAATTTTCTATCATCAACCTTAATAAAAATCTTATCTTTGAAGGTTCTTATGACTACCTTCCTTCTTCAACTTAGAAATTCCTTCTTTCCTCTTGATGACACTTTCGGCCTAGGGGCATGATGAAGGAAAATGTTCAGCAACTTAAAAGGTAGATGGAAGGAGAGATAACTAGAACTGATGGTGTAGGTTCTTACCTTAAAGATTTCCTACACTTGAATGCTTGTTGATGATTAAGATGTCTACATGTCACCTTCAATATCATCAATCTTATTTATCTTTATTTGATTGGATGAACATCTCACCATCTTGCACACTTGGCATGTTATGCCCTGCACCCTCCGTAGAATAATTAAAGGATAAAAGGGAATTAAATGAGATTAATGGCAATTAATGGTAATGAATTAAGAATTAAATATTAGATTAAATGGTATTTATTGAGGGGTTAAATATTAGAATTAACTAGTATTTAATTTAGAATTGAATATTAGAATTTAATTATTTAAGATAAAGGAGATAATAGAATACAATTTAGAAACTCCGGTTTCACCCCTACCCATATCAAAAAATGACAGAACGTCAGTTTCTCTTCATTTTTCAGAAAAGCACCAACGCTAACTTCTCTTCCTCTCCTTTGGCGATTTCCACCCTTTTGCAACCCTAGGTGAAGATTCTTCAAGGAAGCAATCCAATCTTCGTTTGTTCTTCAATTCTTCTACTAGTAATCCAAGGCAAGTAACTTTCTTATGAGTTCCTACGATTTGCGAAAGGAAAAGACCTATTTTTGATATCAAATGGATCACTATGTAGTAGTTTCTCTTTGTTGATCTATATGTGATTTATGTGTTATGGATTTGATGTTGTGGCCACTATAGATTGAAAATCGTTTTGTTGTTGTTAATTACGTGTAATCTTACCAATCCCAATCCCTTGAACCCTCTCTTTGTGGCTATTTTCGGTTGAGGGAAAGAGAGAGTGAAAAGGTAGGATTTTTGGGTTTGAGTTGGTGGATTATTTGAGTTTTAGCCTTGAATCTCTGATTGGTATGTGTGTAGTGTGTAGGACCTGCAAGGCACCACTAGAAGGGGGGGTTGAATAGTTGCTGCAGAAAGTGTGGTTTTTAAAATAGTTTTGACTCAAGAACTCAACTTCTAAAAACAGTTTCTGTTTTCAGGACAAGTTTTAAAACGTTTTTAAAACTAGGTTATAGGTCTTCAAAAATTCTGAAATTCTGAGAGAATTTAGCCTCAGATGTTATGGGTGTCTCCTAAAAATTTTAGATTTAAATTCAACCTCTAACCCCTTGAAAAAATCGTTGATGGTCAGATTGCGCGAATCTGCCAGAAATGGTAGGCTGATTTGAAAAATTTATTCCTATTTGTACGTACCTCCAAATGCTCTGAAATTTTAACCAATAACCCCTTATAAGTTGTATTTAAATGAGTTGAAACAGTTTTGAAAAATGCTTTTGGGAAGTTAGTCAAATACGATCAAAGTCTCAGCCTTTACAAGCCTGAAAATCAGCTTGCACTAGTCTCAGAACTTTGGACGTTTGACTGACTTATACTTATCCAAAAGGGTTGAAACTTATTCCAAAAGAACCTTAAAACGTATGGATATGTTACCTGAAAGTTTCGTAATTTTTGAAATCCGTTTACTATTTTTACGAGCGTGATCAAAAAGGATAAACAATGCTGAAACAGAATATAAGTGCTGAAAGTAAATGAGACCAAGAATTTTATACTGGTTCGGTTATAATCAACCTACTCCAGTCTTCGAGGACACTTTCCTCGGTTCACACTAATGACACACAAAGTACACCTTACAACAGGGTTGATGGAGTTACACACCAACTCCAACCCTTTACAAACCTTGTATGATGAATACAATGCACACTAACACCACCACCTCGCAAGTCCAAGATTGATCACACCTTGTTCAATCTTTTACAACAATGAAAAGAATATGTGGTGGTCTAAGAGAAGCCTATTCAAGTATATGAATGTAAGTACAATAGGCTTTTAGGAAGAAGAAAGAAAGAGAGTGTAGAAAAGGAGAGTGCTAGGCGTTTTTCACTTTGAATTTGCAAGACTTGTTCTTGTTCTTGTTTTGCTCTCTTGCTTCTTCTTTTAACCATGTGGCCGTCCCCCCTTTTAGTCCTTCTCCTCTTGAAAATTGTCTTTTAAGTCCTTGGGAGAATATGTGGCATCATTGTGACATGTTCTTGCTTACTTGGCACCTCCTCATTGGATGATCATTAAACTCTTGCTTACTTGGCACTCATTGATTGGTTGAATGTTGTCATCACTTGATGACTAGGAAAATCTGAGAATTCCACTAAAAACATGTGCCAAAATCACCATAGAATAATTACCATAAATTAAGCAAGACAATATTTCTCTAAAAAGGGTGAAAATTTCGTCCATAAAGAAGACTTTACATGCTGAAATTTTAGCATGTGATACATGGGTGTTCTTTTCAAATTGTTACCAAGTTTTCTTTGATTTATCTCTTAAAAATAAATCATCATTTAGTGCAAGACATCTTTATCAATTTCGGAATAAAATTATACATCATAGAGGCCAACATTTCGGCCATATACATAACTACACATGCTGAAATTTTCAGCATGTGTGATATTCAAATATATCACAATTTTAATTCCATAAAATATTTAAAACACTTCCAAATTGTCTTCCAATTAATCCATTTTAATCAAGACACAAAATATCCATCATAATGTTACAAAAATCGGCCAGCCTATAATGCACTTGCTGAAATTTTCAGCATGTGTTACAAATGAGACATAAGTTTGAATTGTTACCTTGTGTGACTCCTTCCTTTATGTCATCAATATTGTATGCTTGATTCTTGATCAATCAATATGCCAACAAGGCTCCACATAGGCTCCAACAATGTGTCTTAGGCGTGTAACATATATTGTGCATGTGCTGAATTTTATTTTTGCAAACTTTGTAAAATAGTGCACATTTAATAATACACACATGATATATTTCAATCAGCCCTTAATTTAATTTTCTAGAACACTTTGAGATGTATGACATATGTAAAAAGTGTCTAGATATATGTCGTATGATGTGCCAAAAACGTTCCATGTGTTTTGTACGTAGAAAACCGAATTTTCGATGTTTATCGATTACCCGATTTTTCTCTAATTAAATTCCAAGTTTTTGCACATGTTATATATATTATGTTACACATAATATACATAAATTAAACTTTAATATTCAGCACTTGGCTGGTCTTAAAGTAGCGCCTAAACCATGTGACAAAATTGAAATTGGAATCTCCACAATTTGGCCTTAATGTGGGGTGATTTGTGTGCCCCAACATGGAATGATTTTATGGCTGCATATAACATGTAGGACACGAAAATTATTGATATTTTTGAGGTGTAGTGGCTGGCCATCTATTTATGACAAGTACGTGACACGTTGGCGAAGTTTCGGTATTTGCCCGATACGACAATTTTTGGTTTAGAACCTTTTAACGTGTCGTATTTAATTTGTCATCACCATGACTTATATCATATGATATAAGACCTGAATATACTCATAAATATGAGTTAAGTATGGTGGTGTGACGTTAACACATGTACGTAAAATATATAACGTGTCGGTAGTACGTTGGATTATGTGTGTATGTGCCTTTTTAAAAAAATTTGAAAATATATGTATATATATGCATAAATGGCGTGTATATTTGGTGAGAGGAGGAGGAGGAGACTTTCCTTTCTTAATCTTGTTGCCTTTGTGTCTTGTCCAAATGTTGCTTCCTTTAATGAACTACTTAGTTTAATTAACTAAGTACTTCACTTAATGAACTAGTTTAGTTCATTAATGGTGGCACCTGAAAATAGTTCAAACACAACAAATGTTTGCCATTTGATGTAAGATTTAAAGCTTCATGGCTCGTTAGTACGACAACATTATATATGAACTATATAAGGCAAGTTATATGCAATATGTCATGCACACGTTTAAATCATGTATTTTGAAATCACTCAAACCCCTTTTTCTCTACATAGTGTTGAGTTGATGGTTTAAGTATGAATTTTTAGTGAGGATTAGGCTTGGAATGATTGGAGTGAAGTTGGAATTGATTTGGGGGTTTAGATCTGCAGTTTCTGCAGAAATCGCAGGGTTGAAATTCTGGAAACCGTCGACATCGATCGATCAATGTCAGCGACTGACGTACAACGATCGATCGATGTATTAGTGAGGGAGAGACTGATGTGTTCTTATGGATGTCGATCGATCGATGTGAGGGGACGACGTCACTTCGATCGATCGATGTAGGTTGAGGGAGAGACTGATGTTCTCTGATGGACGTCAATCGATCGACGTGAGGGGTTGATGTCCATCAGTCTTGTGGGAAAGTAGGGGAAGAAAGAGGGAAGATATGAGATCCTTTGGGTGACCTTAGAGACTTCTTAAGACATGATTGAGGTTAGGGAAAGTTGTGTGTACGTATCCCAAGACTATGAATCAATGGTGAGTAATTGTGAGATATGTTTAAGTGAGTGCGTAAGAGGGGACTTATGTGATTGAAGTCTGTGATTGAATGATGAGAAGTTTGTGCATTTTTGCATCATGGCACTTGCATTTGCATTATGATTTGACAAGAGCTATGCCTTGGCACAGGGTATAAAGTTTGTGAAGTGAGCTGTGATGCGTTACAGGGTATAAAGACAAGCTGTAACCATCTCAGGGTATAAAGTCAGTTGTAATGAGACATAGGGTATAAAGACAAGCTGTGGATCATTACAGGGTATAAAGTTATGTTATGATGTGTCACAGGGTATAAAGACAAGCTGTGGCCCATCACAGG
This sequence comes from Eustoma russellianum, assembly GCA_036186865.1. Lineage (NCBI taxonomy): Eukaryota > Viridiplantae > Streptophyta > Magnoliopsida > Gentianales > Gentianaceae > Eustoma > Eustoma russellianum. The sequence continues at coordinate 9,954,539 of AP025044.1, read as the reverse complement.
GTATAAAGTTATATGAACGGACATTGTGACATGCATTGCACTGTTTTGAAAAGTATTGCATAAGCATTTGTGACTGTGTAGTGATGAGCATGTTTTGAAATGGCATGCATCATGTGTTCCGTTCTGATATGATGATTGTTATGAAAGTGACTCATTGTTTACTTTTGTGATACTTGTTCTTTACCATTATTATACAAGTAAAACCGAATTTTGGAATAGTACAGGACATGTGCCCCAACTCCCCCTTGATATCTATATCCACTCATGTCTTGCCATGTGATGATCCCGTATGTCTTATAAGCGGGTTACTTGCTAGCGTTTTTCGCTAAGGGTTCTACCCGTTGTTTTGTAGATGGGCCCAAATATGATATGATTTTCATAGAGGACGACGGCGAGTGGGCTGAATGGGATGCATAGAACCTATGTTGAGAATTGTCCTAGACTGCTATTGGTTGTTTCAACTTCCTTTCGTTCATTTGAGGATTTAGACGGCTGTGTCCATAAACAGTTTACTTACTCATGTTGTTGGGAATACAGATTTGATTGAATTAAAATTTAATTTGCACGTTTCTTCGTGCTTATTTTCCTTACGTCGGTGATGATGTGTATTCGAGAGATGAGATGTATTGTAGTCCTTTAAGTAGGCTACGACGGATGCACTGGTTCGGGTCCGCTGTCCGGGCCGGGGTGCTACATGGCTAATTCAAGACACTTGTTGGAACATCAAATTTCAGCACTTTATTGGCTAAAATTTTCAGCAAAAATGATGTGGAAAATGTCTTCAAAAGATAATATTCTCCATCTTGCTTCTCTAACTTCTTAACCATTTAGTTAGAAAATGACATGACTATTTCAACTCCCTTTTAGCTTCCAAAAAACAAAAATATATGCCTCACAAGATGCCATGCGTGCAACTTTCTGCCAATAAGTAAATTTGATGTGTTTCGGTTGGTCCATATAGTGTAGTCTTGCATATATGTCAAAACTTGATTTGTCCGCCTCACACAAATATATATCAACGTCTTTTGTATTTGAAAATATGTGGGAAGTCATATTTTATGAACAAGAATAAATGGATAATTGTGAAGATGGATTTCCTAGTAATTATCACCATTTGATCCAAACTAATTCTTCTTTTCTCTCGTTCAAAATGTGGCCAAATTTTCCTCAAAAATATGACCAATAGTGAAGATATATGAAGACCATATAGTACGACAAATAAATGTCACATTTTAATACATAAGAATTCCAAGAAGAACCGAAGTCCGTATAAGATATAGTTGATAGATATATGAAGACCATCAATACCGCATGTAACCAGACCGTATATTAACATTTTAGCATTACACAAAAAATAAACTTGTGTAAACGACCAAAATGCACTTGTAGCCAAAATAACAAAAATGCCCTTGAAACCCAATTATCTCAAATAACCTTGTGACAATTGTTGGACCCTGCACCTGCAATAAACACCATTAGAGGATGGGGTGAATAGTGGTTAGTGGAAATTTCACTACTACCCTTGATTAAAAACCCTTTTGAAAACAAAATCTGAGACCACCTCAGATTCAAAAGCTGTTTTTTGAAAATTCAAAAATCCTTGTACACAACTCTAAAGATTATGAAAATTTTTAGAATTTAACTTCAATGTCTTAACAAGACTCCAAAAATAAGACAAAAGTAAAATCTTTTGACCTTTCAAACAAATAAAAAGATTCAGATGGTCAATCTGGACATAATTAGATAGAATGTTGCTGAAATTAGAAAACGTGTTTCTATTTGAATACTCAACCAAAAAGGTTGATCTTTATGAAAAAACAATCCTTAGGATGTCTAGTTTATGTTTCTAGAAGGCCCTAACCTTAAACTGTTATGCCCCGCATTCTCCGGAACCCAATTAAAAGAAGGAAAGAATTGTATGAAATTAATAAAATCATTAATGATTAATAAATCCTAGATTTAAATATGAGAAATTAGGAATTAAAGAAGAAGGATTTAAGAAAAAGACAATTTAGAAATTCCAGTTTTGCCCTTTCCCATAAACAAAAACTGACAGAACGTCAGTTTTCCCCCATTTCTCAGAAAAGCGTCGACTCCTCCTTCTCCCAAAGCCCTAGCTGATTTTCTTCAAGAGTGTAGGGGAGGAAGACAGCCTCAAGGAACCGATCCAACCCTCGTCTGTTTCTCAATCCGATTATCCGTAATCAAAGGCAGGTAATCTTCTTATAAGTTCCTGCGATTTGCGAAGAAAAATGCCTTACTTTTGTATCAAAATTGGATCACCATGTAGTATTCCACCCTTGTTTATCTTTTTGTGAATTCTGTGCAATTTCTGTGTTTTGGTTGCGTTGTTTTGGCCATCGTAAGTTGAAAATCTAATTTGATGTTGGTGGATATATGAATTCTTGCAGATCCCAACCCTTGAATCTCCATTTTGCTGCAACTTCATTGCTTGATAGAATTGAGGGTGAAAGGTGGTATCTTTGAGTTGATAGGGTTGAAATCGTGGAGTTCTAGGCTTGAATTCTTGTTGGGTATGTGTGTAGTGTTGAATTTGTGGTTTAAGCATGAGATCATAGCAGGGATTAGGCCTGGAACAATTGGGATGAAGTTTGGAAACGATTGGAGTTTTGGTTCTGCAGTTTCTGCAGAAATCGCAAAGAAGTTTTTCGAAATCCTGGACATCGATCGATCGATGTCAATGACTGATGTACATCAATCGATCAATGTCGGGATAAGGAGAGACTGATGTGAGACAGAAAGTATTCTGACAGACTTCGATCGATCGATGTGAGGGTATGAAGTCACATCGATCGATCGATGTAGGCTGAGGAATTGACTGAAGTGAGGCAGTTGCATTCTGATGCACTTCGATCGCTCGATGTCAGGGTATGATGTGGCATCGATCGATCTATGTAGGGTATGATGTCAACCAGTTTGGTGGGAAGAATGGAAGAGAGAAAGGGAAGCCAGAGGGCCAATTGGGAGACCTTAGAGACTTTTAGGACCTGACTGAGGTTAGTGTCAGGCTTGGGAAGTGACCTAGGATGGTGAATCAATAGTGAGGACTTCGTGAGGTATTTGAATTGGACTTCAGTGTGAATTGCCTAAGGGGCTAGGAATGAATGATTGAGGGCTTCGATAAGGTTCTATGGGAGCGTGTAAGGGTGTCTACTTTATCCCTTATGTACTAGTAAGAATGTTAATATCGAGGTATGCGCGAATGTGTGAATAAAAGGAGTCTCAAGTGATCGAATGACATGTTGACTTGTTGATTGTGCGTCTTTGCATCATGGCACTTGCATTTGCATTATGTTTTGATAAGAGATGTGCTTTGGCACAGGGTATAAAGTTTTGTGAAATGAGCTGTGGTGGGTTACAGGGTATAAAGACAAAGTGTAACCACTACAGGGTATAAAGCGAGCTGTAATGTGACACAGGGTACAAAGACAAGTTGTGGAACATTACAGGGTATAAAGTTAAGCTGTGATGTGTCACAGGGTATAAAGACAAGCTGTGGCCCATCACAGGGTATAAAGTTATATGACCGGGCATTGTGACATGCATTGCACTGTTTTGGAAAGTATTGCATAAGCATCTGGGATTGTGTAGTGTAGATCATTCTTTGAAACGTTATGCACCATATGTTTCGTTCCGGTATGAATGTTATGTAAGTGAATCGTTTTTTATTTGTTTGTTACTTGTTCTTTTCTTTCATTATGCAAGTAAATTGGAATTTTGGAATAATTCAGGACATGTGCCCCAATTTTCCCTTGATATTGATATTCACTCATGTCTTGCCATGGATGATCCCGTATGTCTTATAAGCAGGTTACTTGCTAGCATTTTTCGCTAAGGGTTCTACTCTGTTGTTTTGCAGATGAGCCCGAATATGATATGATTTTCATAGAGGATGACGGCGAGTGGGCTGAATGGGGTGCTTAGAGTTCATATTGAGAATTGTTCTAGACTGCTATTGGTTATTTCAACTTTCTTTCATTCGTTCGAGGATTAGATGGTTGCGTCCATGAAAAGTGTTATTTTACTTATGCTTTTGGGAATTAAGATTCGATGGATTTAGATGTTAATTTTGCTTGAGTCTCTGCGCTAATCTCTCTTACTTCAGCGATGACGTGTATGTGAGAGTTATGGCGTCTCGTAGTCCTCTCAGTAGGCTACGACGGTTGCACCGGTTCGGGTCTGCTGTCTGGGCTGGGGCGCTACAGTTGGTATCAGAGCCTAGGCTTCAGATCTACCTCGGAGACCTAGGTTATGTCATATAGAGTCTTAAGCTATTATTTTGACATTAAATTGATCCATAGGTCTAAGTACTCGATCTTAGATATAAGATGAATTGGGTTGGGTGTGTGCGAGTGCGATATGACTTAATTAAAGACTAGACTATTTATTTTCCCTTAACGTATGCAAGTTTGATCAGTGCAACACGTATGAGCTTTCAGTATTATCTTTTGAAATGCTGAATGCTGATAAGTGCTGACCTTGCAGAAAGATGCCTCACAGAAGAGAAAACCCGGGAAATGGTGGCAACAGGAATGAAAACCCACAGCCACCACAAATGGTCATGCCTCAGGCCCTAATGGATGTTATAACGGTGACCGCACAAAGTGTTGCTCAGCAGCAACATCAGCCTCCTCCTCCACCCCCACCTCAGCACGGTATACGGTATTACATTGGTGAAATATGGAAGATGCATGCCACCACCTTTGAAGGGACCACTGATCTAGAGGTGGCCGAGTTCTGGCTGGAAGAAGTTGAAAAGTGCTTCTGGCTGGTGCAGGTGCCTGAAGATCATAAGGTGGATATGGCCACGCCCTTGTTGAGTGGCCGAGCTAATGCTTGGTGGAATGGTATTCTTCCAAAGATGACTCCTCCTATTTTGTAGAGACAATTCGTTGAGGCTTACAAGGATTACTATATACCTGAGGCTGCTATCCTGGAGAAGATGAGGCAGTTTGATAAACTGGAGTAAGTTAGGATGTCAATTTCTGATTACGCTAACAGGTTCCATGCCTTGGAAAAATTCACGCCCATGGTGTTGGAAAATAACAGGATGAAGATGCTCAAGTTCGAGCAAGGTTTGAACCCATGAATTCGGACAGCTATAGCAGGATCCAGCTTAAAGACCTTTGCTGAGATGTTAGACGCCTGTTATCGGGTGGAAAGTGATATGCATAGGTCTTAGCCTAGAGAGGCTCGTGACGACACAGACAAGAGGCCACGAGATGATTGGAGTGGAGGTAGACCCGGCGTTGGGTCAAAATTCCTATAAGAGGCCAGACGGGACAGTTTTAGCTGACAGCGCAGCAGAGTCAGCCTGATCGACAGGCGACAGGTGTGTGTCCCCATTGCCAGAAAAATCATGTGGGAGAGTATTGGAAGAAGACGGGAGCGTGCTTTAAGTGTGGTAAGACTGACCACAGAATCCAGGATTGTCCCGAGTGGAAGCAGATGCCACAGGGAGACGCCGGGCCATCGCAGCAACAGAGAGCTAGGCCCAAGACTAATGCCAGAGTCCATGTCATGACGGATGTCGAGGTGCGACCGATGTCATGACAGGTATGACTTAAGTTAAATTTTAGTTGTTTAAGTTGGAATTAAAATTTGCTTTACCTGAGATTTTCTGTGTTATGTTCTTCGTTGATAGGTGCTATTCTAGTAAATAAAATGTCTGCGAACGTGTTGTTTGATAGTGTGCAAGCCATTCGTTTATATCTAAGAAATTCGCCAAAGGACTTGATTGTCTGCCCGAGTGGCTTGAGACCCCATTCAGAGTGCAGGCAGCTGGTGATCAAGTACTGGTTTCACATCATCAGTACAAAGACTGCGAGTTTGAGTTGGATGAGAAAGTATTTCCTGCCACATTGGTTCCGATTGTGATGCGGGATTTCGATGTGATATTGGGCATGTATTGGTTGACTAAGTATCATGCCAACATTGACTGCAGACTTAAACAAGTAACCATTAAGGATCTCGAGATGAATGAAGTAACGGTGCAAGGAAATGTTTAGCTGACAAAGACCCCCAAGAAAATTTATTTGACTGCAGTTAAAGCTTTCAAGGCTTTGCAAAAGGGAGCGGAGAGATTTATGGTATATGCGATGGATGCTAAGCAAGAGATTCCCTCCATTGATCAGATCCCAGTGATCAACGAATTCAAAGACGTATTTCCAGATGATTTGCCTGGAGTACCCCCATCAAGAGAAGTGGAGTTTGAAATTAATTTGATCCCAGGAGCTGAGCCTATATCTAAGGCACCTTACAGGATGGCCCCAGCCGAACTTAAGGAGTTAAAGGGTCAACTACAGGAGTTGTTAGACAAGAAGTTAATCCGACCCAGTGTATCACCTTGGGGAGCCCTGTTTTATTTGTCAAGAAGAAAGATGGCAGTTTGAGATTGTGTATTGACTACAGAGAGCTGAACAAGGTAACCATCAAGAATAAGTACTCACCGCCAAGGATTGAGGACTTATTTGATCAATTGAAGGGTGCCCGATTGTTCTCGAAGATCGACCTTCGTCAGGGGTACCATCAATTGCTCGTGAAAGCAAGTGATGTTGCTAAAACCGCTTTTCGTACTCGATATGGGCATTATGAATTTTTGGTGATGCCTCTTGGACTGACTAATGCCCCAGCAGCTTTTATGGATTTAATGAACACCGTGTTCCGAGAGCAGCTAGATCAGTTTGTGATGGTGTTCATTGATGACATTTTAGTATACTCCCCTATTGAACAATCCTATGCAGCACATTTGAGAGAGGTGTTGGCAATTCTGAGACAGCAGAAGTTGTATGCCAAATTCAGCAAGTGTGAATTTTGGCTAAGGAGTGTGACTTTTCTTGGACACGTGATTTCTGAGGATGGAGTTTCGGTGGACCCTAAGAAGGTTGAAGCCATCACTGAATGGCCAAGACCTACGAACGTAACAGAAGTCAGAAGCTTCCTAGGCCTAGCAGGCTACTATAGGAAGTTCGTTGAACGATTTTCGACAATTGCAGTTCCACTGAGCCGACTTACCCAGAAAAAAACTAAGTTTGAGTGGACTGCAGAATACGAGCAGAGCTTCTCTGAGCTCAAAAAGAGATCGACCACGGCCCCGGTGTTGGCGCAACCCTCTGGCACCGATGGCTTCGTGATCTATAGTGATGCATCCAATAAAGGACTAGGTATGTATATAATTTAAACCGTTGTATTATATATATATACTGGACGTGAATTAACTTTCTGTTTGTAGGTTGTGTCCTGATGCAAAATGAACGAGTTATTTCTTATGCTTCGAGACAGCTGAAACCATATGAACAGAATTACCCGACGCACGACTTGGAGCTCGCAGCAGTAGTCTTCGCTCTTAAGATTTGGAGACACAACTTATACGGAGAAAAGTGTGCCGTGTTCACTGACCACAAGATCCTGAAATACTTATTCTCACAGAAAAAGTTGAATATGAGACAAAGGAGATGGTTGGAACTACTGAAGGACTATGACTTAACCATCAATTACCACCCGGGGAAAGCCAACAGAGTGGCAGACTCGTTGAGCAGAAAGTCTAGCCATGCTAGACAATCTCCTTTGGAATGAGAGATTGAGGAGATTGGTCTCGATGTTGTGGATTCAGTGGTGAATGTTTTTACGGCCTTATCTATAACTCTAGATTTGGCAGACAGAATAAAAGGAGCCTAATATGATGATGTAGCACTGAAGGAAATCCGTGACAAATTGAACACGGGCCCGGTAAGAGATTTTCAAATGAGAGAAGATGGAAGTCTGTGGTTTCAGAATCGGCTATGCGTGCCAGACAATGAAGAGCTTCGAAGGGAATTGCATCGTGAAGCGCATAACTCGAGATTGTCTATCCACCCTGGTAGCACAAAAATGTATAAGGACCTCAAAATGAATTATTGGTGGATAGGGATGAAGAGAAGCATTGCGGAATATGTTAAGAGATGTCTGGTATGTCAGCAAGTTAAAGCGGAGCATCAGCGACCCTGGCAGCTTGATGATGCCACTAGAAATCCCAGAATGGAAGTGGGAACATGTGACTATGGACTTCGTGATGGGGTTGCCCAAAACCAGAAGTGGGAATGAGATGATTTGGGTAATTGACGATCGCTTGACAAAAATAGCTCATTTCATAGATATGTCGCATGGTACTTCTTATGAGAAATTGGCCCACATATATATGGATAACATTGTAAGCTTGCATGGAGTTCCCGTCAGTATTGTGTCGAACTGTGATCCCAGATTCACTTGTGAATTTTGGATGGCTTTCCAGAAAGCTATGGGCATTGAACGAAGGATGAGCACAGCTTATCACCCTCAGACGGATGGACAGTTTGAGAGGACCATTCAAACCTTGGAGGACATGCTGAGAGCATGCTCGTTGGACTTTAAGGAGAACTGGGATAACATGCTGAAGATGATAGTATTTTTATACAACAATAGTCACCACCGTGCGATTGGTATGGCACCGTTTGAGGCCCTTTACAGACGGAAGTGCAGACCCACGGTTTGCTGGGACGAAGTTGGGGAAAGAACGATAACTGCACCAGAGTTGGTTGAGCAGACCATTGGGAAAGTGAAGGTCATAAGGGAGAGACTAAAGGTGGCGCAAGACCGCAGTAAGAGTTGGGCGGATTCTAAAAGACGACCCTTGGAGTTTGAGGAAGGTGAAAAGGTTTACCTGCGAATTTTATCCACTAAGGGAGTTGCGAGATTCGGAATGAAAGGCAAGTTAAGCCCTCGATATATTGGTCCATACGAGGTGCTTGGCAAAGTTGGTGAAAGAGCATATCGTTTAGCATTGCCTCCGATTTTATCGCAAGTCCACAATGTATTCCATGTTTCCCAACTGAGAAAATATGTGTCGGATCCAAATCATGTCCTTGAGGCTCAATCATTGGAGATTAAGGATGATGTCAC
>AP025044.1:9915553-9935824 GCA_036186865.1 Eustoma russellianum | reverse complement strand
AGGCATATTAGTCACAAGATATTATCATCATAAAAATCACATAATCACAACATGATAAACATATATAAATCATGTAAAAATAAAAACAACTATTTTATCACATTTTAGAAAAATATTTCTAACCACCCTAGACATCGTGTCATTTTTCTTCACTTATTCAACTCTTTCATTTATAACACTATATGTGACATTTTTAAGTATTCATCACTTAAAATCATGACTTTGAAAATTATCCAAACATATTTCTCAACATTCTCCCCCTTTTGGATGATTTTCAAAATAACCTAACATGATTTTAATGTCACAACTTATAACCAAAAGTCTAACCAAAAGTTTAACCAAATGTTTTCAACTATGTTTTCAACGTTTAAATAGTATGCTGCTCTCCCTCAACTCATACTCTCCCCCTTAACCTATGCTCCAAAATTTATACCAATAAAAAAAACTTAGCATATGATTCATCATGACTTACCAACTAAAACATGACTTATCAACTAAAATCATGTTCCATGTTCTTATTCTATCTCCCCCTTTATTTTGCAAATCATGCAAAAGATAGAACTATAAAATGGTATCGTAAGTCATCATTCCTAATTTGGCTCGTAAGTTTTCAAAAGTGGCTTGATTAAGGGGTTTGGTGAAGATGTCAGCGATTTGATGATCAGTTCTTATGTGGTTTATCACTATATCCTTATTTTGAACATGATCACGAAGAAAGTGATATCGCACCTCAATGTGTTTGGCCTTAGAATGAAGCACCGGATTCCGTGAAAGATTGATTGCACTTGTGCTATCGCAGAAAATTGGAATCTTATTCATTTTAATGCCAAAATCACTAAGTTGCTGTTTAAGCCAAAGTATTTGGGTAGTACATAAACTCAAAGCGATATACTCGGCTTCAGTGGTAGAAAGAGCTACACTAGCTTGCTTTTTAGAAAACCAAGAAATCAAGTTGGTTCCTATGAATTGACAAGTACCGCTAGTGGATTTTCTATCTAATTTGCAACCACCATAATCAGCATCACTATATGCGTGTAATTCCAACTTAGCGTTTCTATCATACCACAGTCCTAAGTGAGGTGTATGCTTAAGATATCTAAAGATCTTTTTAACTGCATTGTAATGTGATACCTTAGGACAAGATTGAAACCTAGCACACATACACACACTGAACATGATATCAGGTCTTGATGCAGTTAAGTATAACAATGAGCCAATCATAGATCTATAAAGTGTGTCATCAAAAGGTTTACCATTTTCATCCTTATCAAGTTTGGTACTAACACTCATAGGGATAGTTGTAGGTTTCAACTCTTCAAAGCCAAACTTCTTAATCATATCATTGACATACTTAAGTTGGCTAATGTGAATTCCTTGAGGGGTTTGTTTGATTTGAAGTCCTAAGAAATAATTCAACTCTCCTACCATTGACATTTCAAACTCTGACTTCATACATTCTTCGAAGTCTTTTACTAAGGTAGGGTTTGTTGAACCAAATATTATATCATCTACATAGATTTGAACTATTAACAAATCATTATCTTTTCGTCTTAGAAATAATGTGTTGTCTATTGTTCCCCTTTGATAATTATTTGCAATAAGAAAGTTCGCAAATCTATCATACCAACCTCTTGGAGCTTGTTTAAAACCATATAGGGCTTTCTTAAGCTTGTAAACATGGTTAGGATTCTTTGGATCTTCGAATCCAGGGGGTTGTTTGACAAACACCTCTTCTTGAATGTATCCATTCAAGAATGCACTCTTGACATCCATTTGGAAGAGCTTAATTTTGCTTAGACTTGCAATCGCAAGTAACAATCTAATTGCTTCTATTCGTGCAACGGGTGCAAAGGTTTCTTCATAATCTATTCCTTCTTGTTGATTATAACCTTGTGCGACTAGTCTAGCCTTATTCCTTGTAATATTTCCTTGTTCATCCATTTTATTCCTAAATACCCATTTAGTTCCTATGATAGACTTGTCTGCAGGTTTAGGTACTAAATCCCACAAGTTGTTCCTTGTGAATTGATTTAATTCCTCATGCATAGCATCTATCCATGATAAATCGCCTAATGCTTCCTTAATATTTTTAGGTTCTAAGTGTGATATTAAGATATGCCCTTCAGCTTGACTTATGTTTCTACGTGTTCTAACCCCAACACTTGGATCACCAATGATTAGCTCTTTAGGGTGTTTATGTTTATCTTCTATAAGCCACCAATTCCTAAGTTGACTAGGTTCACCTTCTTCTAGTTCAAATGTTTCATTCGTGTGAACATTTTCATATACAATTGGAACATCCTGTAAGTTAGATAGATTATCTTCCAATTGTAAAATTTCTTGATTCATTTCACCTAAATGTTCATGCTCATCTTGTTCAGGGGAAGTTGGTTCTAGATGATCATGAACAGGCTCAAGTAATATATCATCATCATCAAACATATTTTCAACATTATTCTCTTGTTTCTTTTTATCACTTACATCAAAATATGCATTCTCATTGAATTTCACATGTATAGATTCAATTATTTTTCTAGATGCATGATTATAACACCTATATGCCTTTGAGTTAGTTGAATATCCAACAAATATGCATTCAATAGACTTTTGTTCAAATTTATCTAGATTATCTTTGGTATTAAGTACAAAACATTTACACCCAAATACTCTAAGATAATCTACCTTAGGTTGTCTATTATTCAATAACTCATATGGTGTTTTATTTAATTTCTTTCTAATAGAAAGCCTATTTATTATATAACATGCACAACTAACAGCTTCAGCCCACAAATATCTAGGTACTTTGTTTTCACACAACATAGTTCTAGCTATTTCTTGTAGTGTTCTATTTTTACGTTCAACAACTCCATTGAGTTGTGGTGTTCTTGGTGGTGAGAATTCATGTTTTATTCCATGTAATTCACAAAACTTAATTATATCTTTGTTTTTAAATTCTCTACCTCTATCACTTCTAATTCTTTTAACATTTTCTTCATAAAGATTTTCAAGTTGCTTAATAAGAGTTTCGATTGCTAATGGAGCATCGTCTTTGTGTGTTAAGAACAATGTCCATGTGTAGCGTGAGTAATCATCTACTATGACACACACATAGTAGTGTCCACCTAGACTTCTTGTCCTACTTGGACCAAATAAGTCTAAGTGAAGCAGTTCTAGTACATGACTAGTACTCACTTCATGTTTCGATTTTAAGGTTTCTTTAATATGTTTTCCCTTAATACATGTTTCACACATTTAAAAATTATCTAAGTCTAACTTAGGTATTCCTCTAATTAAATTCTTCTTAGACAATTTCTTAATACTTGAAATTCCTATATGACCTAGTCGTCTATGCCATAAGTTCACATCTAAGTCATGTGATACTAAACACTTAATCCTAGCATTTAATATGTTATTTAGTGATAGTGTGTAAATGTTACCATCCCTATTTCCTTTTAGTACAATTTCTCCTTTTTCATTTATTATATCACAAAAATTAGGAAGAAAAGAGACATGATAACCAGAATCTATAAGTTGTGAAATACTTAATAAATTGTAAGAAAGATTGCTTACTAACAACACATTTCGTATTTGAAATGTGTTAGGGTCCCCAATTGTTCCTTTTCCAATAACCTTGCCTTGGTTGTTGTCACCGAATGTCACCTTTCCTCCATTATCGATTTGTTCCAGTTCGGTGAATAGTTTGGGGTTGCCCATCATGTGCCTTGAACACCCGCTATCTAAAAACCACTTGGTTCTTAGATTCTTTGACTTTGCCTCCTTCTTGTACTCTTTACAATTTTCCTACAATGGAGACAAAGTTTTAGGTACCCTTTACTTGGGTCCTTGAATGTTAGAGGTTCCATCCTTGTTTATATACCCTTTGGGTATCCAAACTTGGATGTACCTTTTGGGTACATATTCGGCTTTTTCATAAGTTGAATAAAGAGGATTAACATGTATTTGACGATTCCATTTAAAAGATGTTACATTGTCATACATATTATATCTTGGTTTATATGCATCATATTTTGGCCAACTATGATAATGAGTATGAGGCATATGATTTTGTTTCTTGAATGGCGCCATGTATGTATAATCATATGATGTATGTGAATTCCTATAAGTCTTATAAGGAGGATATGTATGTTGCCTATATTTAGGTTTATATGTATTATAATAAGTTGGATGCATTTGATTTTGCTTAGATACATTTTTATACATATATGCATAATTTTTATGTGATCTAGATGAAAAGTTTTGCCTTGATGCTTTTGGAGGTGCATGTTGTATTTTTACCTTAGAATGAGTAGAGGAAGGAGTAGGCACAATATGTACATTTGACTTAGTTGTACTATATGGCAATTTAGACTTAGATGATATAAAATTAGTCTTTTTGTCTAACTTGTCATTTTCTTCTATATAGCCTAACCCCTTTTTATCATTTCCATATTTTTGTGACGAAATTAAAGTATCTAACATATTGGTTCCAGACTTAAACTGTTCCAACATTTTTTCTAAATCTATTTTAGATGTAGTAAGTTGTGCTATTTCTTTTTCACAATTAACTAACTTATTTTTTAATATATTATTTTCAGTTTTTAATGTATTTTCATTTTTCCTATGTGACTCAATTTTAATCTTAAGAGATTCAAGAGTATTAGTAGACTCTTGTTTAAAAGATTCTAACTGATCAGAAAATTGCAAGTTGGACGTCTTCAACTTATCATTTTCTTCAGTTAGTTTCTTTTTCTCTTTAGATAGCCTTTTACAGTGAGCATGCATCTTTAAGAATTCTTCATACATTTCATCAAATGACATTTCGTTATCAGAATCTATATCAGAAGAAGATATTACCTCGTTGGATACAAAGCAGACTTGAGCTTCTTCATTTTCTGATTCTGAGTCAGATGAGTCGCTCCATGTGCTCGCCTTCATTGCTCGTTTGCCTTTTCTTACATTTGGCTCCTTTGTTTTGGACCATTGAGGCTCCCTGTCTTTGACTTGCTTATTATTGTTATTATTATTTTTCTTTTCCGGACAATCGTAAGAAATGTGTCCTTTTTGACCACATTCATAGCATTTTAATTCTCTATTATTCCACTTGTTATTATTAAAATTATTTTTCTTTGGTTGAGAAGAGGATGAAGAAGACTGTTGTCTATTTCGATTAGGCCGTTTGAAAAACTTTCTAAGTTTTCTAGCTATTAATATTAAATCATCATCTAATTCACTATCACTATTACTTCCATCATTGTTTCTATGAGATGACTCAGATGATTTGAAAGCAACAGACTTACTTGACATCTTTGATAATTCAGATTTTCGTTGATTCAATTTTACCTCGTATACTTTGAGTGATCCTATTAATTCATCCATCTTAGTAATTGACTTTGTTTCTTCGATTGCCGTCACCTTTGGATCCCATTCAGCAGGAAGACTTCGCAACACCTTTTGAACCTTCTCATTGTTTGTAAAAGATTTACCTAAAGCTTCAAGTGCATTGAAGATGTTAGTAATTCTCAAATCCATAGATGTTATGGATTCGTTTGGCAACATTTTGAAAGATTCAAGTTCAGTCATAAGCATATTTATCTTTGACTCTTTTACACCACTTGTTCCTTCATGTTTTAACACTAAAGACTTCCACATATCATGAGCACTAGTACAATTCGATACATAACCTGCTTCAGAAACACTAAGTCCATTCAAAAGTAATTGCATTGCTTTGGCATTCATAGTCATTTTCTTTTTATCTTCAGTTGACCATTCACTTTTATATTTCTCTACTTCTTGTGTAACTTCATCAACTTTTTCAATTTTCGTTGGAATGTACGGCCCATCTTCAACTATAGACCATAAATCAATGTCTATAGCTATTAAGAATAGCCTCATCCTAAGTTTCCAATGAACAAAATTATTACCGTCAAAAAGGGGAGGGCGTTGGGTAGACATACCTTCCATTTCACCTTTGTGAGAAACAATAGCCATAGTATGTACCTTGGATTTGAGACAAGTAGTATATAATGAATCGTTGTTTCTTGGCCTTATATGGTGTTGAATCTTGCTTCTTTTGAGTGGTGTTGGTCTGGCTCTGATACCAAATGTTGGACCGTTCACCTGCAATAAACACCACTAGAGGGGGGGGGTGAATAGTGGTTAGCGGAAATTACACTACAACCCTTTGTTAAAATCCCCTTTGAAAACAGAATCTGAAACCACCTCAGATTCAGAACCCGTTTTTCAAAAATTCACAAATAATTGTACACAACTCCAAAAATTATGAAACTTTCCAGAATTTAACTTTAATGAGTTAACAAGAATCTATCCAAAAATCATACAAAAATAAGATCGTTTGGCCCTTCAAATAAATAAAAGATTCAGATGGTCAATCTGGACAGAATTGGACAGAATGTTGCTGATTTTGCAAAACGTGTTTCTCTTTGAATACTCAACCAAAAAGGTTGATCTTTATATCAAAACACTCCTTAGGATGTGTAGATGAAGTTTCCAAAAGGCCCTGACCTTAAACAACTCTTGAAAAATACAGAATTTAAGTTTTCTCAAAACTGGTCAGATTGCAGCCAGATTGGAGCAGTTATCTTGCAAAGACTGAAAGACTAACTTTCCCTTGCTCAAATCAAGTGATTCTTGTTGCAAATGAAAGCTAACAGTCTGAAGTATAACTCCACCAAAAATCACGAATTTTGAAAGTGTTTACCTATTTTTTCAAAACGTGAAAAGTTGTGTGAAATCTGTAGTGAAAAACGGGCAGAAAACAGAAAAATGTAAAGAAGACAAGAACACCAAGAATTTATCCTGGTTCGGTCAATGTGACCTACTCCAGTCCCAAGGAACACCTTTCCTTGGATTTCACTATGGTATGAACCAAATTACAGCAAGAACCAAGCTTGATCCTTGGGTTAAACACCAACCCTATTCAAGACTTGGATGAACACCTTTATGCAACTCTTGGTTGCAACACCTCTATCACCTATTGATGTAGCCTTATAGATTTGGCTAATCAATCTTACAAATAAGACACAAGAAGGTGTGTATAGTGTAGCTGGACAACAACTAGAAATGGAACACCTTAGCTACACAAAGTATGAACGAAAATATGAGAAGAGAATAGCAAGACAATAATCTTCAATTTTTGCTTTCAAGTGTGTGTCTTCTCTTCTTCACCTTGCCTCCTATTTATAGTGTGAATGGATGGCATATTCTCTCCAACTTTTAGACCATGTGATGGCTGAGAATTTTGAAATAAAGCACCTCCATAATCATCTCCAACAACCTTGTCTCCATTAACTTCAAATTTGAAATTTCAAGTTGACAACTTTTGCCAATTAGCTTGCTTTTGGTTTGTCTTCTTGTCTCCAACTCATAAAATGAGAAAAATATCATCTCCACCTGTATAATCACGTTTTGGAGGCTGTGTATATGTATACCAACTCAGATTTTTGAGGAGAAATCAACAAATAATAGTTGACAAGGTTATGTCAACATATAATATCAAAATTCTCATTTTTCCTTGACATATTGTGATGAATCTTGCACCAAGGACACCTTGTAATCTCTTAAAGATGATGATTAAGAACCTCCAATAACATATATATGAGTCTTCAAGAGAAAATAGAACGTGACATCGAATACCGTCACATATCCCGCCACCGTCGATAAAATCATCAAATGAGAGAATAAAATAGAAAACCACCAAATAATCTTCAAGAATATATTAAATGAACTCCAGAATGAATATAATAAGATACTCAAGAGATTCCTTGAGTAAAATACCGAGACTGTCTTCGGGGGTAAAATGACCAAAATGCCCCTAGTGAGATAAAACTCCAGAAATGACCCCGATGGTCAGAATTAAATATAATAACACCTTCTTGATAATAAATAAGATGATAATATCTTCTTTGAATCATATTCACCATATCGAGTACCTACAAAACTCAAAATACCACTTTTGCCCTTTTTGGTAAGTTGTAGAAACTTCGAGGGCATATTAGTCACAAGATATTATCATCATAAAAATCACATAATCACAACATGATAAACATATATAAATCATGTAAAAATAAAAACAACTATTTTATCACATTTTAGAAAAATATTTCTAACCACCCTAGACATCGTGTCATTTTTCTTCACTTATTCAACTCTTTCATTTATAACACTATATGTGACATTTTTAAGTATTCATCACATAAAATCATGACTTTGAAAATTATCCAAACATATTTCTCAACAAAGAATAGCTAGCTCACCATCGATGGTCAAGTGGTACCACAGTTAAGTAAGTTTAAGTACCTAGGATCATTTGTGCAGCAGAATAAGGACATAGATAATGATGTAGCATATCGAGTTCAAGCAGGCTGGTGTAGATGGAGGGCTGCCTCAGGGGTTTCTGTGTGACAAGAATTTTCCAACTAAATTAAAGGAAAAATTTTATACGGTGGCAGTGCGACCGGCAACGCTATATGGGGCAAACTGCTGGGCCATCAAGAGGTCACAATTATAGAAGATGGAAGTGGCAGAAATGAAGATGTTGAGGTGGATGTGTGGGCATACAAGGCTAGACCGAATCAGAAACAAGGTGTTTTGAGAAAGGTTAGGCGTGACTAGTATAGAAGATAAGATAAGGGAGAGAAGAATGGGATGGTTTGTGCATGTCAAGCGGAGACAGACAACGACGTCGGTCAGAGCAATTGAAAGCCTCATTGTAGAGGGAAACATGAGTAAAGGCAGACACAAACTGACTTGGGATGAGCAGATTAGGCACGCCTACTAGATCTGCACCTCTCTAAGGACATGGTCCAGGATAGGAGTTCATGGAGACATAAGATTAAGGTTAATGAGGTATAGGTCATATGTAGGGACACCTTAGGACATATTTAGGGACATAGATAGGCGTAGACACTATCTACGCTTTAGGTTGACTTAGCACTTGGTTGCTTATGTTTTACCATTGTTTTGCATTACATGTACATATATATGTTATGTGTATTTTAATATCGAAAGCCTATTCTTTGTATTTTTTGAATTCTCTTACTAACACACTAGCATATCATATATCTATTATTATGTCATTTATGCAGGTACATATAGAGCCGAGGGTCTCATTGGAAGCAGACTCTCTGTCCCTTGGGATAGAGGTATTGTCCGCCTACCACTTACCTTCCCCAGACCCTAACGATAGCTTTTGCTGTCGTTGAGATATACTGGACATTGGATGATGATGATGATGATGACTAAGCTTCGGTGGTAGAAAGAGCTACATTAGCTTGCTTTTTAGAAAACCAAGAGATCCAGTTGGTTCCTATGAATCGACATGTACCGCTAGTGGATTTTCTATCTAACTTGCAACCACCATAATCAGCATCACTATAAGCATACAGTTCCAACTTAGCATTTCTATCATACCAAAGTCCTAAGTGACGCGTGTGTTTAAGATATCTAAAGATCTTTTTCACTGCATTGTAATGAGATACCTTAGTACAAGATTGAAACCTAGCATACATACAAACACTAAATATTATATCAGGTCTTGATGCGGTTAAATATAAAAGTGATCCAATCATAGACCTATATAGTGTGACATCAGAAGGTTTACCATTTTCATCTTTGTCTAGTTTGGTGCTAACACTCATAGGGGTAGGTTTTTATTTCAACTCTTCAAAGCCAAACTTCTTAATCTTACCATTGACATACTTAAGTTGGCTAATGTGGATTCCTTGAGGGGTTTGTTTGGTTTGAAGTCCTAAGAAATAATTCAACTCTCCTACTATTGACATTTCAAATTCTGACTTCATATACTCTTCGAAGTCTTTTACTAAGGTAGGGTTGGTTGATCCAAAGATTATATCATCTACATATATTTGGAATATTAACAAATCATTATCTTTTTTCTAGAAATAATGTGTTGTCTATGGTCCCTCTTTGATAATTATTTGCAATAAGAAAGTTTGCAAATCTATCATACCATATAGAGCTTTCTTAAACCATATAGAGCTTTCTTAAGCTTGTATAAATGGTTAGGATTCTTTGGCTCTTCGAATCCAGGAGGTTGTTTGACAAACACTTCTTCTTAGATGTATTAATTCAAGAACGCACTCTTGACATGCATTTGGAAGAGTTTAATGTTACTTAGACTTGCAATCGCAAGTAACAATCGAATTTCTTCTAGTCACGGGTGCAAAGGTTTCTTCATAATCTATTCTTTCTTGTTGATTATAACCTTGTGCGACTAGCCTAGCCTTATTTTGTGCGATGTTTCCTTGTTCATCCATTTTATTCCTAAAGACCCATTCGGTTCCTATTATAGACTTGTTTTCAGGTTTAGATACTAAGTCTTACACGTTGTTCCTTGTAAATTGATTCAATTCCTCATTCATGGCATCTATCCATGATATATCACCTAAGGCTTCTTTAACATTGTTAGGTTCTAAGTGTGAGATTAAGCTATGTCCTTCAGGTTGACTTATGTTTCTACGTGTTCTAACCCCAACACTTGTATCCCAAATGGTTAACTCTTTAGTGTGTTTATGTTTATCTTTTTTAAGCCACCAATTTCTAGATTGACTAGGTTCACCCTCACCTTGTTCAAATGTTTCATTAGTGTGAACATTGTCATATACAATTGAATCATCTTGCAATTCAGTTGTATTATCTTCCAATTGCAAAATCTCTTCATTCATTTTATCTAAGGATTCATGCATGTCTTGTTTAGGGGGAATTGGTTCTAGATGATCAAGTGCAAGCTCAAGTAATATATCATCATCAAATATATTTTCAACATTATTTTCTTGTTTATGTTGAGTTTTATCACTAACTTCAAAACATGCATTTTCCTTGAATTTCACATGTATAGATTCAATTATTTTTGTAGATGCAGGATTATAACGCCTATATGCTCTTGAATTAGTTGAATAACCACAAAATATGCATTCAATAGACTTTTGTTCAAACTTGTCTAGATTATATTTAGTATGAAGTACAAAACATTTACATCCAAATACTCTAAGATAATCTACCTTAGGTTGTCTATTGTTTAATAATTCGTAAGGCGTTTTATTTAATTTCGTTCTAATAGAAAGTCTATTTATAATATAACATGCACAATTAGCAGCTTCAGTCTATAAATATTTAGGTACTTTGTTTTCACACAACATTGTCCTTGCTATTTCTTGTATAGGTCTATTGTTACGTTCAACAACTCCATTGAGTTGTGGTTGTTCTAGATGGTGAGAATTCATGTTTAATTGCATGTAATTCCCAAAACTTGACTAGATCTTTGTTTTTAAATTCTCCACGTCTATCACTTCTAATTCTCTTAACATTTTCTTCGTAAATATTTTTGAGTTGCTTGACAAGAGTTTCGATTGCCAATGGAGCATCGTCTTTGTGTGTTAAGATCAATGTCCATGTGTATCGTGAGTAATCATCTACTATGACACACACATGGTAGTGTCAACCTAGACTTCTTGTCCTACTTGGACCAAATAAGTCTAAATGAAGCAATTCTAGTACATGACTAGAACTCATTTAATGTTTTGGTCTTAATGTTTCTTTAATATGTTTTCCTTTAATATACGTTTCACACATTTGAAAATTATCTAAGTCTAACTTAGGCATGCCTCTAATTAAATTCTTTTTAGATAACTTTTCAATAGTTGAGATTCCTATATGGCCTAATAGCTTATGCCATATGTTTACATCTAAGTCATGTGATATTAAACATTTAACCTTAGCATCTAACAAGTTATCTAAGGAAAGGGTATACATGTTACCGTCCCTATTACCTTTTAAAACAATTTCTCCTTTTTCATTTGTTATATGACAAGAATCAGGGAGAAAAGAAACCTAATAACTGGAATCTATAAGTTGCGAAATGGTTAATAAATTATAAGAAAGATTTCTTACTAACAACACATTTCGTATTTGAAATGTGTTAGGGTCCCCAATTGTTCCTTTTCCAACAACATTTCCTTTGTTGTTGTCATCGAATCTCACCTTTCCTCCATTCTTGATATGTTCTAACTCGGTGAATAGTTTGGGGTTGCCCGTCATATGTCTTTAACATCCATTGTCTAAAAACCATTTGGTTTTTAGCTTCTTTGACTTTGCCTCCTTCTTGCATTCATTGCTATTTTCCTACAATAGAGACAAAGTTTTAGGTACCCTTTACTTGGGTCATTAAATGTTAGGGGCACTACCTTGTTTAGATATCCCTTAGGTATCCAAACTTAGACATAGCTTCTAGGCATATATTTGACATTAGTTGAATATAAAGGATTAACATGTATTTGACCGTTCTATTTACAAGATGATGCATTGTCACACAAGTTATTTCTTGGTTGATAAGTACTATGTCTTGGCCGATTTTGATAAAGAGTGAAAGGTATATGATTTTATTTCTTGAATGACGCTATGTATGTGTGTTCATATGCATTTCTATAAGTCTTATATGAATGTTTCCTATACTTAGGTTCGTAATAAGTTGGATGCATTTGCTTTTGTCTAGATACATTTGTATAGATATAGGCATAATTTCTATATGGTCTAGATGCAAAGTCTTGCCTAGTTGCACGTTTATATGTGTGTGTGTGTTGCATTTTTATCTTGAGATAAGCAGAAGGAGTAGAAGAAGATGTAGCAGGCAAAGTTGATTTTATTTTTTTTTGCTTTATAAGGTTGTTTAGTACTTGAAGAAACAAACTTAGTCTTTTTATCTACTTTGACATATTCTTCTTTATATCCTAATCAATTTTATCGTTTCCCTATTTTTGTGACGATATCAGTGTATCTAGCATATTGGTTCCAGACTTAGATTGTTCCAACATTTTTTTCTAAGTTTAGTTTAGAAGATTTCAGTTGAATTATCTCATTTTCACAACTTTCTAACTTAGATTTCTACATACTATTTTCAGTTTTTAATGTTTGTTCATTTTTTCTATACGATTCAATTTTAATTTCTACAGAATCAAGAGTATTAGTAGACTTCTGTTTAAAAAATTCTAATTTATTGGAAAATTCCAAGTTGGACGTCTTCAACTTATCATTTTCTTCAATTAGTTTCTTTTTTTCTTTAGAGAGCCTTTTACAGTGAGCATGCATCCTTAAAAATTCTTCATACATTTCATCAAATGACATTTCATTATCAGAATATTCATCAGATGAAGAACTTACCTCGTTGGATACGAAGCAGACTTGAGCTTCCTCAGTGTCGGATTCTGAGTCGGACGAGTCGCTTCATGTGCTCACCTTCATTGCTCGTTTGCCTTTCCTTGGCTTGGTCTCCTTTGCCTTTGATCTTTGCACCTCCTTTTCTTGTTTGTTATTATTATTATTGTTGACGTTTTTCTCTGTCGGACAATCATAAGAGATGTGTCATCTTTGACCACATTCATAACATTTTAACTCTTTATTATGTCATTTGTTGTTATTAGAGTTATTTTTCTTAGGTTGAGAGGAAGCAGAAGAAGAAGATCGTTGTCTATTCATATTAGGTCGTTTAAAAAACTTTCTAATTTTTCTAGCTATTAATATTAAGTCATCGTCTAATTCTGATCACTATTACTATCATCATTATTTGTATGTGACTCAGTTGATTTGAAAGCTATAGACTTATCGGATGATTTAGATGACTCAGACTTCCATTTGTTTAGTTTTATCTCGTATACTCTAAGTAAACCGATCAATTCATCCATTTTAGTGATTGATTTCGTTTTCTCAATTGCCATGACTTTAGGATACCATTCAGCTGGAAGGCTTCGCAGCACCTTTTGGACCTTCTCGTTGTTGGTAAACAATTTTTCTAAATCTTCAAGGGCATTGAAAATGTTAGTAATCCTCAAATCCGTAGATGTTATGGATTTGTTCGGCAACATTTTGAATTATTCAAGCTCAGACATAAGCATGTTTATTTTTGACTCTTTTACACTGCTAGTACCTTCATGCTTTAATTCTAATGATTTCCACATGTCGTGTGCACTTGTGCAATTCGACACATATCCTGCTTCAAGAGTCGTTAGTCCATTTAACAGTAATTGCATTGCCTTAGCATTCATGGACATTTTCTTTTTATCTTCGGAAGACCATTCACTTTTATATTTTTTTACTTCTTGTATGACTTCACTAACTTGTACAATTTTTTATTGGAATGTACGGCTCATATTCAACTATAGACCATGAATCGATGTCTATAGTCATGAAGAATAGCCTCATTCGAAGTTTCCAATTAACAAAATTATTCTATCGAAAAAAGGAGGACATTGTGTAGACATACCTTCCAACTCACCTTTGTGAGAAACTATTGTCATCATCATTATCATCATCCAGACCCAGTATATCCCAACGGCAGCAAAAGCAAACTATGGCCATTGTATGTACCTTTAATTTGAGATTAGCAGGCTACTTTGAATTGTTGGTTCTTGGCCTTAACTTGTTCATATGATATTGAATCTTGCTTCTTTGAGTGGTGTAGACCTCGCTCTGATAACAATTGTTGGATCGTACACCTGCAATAAACACCACTAGAGGGGGGTGAATAGTGGTTAGCAGAAATTTCACTACTACCCTGATTAAAAACCCCTTTGAAAATAGAATCTGAGACCACCTCAGATTCAGAACTCGTTTTTGAAAAATTCAAAAATCATTGTACACAACTCCAAAAATTATGAAAATTTCCATAACTTAACTTCAATGTCTTAACAAGACTTTGTCTAAAAATCAGACAAACATAAAATCTTTTGACCCTTCAAACAAATAAAAAGATTCAGATGGTCAATCTGGACAGAATTGGACAGAATGTTGCTGAAATTGGAAAACATGTTTCTCTTTTAATGCTCAACCAAAAAGGTTGATCTTTATGACAAAACACTCCTTAGGATGTCTAGTTCATGGTTACAAAAGTCTCTGACCTTAAACAATTCTTGGTTAAAACAGAATTCCAGTTTTCTCAAAACGGGTCAGATTGCAGCCAGATTGGAGCAATTATCTTGCAACGACTGAAAGACTAACTTTCCCTTGCTCAAATCAAGTGATTCTTATTGCAAATGAAAGCTAACAGTCTGAAGAATAACTTCACCAAAAAATCACGAATTTAGAAAGTATCTATCTATTTTTTCAAAACATGAGAAATTGTGTGAAATATTTAGAAAAAAAGGGCAGAAAACAGAAAAATGTAAAGAAGACAAGAACACCAAGAATTTGGCTAATAAATCTTACAAATGAGACACAAGAGTCTTGTAGCTCTACAAAAAATATCACAAGAACACCTTGGGTACAAAGAATGAAACAAGAATGGGAGAGGAAGATAGCAAGACAACTCAACTATTGGTTTTCAAGTGTGTGTTCTTCTTCTCCACCTTTGCCTCCTATTTATAGTGTGAAATGGCTCTTGAAGATAAGAACTCCAATGTGTCACCATCTTCATCATCAATGCTTAAGTTTCTTCACATCATTGGTTGGCCACATAAACATCTTCTACGCTTGGCAAAATGAAACAACATAATTAGTCAACCTGGGACACTTGTATGGCCGATGCTGCCACCTTGAAAAATGACTTGGAAATTGCTTGAAAAATGAAGATAACATGGAGAAGATAGAATGGCATATTCCTCCACTATCTCCTCAAATCCTTTCCATGAGAATAGGCATGTGACGGTTGAACATTTCAAACAAAAAAATCAGCTCCAATCCTCTTAATAGCCGTTGGCTACATTTTGATTTTTCCTAGTTGGCAATTTTTGCCAACTAGCTTCTTTTTGGTTGGTCCACTTGTCACCAAGTCATAAACTAAGTACACCATCATTTCCACCTGTATATTCACGTTTTTGAGGTTGTATATATGCATATCAACTCAGATTTTTGAAGAAGAAATCAACAAATAATAGTTGACAAGATTATGTCAACTTATAACACCAAAATTCCCACTTTTTCTTCTTGTATGTTGTGATCAATTTCACAACTTTAACACCTTTAAATTTTCTGTAAAATGATGATTAATATCCTCCAATAACATATAGAAGAAGGTATTTAAGAAATAAATAGAATGTGACATCACAACTCATCACATATTCCGCTATTGTCGATAATATCATCAAATAGAGGAAATAATAGAAGATCACCAAATAATGTTTAATATAATTTTCAATCAACTACAGAATGATGATAATAATATACTCAAGAGATTCCTTGAGTGAAAATGACCAAAATGCCCTCAGGGGTAAAATGACCAAAATGCCCCTGGTGACAGAAAACTCCAGAAATGATCGGGATGATCAGAAATAGATATAATAACACTTTTGTCATGATAAATAACATGAGAATAAGTCTTTGAAACATTTTCTCCATATCATGTTCCTACAAAACTCAAAATACCAATTTTGTTCTTTTTGGTAAGTTGTAGAAACTTTCAAGACACGTTAGTCACAATGCATTTATACTTATCAAAAACACATAATATCAACATAATGAACATATGTAAATCATTTACAAATGAAAACAACCACTTCATCGCATTTTAGAAAAACATTTCTAAAAACCCTAGACATCGATCGATCGATCGAAGTACCTCAGCTTCAGAGATCGATGTCTCGTAGTGAGTTTCAGAGTTTGTCTCTGACCTACATCAATTGATCGATGTGAGGGTTCGATGTACATCGACCGATTGATGTATCTTAGATTTAGAGATCAATGTCTCACAATAAGGTCTTGGTTTTTCTCTGCCTTACATGGATCGATCAATGTGAGGGATCAAAGTACACCGATCGATCAAAGTGCAATAACCTGAGAGATCGATGCCATTTTTCTTAAATGTTTCAACTCTAAATCATTTATAACAATATGTGTGACATTATTAAATATCCACCACTTAAAATCATGACCTTGAAAATTATCCAAACATATTTCTCAACATTCTCACCTTTTTGGATGATTTTCAAAATTACTTAATATAATTTTAATGTCACAACTCTTTAACAATTATTTATCGCATCTTTACCAATTTTATACCAATTGAATTGTTTTGAAAACCTCACCAATTACCAATTATTTCATCAATTCTATACCAATTATTTTCGAACTCTCAAATCTCATGTGTTCATGTGTTCTCCCTCAACTTATATTCTCCCCCTTAACCTATGCTCAAAACTTATACCAACTTAGCATACTATTCAACTCAAATCCAAATCATGACTTACCAACTACAAATCATATTCTTATTCTATCTCCTCTTTTATTTCGCAAATCATGCAAAAGATAGAAATATGCAATGGTATTGTAATTCATCATACCTAACTTGGCTTGTAAGTTTTCAAAAGTGGCTTGATTAAGGAGTTTTGTGGAGATGTCAGCTCTTTGATGATCAGTTCTTACATGATCTATGGTTATGTCCCCATTTTGAACATGATCCCAAAGGAAATGGTATTTTATTTCAATGTGTTTGGCTTTAGAATGAAGCACCGGATTCCGAGAAAGATTTATTGCACTTTTGCTATCACAGAAAATTGGAATCTTATTCATTTTAATGCCAAAATCACTAAGTTGTTGTTTAAGCCAAAGTATTTGGGTAGTACATAAGCTTAACGCTATATACTCAGCTTCGGTGGTAGAAAGAGCTACACTAGCTTGCTTTTTAGAAAACCAATAGATTAAGTTGGTTCCTATGAATTGACATGTACCGCTAGTGGATTTTCTATCTAACTTGCAACCACCATAATCAGCATCACTATAAGCATACAGTTCCAAGTTAGCATTTCTATCATACCAAAATCCTAAGTGAGGTGTGTGTTTAAGATATCTAAAGATCTTTTTCAGTGCATTGTAATGAGATACCTTAGGACAAGATTGAAACCTATCATACATACAAACACTAAACATTATATCAGGTCTTGATGCGGTTAAATATTAAAGTGATCCAATCCTAGACCTATATAGAGTGTCATAAGAAGGTTTAACATTTTCATCTTTTTCTAGTTTGGTGCCAACACTCATAGGGGTAGGTTTTTGTTTTAACTCTTCAAAGCCAAACTTCATAATCATATCATTGACATACTTAAGTTGACTAATGTGGATTCTTGAGGGGTTTGTTTGGTTTGAAGTCCTAAGAAATAATTCAACTCTCCTACTATTGACATTTCAATACAATCTTCGAAGTCTTTTACTAAGGTAGGGTTGGTTGATCCAAAGATTATACCATCTACATATATTTGGAATATTAACAAGTCATTATCTTTTCTTTTTAGAAATAATGTGTTGTTTATGGTCTCCCTTTGATAATTATTTGCAATAAGAAAGTTTGCAAATCTATCATACCAAGCTCTTGGAGCATGTTTCAAACCATATAGAGCTTTCTTAAGCTTGTTGTATACATGGATAGGATTATTTGGATCTTCGAATCCAGGGGGTTGCTTGAAAAACACTTCTTCTTGGATGTATCCATTCAAGAACGCACTCTTGATATCCATTTGGAAGAGTTTAATGTTGCTTAGACTTGCAATCGCAAGTAACAATCTAATTGCTTCTAGTCGTGCAACGGGTGCAAAGGTTTCTTCATAATCTATTCCTTCTTGTTGATTGTAACCTTGTGCGACTAGCCTAGCCTTATTTCATGTGATATTTCCTTGTTCATCCATTTTATTTCTTAAGACCTATTCGGTTCCTATTATAGACTTGTTTTCAGGTTTAGATATTAAGTCCCACATGTTATTCCTTGTAAATTGATTCAATTCCTCATGCATGGCGTCTATTCATGATATATCACCTAAGGCTTCTTTAAAATTCTTAGGTTCTAAGTGTATGATTAAGCTTTGTCCTTCAGGTTGACTTGTGTTTCTACATTTTCTAACCCCAACACTTAGATCCCCAATGATTAACTCTTTAGGGTGTTTATGTTTATCTTTTATAAGCCACCAATTCCTAGGTTGACTAGGTTCACCCTCATCTTGTTCAAATGTTTCATTAGTGTGAACATTGTCATATACAATTGAATCATCTTGCAATTTAGTTGTATTATCTTCCAATTGTAAAATCTCTTCATTCATTTCATCTAAGGGTTCATGCATGTCTTGTTCAGGGGAAGTTTGTTTTAGATGATCAAGTACAGACTCTAGTAATATATCATCATCATCAAACATATTTTCGACATTATTTTCTTGTTTATGTTGAGTTTTATCACTAACTTCAAAACATGCATTTTCATTGAATTTCACATGTATAGATTCAATTATTTTTCTAGATGCAGGATTATAACACCTATATGCTCTTGAATTAGTTGAATAACCAACAAATATGCATTCAATAGACTTTTGTTCAAACTTGTCTAGATTATCTTTAGTATTAAGTACAAAGCATTTACATTCAAATACTCTAAGATAATCTACCTTAGGTTGTTTATTGTTTAATAATTCGTAAAGTGTTTTATTTAATTTCTTTCTAATAGAAAGTCTATTTATAATATAACATGCACAACTAACAGCTTCAGCCCATAAATATTTAGGTACTTTGTTTTCACACAACATTGTCCTTGTTATTTCTTGTATAGTTCTAATTTCACGTTCAACAACTCCATTGAGTTGTGGTGTTCTAGGTGGTGAGAATTCATGTTTAATTGCATGTAATTCACAAAACTTGACTACATCTTTGTTTTTAAATTCTCAACCTCTACCACTTCTAATTCTCTTAACATTTTCTTCGTAAATATTTTCGAGTTGCTTCCTAAGAGTTTCGATTTCCAATGGAGCATCGTCTTTGTGTGTTAAGAACAATGTCCATGTGTACTTTAAGTAATCATCTACTATGACACACACATAATAGTGTCCACCAAGAATTCTTATCCTACTTGGACCAAATAAGTCTAAGTAAAGCAATTCTAGTACATGACTAGTAATCACTTCACGCTTTGGTTTTAATGTTTCTTTAATATGTTTTCCTTTAATACACGTTTCACACGGTTGAAAATTATCTAAGTCTAACTTAGACATGCCTCTAATTAAATTCTTTTTAGATAACTTTTCAATAATTGAGATTCTTATATGGCCTAGTCATCTATGCCATAAGTTTACATTTAAGTCATGTGATATTAAACATTTAACCTTAGCATCTCACATGTTATCTAAGGAAAGGTTATAAATTTTACCGTCCCTATTACCTTTTAAAACAATTTCTCCTTTTTCATTTGTTATATCACAAGAATCAGGGAGAAAAGAAAACATAATAACCGGAATCTATAAGTTGCGAAATGCTTAATAAATTATAAAAAAG
>AP025044.1:9894196-9913047 GCA_036186865.1 Eustoma russellianum | reverse complement strand
GAAAACGTGTTTCTCTTTGAATACTCAACCAAAAAGGTTGATCTTTATGAAAAAACGCTCCTTAGGATGTCTAGTTTATGTTTCCAAAAGGCCATGACCTTAAACAATTCTTGGTTAAAACAGAATTCATATTTTTTCATAACTGGTCAAATTGCAGCAAGATTGGAGTAGTTATCTTGCAACGATTAAAAGATTAACGTTCCCTTGCTCAAATCAAGTGATTCTTGTTGCAAATGAAAGCCAAAAGTCTGAAGTATAACTTCACCAAAAATCACGAATTCGGAAAGTGTTTAGCTATTGTCTCAAAATGTGAGAAATTGTGTGAAATCTGCAGAAAAAAAGGGGCAGAAAACAAAAAAAAATGTAAAGAAGACAAGAGCACCAAGGATTTATCCTGGTTCGATCAATATGACCTACTCCAGTCCCAAGGAACACCTTTCCTTAGATTTCATTATGGTATGAAGCAAATTACAACAAGAACCAGTCTTGATCCTTGTGTTAAACACCAATCCTATTCAAGACTTGGATGTACACCTCTATGCAACTCTTGGTTGCAACACCTCTATCACCTATCGATATAGCCTTATAGATTTGGCTAATAAATCTTACAAATGAGACACAAGAGTCTTGTAGTGTTAGGTGCAGCAATTGTCCCGTGGCGTAGGCCGGTGGGCGTAGGTCGTGTGGGCCAAGTCACAGTCGAATGCCATGGGCGCTTGTGTGTTGAATGCACTATAAGGCTAGGGTATGCGCATCTCCTGTCACCAATTGGTTTTGGGAGAGATGGTAGCGCCTGAGGTCCTACAAGTGGTATCAGAGCGAGGTCACGGGTTCGATTCCCAGCAGGAGCAATTGCTGAGGGGGAGATTGTTAGGTGCAGCAATTGTCCCGTGGCGTAGGCCGGTGGGCGTAGGTCGTGTGGGCCAAGTCACAGTCGAATGCCATGGGCGCTTGTGTGTTGAATGCACTATAAGGCTAGGGTATGCCGCATCTCCTGTCACCAATTGGTTTTGGGAGAGATGGTAGCGCCTGAGGTCCTACATGTAGCTCTACAAAAAATATCACAAGAACATCTTGGGTACAAAGAATGAAACAAGAATGGGAGAGGAAGATAGCAAGACAACTCAACTATTGGTTTTCAAGTGTGTGTTCTTCTTCTCCACCTTTGCCTCCTATTTATAGTGTGAAATGGCTCTTGAAGATAAGAACTCCAATGTGTCACCATCTTCATCATCAATGCTTAAGTTTCTTCACATCATTGGTTGGCCACATAAACATCTTCTACGCTTGGCAAAATGAAACAACATAATTAGTCAACCTGGGACACTTGTATGGCCGATGCTGCCACCTTGAAAAATGACTTGGAAATTGCTTGAAAAATGAAGATAACATGGAGAAGATAGAATGGCATATTCCTGTTGGACCATGCACCTGCAATGAACACCACTAGAGGGGGGGGTGAATAGTGGTTAGCGGAAATTACACTACAACCCTTTGTTAAAATCCCCTTGAAAACAGAATCTGAGACCAACTCAGATTCAGAACCCGTTTTTCAAAAATTCACAAATAATTGTACACAACTCCAAAAATTATGAAACTTTCCAGAATTAAACTTCAATGAGTTAAAAAGACTCTGTCCAAAAATCAGACAAAAATAAGATCGTTTGACCCTTCAAACAAATTAAAAGATTTAGATGGTCAATCTGGACAGAATTGGACAGAATGTTGCTGATTTTGAAAATAGTGTTTCTCTTTGAATACTCAACCAAAAAGGTTGATCTTTATATCAAAACACTCCTTAGGATGTGTAGATGAAGTTTCCAAAAGGCCCTGACCTCAAACAATTCTTGAAAAATACAGAATTTAACTTTTCTCAAAACTGGTCAGATTGCAGCCAGATTGGAGCAGTTATCTTGCAAAGACTGAAAGACTAACTTTTACTTGCTCAAATCAAGTGATTCTTGTTGCAAATGAAAGCTAACAGTCTGAAGTATAACTCCACCAAAAATCACGAATTTTGAAAATGTTTAGCTATTTTTTCAAATTGTGTGAAGTTGGGTGAAAACTGCAGTCAAAAACGGGCAGAAAACAGAAATAAAGAAACAAGAGAAGAACACCGAGGATTTATCCTGGTTCGGTCAATGTGACCTACTCCAGTCCCAAGGAACACCTTTCCTTGGATTTCACTATGATATGAACACCTTACAACAAGAGCCAAGCTTGATCCTTGGGTTATACACCAACCCTACTCAAGACTTGGATAATCACCTTCTAAGCAACACTTAGTTGCAATACCTCCAACACCTATTGATGTAGCCTTATAAAGATGGCTAATCAATCTTACAAATGAAGCTCAAGAGGCTTGTAGCTCACCAAAATATTAAGAACAACTTTGCTACAACAAAATACAACAACAAGAACAAGAAGATGAATATGAAAGCTATAGAATGCTTGTGAGCTTCAAGTGTGTTTCATCTTCTTCACCATTGCCTCTATTTATAGTGTGATTTGAGCCTTGAAGATAAGACTTCCAATGTGTCATCATCTTCATCATCAACTCCAAATGTCTTCTCATCAATGGTTGGCCTTGTACACTTGGCAAAATAAAACAATATGATTGGTCCACCTAGGATGCCACCTTGGCCGATTTTTGTACCTTGAAAAATGACTTGGAATTATCTTGAAAATGTGAAGATAATAGCACCATAACAACTCCATCATCTTCTCAACTCTTTGGCAAGATAATAGGCATGTGGAATTTACCTTTTCAAAGTCAAAATTCAGCTCCAAATTCAAGTAAGGAGCCGTTGGTTTACTTGCATATTTTCAAACAAAAATTTTGATTTTTTCTTAATAAAATAAGAAAGGATAATACCACCAAATTATCCCCAACTTCAAGCAACATAATAGGACATGTGAAGTCTTCATTTGACTTCAAAAATCTGCTGAAATTTCACCAATAAAACACTATAGACGTTGGCTATTTTTAGTAAATTCCAAGTTGTCAATTTTGCCAACTAGCTCCTTTTTGGTTGGTCCACTTGTCTCCAACTCATAAAATGAATACCACATCACGTCTACCTGATTAGTCACGTTTTTCCACATATATATAAGTGTAGCAACTCAGATTTTTGAAGAAGAAATAAATAGATAACACTTGACAAGATTATGTCAACGTGTAACACCGAAATTTCCCAATATTTCTTCTTATATGTTGAGATCATTTCCACACCTTTGACACCTTTAATATCTCTGAATAATGATGATAAATGTTCTCTTATAACATATATAAGAGGGTCTTCGAGAAAAAATAGAATGTGACATCTCAAATCGTCACATATCCAGCTATAGTCAATAATATCATCGGTTGAGAGAATAAGATATAAGATCACCATATTATCTTCAAATAATAATAACACAGCTCCAGAATGAAGATAATAATATACTCAAGAGATTCCTTGAGTGAAAATACCAAAAATACCCTTGGGGGTAAAATGACCAAAATACCCCTGGTGTAAGAAAACTCAAGAAATGACCCGGATGGTCATAAATAATCATGATATCAACTTTGTCATGATAAATAGTATAAGAATATGCTCTTGAAATATTTCCACCATATCATGTTCCTACAAAACTCAAAATACCAATTTTGCCCTTTTTGGTAAGTTGTAGAAACTTCCAAGGCACGTTAGTCACAAGACATTTAAAATCACCAAAAACACATAATATTCACATAATGAACATGTATAAATCATATACAAATGAAAACAACCAATTCATCACATTTTAGAAAATTATTTCAAAAAAAAATAAATAAACATCAATATCATTTTTCTTCACTTATTCATCTTTTTCATTTATAACACCATATGTGACATGTAACACTTAAAATCATGACTTTGAAAATTATCCAAACATATTTCTCAACATTCTCCCCCTTTTGGATGATTTTCAAAATAACCCTAACATGATTTTAATGTCACAACTTATAATTAAAAATTTAACCAAATGTTTTCAACTTTTAAAGTAGTATGTTGCTCCCCCTCAACTCATACTCTCCCCCTTAACCTATACTTAACTCTTAACTTATATTTGAAACTTATCATTTCATACCAAATGATGACTTAGCAACTAAAATCTAAAATCATGTACTTATGCTATCTCCCCCTTTATTTTGCAAATCATGCAAAAGATAGAACTATACAATGGTATCGTAAGTCATCATACCTAACTTGGCTCGTAAGTTTTCAAACGTGGCTTGATTAAGGAGTTTGGTAAAGATATCAGCGATTTGGTGATCAGTTCTTATATGGTTTATCACTATGTCCTCAGTTTGAACATGATCGCGAAGAAAGTGGTATCGCACCTCAATGTGTTTGGCCTTAGAATGAAGCACCGGATTCCGGGAAAGATTGATTGCACTTGTGCTATCGCAGAAAATTGGAATCTTTTTCATTTTAATGCCAAAATCACTAAGTTGCTGTTTAAGCCAAAGTATTTGGGTAGTACATAAACTCAAAGCAATATACTCGGCTTCAGTGGTAGAAAGAGCTACACTAGCTTGCTTTTTAGAAAACCAAGAGATCAAATTGGTTCCTATGAATTGACATGTGCCGCTAGTGGATTTTCTATCTAACTTGCAACCACCATAATCAGCATCACTATATGCGTGTAATTCCAACTTAGCATTTTTATCATACCATAGTCCTAAGTGAGGTGTATGCTTAAGATATCTAAATATCTTTTTCACTGCATTGTAATGTGATACCTTAGGACAAGATTGAAACCTAGCACACATACACACACTAAACATGATATCAGGTCTTGATGCAGTTAAGTATAACAATGAGCCAATCATAGACCTATAGAGTGTGTCATCAAAAGGTTTACCATTTTCATCCTTATCGAGTTTGGTACTAACACTCATGGGGGTAGTTGTAGGTTTCAAATCTTCAAAGCCAAACTTCTTAATCATATCATTGACATACTTAAGTTGGCTAATGTGAATTCCTTGAGGGGTTTGTTTGATTTGGAGTCCTAAGAAATAATTCAACTCTCCTACCATTGACATTTCAAACTCTGACTTCATACATTCTTCGAAGTCTTTTACTAAGGTAGGGTTAGTTGAACCAAAGATAATATCGTCTACGTATATTTGAACTATTAACAAATCATTACCTTTTCTTCTTAGGAATAATGTTTTGTCTATGGTTCCCCTTTCATAATTATTCGCAATAAGAAAGTTTGAAAATCTATCATACCAAGCTCTTGGAGCTTGTTTCAAACCATATAAAGCTTTCTTAAGCTTGTAAACATGGTTAGGATTCTTTGGATCTTCAAATCCAGGGGGTTGTTTGACAAACACTTCTTCTTTGATGTATCCATTTAAGAATGCACTCTTGACATCCATTTGGAAGAGTTTAATGTTACTTAGACTTGCAATCGCAAGTAACAATCTAATTGCTTCTAGTCGTGCAACGGGTGCAAAGGTTTCCTCATAATCTATTCCTTCTTGTTGATTATAACCTTGTGCGACTAGTCTAGCCTTATTTCTTGTAATATTTCCTTGTTCATCCATTTTATTCCTAAAGACCCATTTAGTTCCTATGATAGACTTGTCTTCAGGTTTAGGTACTAAGTCCCATACGTTGTTCCTTGTGAATTGATTTAATTCCTCATGCATAGCATCTATCCATGATATGTCACCTAAGGCTTCCTTAACATTCTTAGGTTCTATGTGTGAGACTAAGCTATGTCCTTCAAGTTGACTTATGTTTCTACGTGTTCTATACCCCCAACACTTGGATCCCCAATGATTAATTCTCTAGGGTGCCACCAATTCCTAGATTGACTAGGTTCACCCTCATCTTGTTCAAAAGTTTCATTAGTGTGAATGTTATCATATGTAATTGGATCATTAGTTGTATCATCTTCCAATTGCAAATTTTCTTGATTCATTTCATCTAAGGGTTCATGCATGTCTTGTTCAGGGGGAGTTGGTTCTAGATGATCAAGTACAGGCTCAAGTAATACTTCATCATCAAACATATTTTCAACATTTGTTTCTTGTTTATGTTGATGTTTATCACTAATTTCAAAGCATGCATTTTCATTGAATTTCACATGTATGGATTCAATTATTTTTCTAGATGCAGGATTATAACACCTATATGCTCTTGAGTTAGTTGAATATCCAACAAATATACATTCAATAGACTTTTGTTTCAAATTTATCTAGATTATCCTTAGTGTTTAGCACAAAACATTTACATCCAAATACTTTAAGATAATCTATTTTAGGTTGTCTATTGTTTAGTAATTCATAAGGCGTTTTATTTAATTTCTTTCTAATAGTGAGCCTATTTATAATATAACATGCACAGTTAACAGCTTCAGCCCATAAATACTTAGGTAATTTATTTTCACACAGCATTGTCCTTGCAACTTCTTGAATCGTTCTATTTTTACGTTCAACAACTCCATTGAGTTGTGGTGTTCTAGGTGGTGAGAATTCATGTTTTATTCCATAAAGTTCACAAAATTTGATTACGTCTTTATTTTTAAATTCTCCACCTCTATCACTTCTAATTCTTTTGACATTTTCTTCGTAAATGTTTTCAAGTTGCTTGATAAGGGTTTCGATTGCTAATGGAGCATCGTCTTTGTGTGTTAAGAACAATGTCCATGTGTAGCGTGAGTAATCGTCTACTATGACACACACATAGTAGTGTCCACCTAGACTTCTTGTCCTACTTGGACCAAATAAGTCTAAGTGAAGCAATTCTAGTACATGACTAGTACTCACTTCATGTTTCGGTTTTAAGGTTTCTTTAATGTGTTTTCCCTTAATACATGTTTCACACATTTGAAAATTATCTAAGTCTAACTTAGGCATACCTCTAATTAAATTCTTTTTAGATAATTTCCTAATGGTTGAAATTCCTATATGGCCTAATCTTCTATGCCATAAATTCACATCTAAGTCATGTGATATTAGACACTTAACCTTAGCATTTAACATGTTATCTAAGGTAAGGGTATAAATATTTCCATCTCTATTTCCTTTTAAAACCGTTTCTCCTTTTTCATTTATTATATCACAAGAATTGGGAAGAAAGGAGACATTATAACCACAATCTATAAGTTGAGAAATACTAAGTAAATTATAAGAGAGATTGCTTACTAGCAACACATTTCGTATTTGAAATGTGTTTGGGTCCCCGATTGTTCCTTTTCCAACAACTTTTCCTTTGTTGTTGTCACCGAATGTTACCTTTCCACCATCAATATGTTCAAGTTCGGTGAATAGATTGGGGTTGCCCGTCATATGCCTCGAACATCCACTATCTAAAAACCATTTGGTTTTTAGATTCTTTGACTTTGCCTCTTTCTTGCATTCCTTGCATTTTTCCTACAATGGAGACAAAGTTTTAGGTACCCTTTATTTGGGTCCTTGAATGTTAGGGGCATTATTCTTGTTTAGATAACCCTTAGGTATCCAAACTTGAATATACTTTCTAGACACATTTTTAGCATGGTTAAAGTAAGAAGGATAAGCATATAGATGATTATTCCACATAAGTGAGGATGCATTGTTATACATGTTGCGCCATGGTTGATAATCATTATAGGATGACCGAATCTTATAATGTGTATAAGGCATGCGATTTTGTTTCTTATATGGTGCTCTATATGTATATTCATGTGTATTTCTATAAGACTTGTATGAGAGTTGCTTATGCTTAGGTTCATAAAAAGTTGGATGCATTTTATTTGGTCTAGTTGCATTTGTATACATGTAGGCATGATTTCTAGGTTGTCTAGATGCAAAATTTGGCCTAGATGTATGTTTATGCGTGTGCATATTGGTGGGTTTGTGTTGTATTTTTGCCTTGATATGAGTAGAAGAAGGTGTAGAAGAAGATGTAGCAGGCAAAGTTGATTTTGTATTATATGGCAACTTTGTACTAGATGAAACAAACTTAGTCTTTCATTTACTTTTTCGTTTTCTTCTTTATAGCCTAGGCCGGTTTTATCATTGCCATACTTTTGTGATGAGATAAGTGTATCTAACATATTTGCACCCGATTTAAATTGTTCTATCATTTTTTCTAAGGTAAATTTAGAAGACTTAAGTTGCACTATTTCATTTTCACAATTTTCTAACTTGGATTTCAACATTTTATTTTCCATTTGTAACTTTTGTTCATCTTTCCTATATGATTCAATTTTGTTCTCTAAAGAATCAAGAGTATTAGTAGACTCTTGTTTAAGAGATTCTAGTTGATCGGAAAATTCCAAGTTGGACGTCTTCAACTTGTCATTTTCTTCAACTAGTTTCTTCTTTTCTTTAGAGAGCCTCTTACAGTGAGCATGCATTCGTAGGAATTCTTCATACATTTCATCAAATGTCATGTCACTATCAGAATCACTATCAGAAGAAGAACATACCTCGTTGGATACGAAGCACACTTGAGCTTCCTCAGTTTCGGATTCTGAGTCGGATGAGTCGCTCCATGTGCTCACCTTCATTGCTCGTTTCCCTTTTCTTGCCTTAGACTCCTTTGTCTTTGACGTTTGAGCTTCCTTCTCCTTGGCTTGTTTATTATTGTTGTTTTTATTATTATTTTTCTTTGTTGGACAATCGTATGAAATATGTCCTTTTTGACCGCATTCATAACACTTTAATTCTTTATTATACCATTTGTTTGTGTTATTTTTCTTAGATTGAGAAAAAGAAGAAGAAGAAGAATTATGTTGTCTATTCCTATTTGGGCGTTTGAAAAACTTTCTAAGTTTTCTAGCAATCAATATCAAGTCATCGTCTAATTCAGTATCACTATTACTATCATCGTTATTAGCATGTGTTTCAGTTGTTTTGAAGGCTATTGACTTGCTGGATGACTTAGACGATTCAGACTTTCGTTGGTTCAGTTTTACCTCATAGACTTTAAGAGACCCGATCAATTCATCCATCTTGGTGATTGACTTTGTCTCCTCGATTGCAGTCACCTTTGGATCCCATTCAGCAGGGAGACTTCGTAGCACCTTTTGAACCTTTTCATTGTTCGAAAATGACTTCCCTAAAGCTTTGATTTGAGACAAGCAGTATATTATGAATTGTTGTTTCTTGGCCTTGTATTGTTCGTACGGTGTTGAATCTTGCTTCTTTTGAGTGGTGTTGGTCTGGCTCTGATACCAAATGTTGGACCGTGCACCTGCAATGAACACCACTAGAGGGGGGGGGGGGGTGAATAGTGGTTAGCGGAAATTACACTACAACCCTTTGTTAAAATCCCCTTGAAAACAGAATCTGAGACCAACTCAGATTCAGAACCCGTTTTTCAAAAATTCACAAATAATTGTACACAACTCCAAAAATTATGAAACTTTCCAGAATTAAACTTCAATGAGTTAAAAAGACTCTGTCCAAAAATCAGACAAAAATAAGATCGTTTGACCCTTCAAACAAATTAAAAGATTTAGATGGTCAATCTGGACAGAATTGGACAGAATGTTGCTGATTTGAAAATAGTGTTTCTCTTTGAATACTCAACCAAAAAGGTTGATCTTTATATCAAAACACTCCTTAGGATGTGTAGATGAAGTTTCCAAAAGGCCCTGACCTCAAACAATTCTTGAAAAATACAGAATTTAACTTTTCTCAAAACTGGTCAGATTGCAGCCAGATTGGAGCAGTTATCTTGCAAAGACTGAAAGACTAACTTTTACTTGCTCAAATCAAGTGATTCTTGTTGCAAATGAAAGCTAACAGTCTGAAGTATAACTCCACCAAAAATCACGAATTTTGAAAATGTTTAGCTATTTTTTCAAATTGTGTGAAGTTGGGTGAAAACTGCAGTCAAAAACGGGCAGAAAACAGAAATAAAGAAACAAGAGAAGAACACCGAGGATTTATCCTGGTTCGGTCAATGTGACCTACTCCAGTCCCAAGGAACACCTTTCCTTGGATTTCACTATGATATGAACACCTTACAACAAGAGCCAAGCTTGATCCTTGGGTTATACACCAACCCTACTCAAGACTTGGATAATCACCTTCTAAGCAACACTTAGTTGCAATACCTCCAACACCTATTGATGTAGCCTTATAAAGATGGCTAATCAATCTTACAAATGAAGCTCAAGAGGCTTGTAGCTCACCAAAATATTAAGAACAACTTTGCTACAACAAAATACAACAACAAGAACAAGAAGATGAATATGAAAGCTATAGAATGCTTGTGAGCTTCAAGTGTGTTTCATCTTCTTCACCATTGCCTCTATTTATAGTGTGATTTGAGCCTTGAAGATAAGACTTCCAATGTGTCATCATCTTCATCATCAACTCCAAATGTCTTCTCATCAATGGTTGGCCTTGTACACTTGGCAAAATAAAACAATATGATTGGTCCACCTAGGATGCCACCTTGGCCGATTTTTGTACCTTGAAAAATGACTTGGAATTATCTTGAAAATGTGAAGATAATAGCACCATAACAACTCCATCATCTTCTCAACTCTTTGGCAAGATAATAGGCATGTGGAATTTACCTTTTCAAAGTCAAAATTCAGCTCCAAATTCAAGTAAGGAGCCGTTGGTTTACTTGCATATTTTCAAACAAAAATTTTGATTTTTTCTTAATAAAATAAGAAAGGATAATACCACCAAATTATCCCCAACTTCAAGCAACATAATAGGACATGTGAAGTCTTCATTTGACTTCAAAAATCTGCTGAAATTTCACCAATAAAACACTATAGACGTTGGCTATTTTTAGTAAATTCCAAGTTGTCAATGTTGCCAACTAGCTCCTTTTTGGTTGGTCCACTTGTCTCCAACTCATAAAATGAATACCACATCATGTCTACCTGATTAGTCACGTTTTTCCACATATATATAAGTGTAGCAACTCAGATTTTTGAAGAAGAAATAAATAGATAACACTTGACAAGATTATGTCAACGTGTAACACCGAAATTTCCCAATATTTCTTCTTATATGTTGAGATCATTTCCACACCTTTGACACCTTTAATATCTCTGAATAATGATGATAAATGTTCTCTTATAACATATATAAGAGGGTCTTCGAGAAAAAATAGAATGTGACATCTCAAATCGTCACATATCCAGCTATAGTCAATAATATCATCGGTTGAGAGAATAAGATATAAGATCACCATATTATCTTCAAAATAATAATAACACAGCTCCAGAATGAAGATAATAATATACTCAAGAGATTCCTTGAGTGAAAATACCAAAAATACCCTTGGGGGTAAAATGACCAAAATATCCCTGGTGTAAGAAAACTCAAGAAATGACCCGGATGGTCATAAATAATCATGATATCAACTTTGTCATGATAAATAGTATAAGAATATGCTCTTGAAATATTTCCACCATATCATGTTCCTACAAAACTCAAAATACCAATTTTGCCCTTTTTGGTAAGTTGTAGAAACTTCCAAGGCACGTTAGTCACAAGACATTTAAAATCACCAAAAACACATAATATTCACATAATGAACATGTATAAATCATATACAAATGAAAACAACCAATTCATCACATTTTAGAAAATTATTTCAAAAAAAAATAAATAAACATCAATATCATTTTTCTTCACTTATTCATCTTTTTCATTTATAACACCATATGTGACATGTAACACTTAAAATCATGACTTTGAAAATTATCCAAACATATTTCTCAACAATTCCTCCACTATCTCCTCAAATCCTTTCCATGAGAATAGGCATGTGACGGTTGAACATTTCAAACAAAAAAATCAGCTCCAATCCTCTTAATAGCCGTTGGCTACATTTTGATTTTTCCTAGTTGGCAATTTTTGCCAACTAGCTTCTTTTTGGTTGGTCCACTTGTCACCAAGTCATAAACTAAGTACACCATCATTTCCACCTGTATATACACGTTTTTGAGGTTGTATATATGCATATCAACTCAGATTTTTGAAGAAGAAATCAACAAATAATAGTTGACAAGATTATGTCAACTTATAACACCAAAATTCCCACTTTTTCTTCTTGTATGTTGTGATCAATTTCACAAATTTAACACCTTTAAATTTTCTGTAAAATGATGATTAATATCCTCCAATAACATATAGAAGAAGGTATTTAAGAAAGAAATAGAATGTGACATCACAACTCATCACATATTCCGCTACTGTCGATAATATCATCAAATAGAGAAATAATAGAAGATCACCAAATAATGTTTAATATAATTTTCAATCAACTACAGAATGATGATAATAATATACTCAAGAGATTCCTTGAGTGAAAATGACCAAAATGCCCTCAGGGGTAAAATGACCAAAATGCCCCTGGTGACAGAAAACTCCAGAAATGATCGGGATGATCAGAAATAGATATAATAACACGTTTGTCATGATAAATAACATGAGAATAAGTCTTTGAAACATTTTCTCCATATCATGTTCCTACAAAACTCAAAATACCAATTTTGTTCTTTTTGGTAAGTTGTAGAAACTTTCAAGACACGTTAGTCACAATGCATTTATACTTATCAAAAACACATAATATCAACATAATGAACATATGTAAATCATTTACACATGAAAACAACCACTTCATCGCATTTTAGAAAAACATTTTTAAAAACCCTAGACATCGATCGATCGAAGTGCCTCAGCTTCAGAGATCGATGTCTCACAGTGAATTTCAGAGTTTGTCTCTGACCTACATCAATCGATCGATGTGAGGGTTCGATGTACATCGACCGATCGATGTGTCTCAGATTTAGAGATCGATGTCTCATAATAAGGTCTTGGTTTTTCTCTTCCTTACATGGATCGATCAATGTTAGGGATCGAAGTACACTGATCGATCGAAGTGCAACAACCTGATAGATCGATGTCATTTTTCTTAAATTTTTCAACTCTAAATCATTTATCACAATATGTGTGACATTATTAAGTATCCACCAATTAAAATCATGACCTTGAAAATTATCCAAACATATTTCTCAACATGACAATAGCCTATCTGTGTGTCGTTACTTCATGGTCACCAAGCTCAGTTTCACTTTCACCATCACCCGAGTGGCTTGGATGTTTCTGGTTATCTGTTGGTGGCTCAATTTCTTCATATCAATTGCTCTCGGAAGGTTCAGACTCTGGCATACCCATGCCTGAGGAGTCTGGTCTCAGAGGAGAGCATCCATCACTTTCTGCTCGGATGGCATCTACCCGTAGAATTTGGCATTGCTTGCTAGAGCTAAATGTGCATCAGAATTTGAAAGAAATCCCTGGCTAGCATAATTTGCCAAGTCGCCAAGTTTGGACCATGTCATTACCCGATTGTCACAACAACATGTCAACTCCACTTAGGCAAGTGGGACCAAATGGGCACGTGGGATCACAGAGAAACTGACACGTCACTCCATTTCATCTCTGTCACTTTCTTTTTCTGTACCTTTCTTCTCCTCTTTCTTCTCTTTCTTCTTCTACTCTCATTCTTTAAGAAAGGATTTTAAGAAATGGACAAAAAATCTGAAAAGAAGACATTAAGATGAAACTCAGACAACATGCCAAAAAAAATTTTGAAGACTCAATGGCCTATTTAAAAAAATTGCAATTCTTAATCATATGGAGCTTCCTTAAATGAATTAATGGCATTGACCCTGGCCCTTATGTTTACAGGGTGGAGGTTGTCTTTGTCGCTCTATAGTAATCGGAGCTTCCTCAAAGGAACTTGTGGCACTTGACCCTGCTTCTGAAAACTAAAGAGTGGAAGTTGCCTTTGTCTCTCTAATATCAATAAGATTTGAAATTTCTGGCTCAATGGCCAATTGAAGAACATAGATTTCAGAATTTTTGGAAGACTCTTTGACCTAGTTAATATATATTTGGAATAAGAGTTCAAGGCTATAAAGTTAAGGCTCTTTTGAAAGAAGAACATCGACCACAATTTTGAAGATTTAGGCTGTCAAGATATTTATACCCAAGGCTCTTTGTGGCATATCAAAGATGGCTCAGAGGGATTCTATCCTTGTCCATGAAGATGGTTCAGAGGGATTCCATCTTTGTCCATGAAG
Organism: Eustoma russellianum; assembly: GCA_036186865.1. Lineage (NCBI taxonomy): Eukaryota > Viridiplantae > Streptophyta > Magnoliopsida > Gentianales > Gentianaceae > Eustoma > Eustoma russellianum. The sequence continues at coordinate 9,898,962 of AP025044.1, read as the reverse complement.
ATGGCTCAAAGAGATTCTATCTTAGTCCATGAAGTGGCTCAGAGGGATGATCTTTCGCCTATTGATAAAACATAGGCTCTAAGGCCTTGGAAGCCTTTGCAGCCCTGTTAAAGGAATTTACAGGCACATTTGGAGCTTCCTCAAGGGAACTTGAATTTATCTCTCCAATGTTAGATGATTTTCTTTTCAACGGAGGAGAGGTGGGGCGATTCAGGTGAGATTCAATGTAGATCCAACTTTCGACTCACTCATGGTTCAATGACTAATCGAATATCACATGACATTGAAAATTTATGGGCTCAATGATCTTAAAGTTTATGGGCTCAATTATCTTAAAGTTTATAGACGGAATGGTCTTTAGAAAAAAAATGGCACATCTGCTGACATCCAAGAAAACTAGAAATTGAACTTGTTTCTGACTCGAGCAACAAGCTAATTGGTATCAAGATACTGTGACATTTGAAAGATTTTGACCATATGGCCAAGTCTCTTATTGCCTATTCAAGAAAAGATTTCGGTCTTATGCCAAGGCTCTTCCAAGCCTATTAAAGAATAAGTTAAAAAAACATGTTCAAAAGAATGTTAGGAAAAAATTTGCACAACAAGGCAAAGTAGAAGGCATCAAAAGAAGATGCTGCTGGAAGAACATTGACCAAGTTCCCACCAAGCAACAGAATTGACTAGTTATCTTCTTTTTGTTTAAGAGCTCCAGTGCAGCAACCAAAAATGAAGCAAAAATAGCAAGAATTGAGATTAAGTCTAAGAAGATTTCAGCTTAACGATTAAGACTCATCATAGACTATTCTAACTTCATCACTATGCCAAAGCTCTTTTTAGCCTAAAGATTTTGAAATTGTGCGAAGCTGAAAAAGCAAGTGAAGAGTTTTTGAAAGGATTTTGGACGAGGATGAGAGACTGGTTCCTCTTCCGAGTTCCTAGTGTCATGCTCGACTGTCATTTTGCCTTGTTCTACTCGACACATCTACTCATTGCTGCGGCCACTTTATTGCAACACTATGCTTTCACCTCGTCACTTTGGTTTGACACCACACTCGACACTTCATCATCTCTGATCGACACTTTACTATGCATTTCATTTGTGCCGACTATATTTCAATAATCACTCTGGCCCTCCCCTGGACATTGTTCTGGTTCTTGTAAATTGATAATTTCACGAGTGTAACGAAATCTTATTTCATGTCAAAAAAAATTTTTGATCATTGATGATTTAGTATGAATGTATGCCATGAGCATGCGATAGTTTTTTCAATTAAATCATATTTCTCACATTTATACGGGCAATTTTCAATACAATAGTGACTTACATAAAAAACAGAGTAGTCACATATCGTATCTTTTATAGATAACAGTTACGCTGATATCATATACTGTTGCATTGAGAGCGGAAGGATCTTATTATATAAAAAAAAGGAATATAATATACAACTTTTAAAATACACTGTTACTGATTTCATGTAATAAATATTTTTAACTAAATATTTTAACTTTTCAATGTCCACCCCACAAGCCTACATTCTTAAGCTCTGACAAGCCTATAATATCTCTATTTCAAAGTACAAAACCTCATTACTGAAAAAAAAGTACAAAACCTCATTAGATGAATGAACACAAATTTTCGTGCAAGTTGTCGGTCATAGCGTCCTTTTTTATTTTTTATCTTATTTTTTTCCTCTTTCTCATCGTGATTACAAAATGCATGCATAGAATAGTTTTCACAGTTAGGTTTGATTGACTAATTTGTTATGATGATTGAATGTGCCGAATAAAATATTTAACGGTCTCAATCAAGGTAGCTTTACAACCTGCGAGATGAAAACAATATATATCAAACGTAAGATCGATGCTTATTATAATAAAAAGTGAATAAAACGTATAGAACAAATATTTTCAGTTCTAACATCAATGTATATCTAGCTACTCATATGAATAGGTGGTGACACCAAATGAACAAAAGTAATGAGCAACTTTCATCTTTCAAATGAGAACTTGTTTAGAGAGGGGTTATTGCCACCATCAAATTTTATATTTCAATAATTTTTTATTTTCAAATTAACACTTAACTTATAGTGTACAATTGATAGACATGTAAGAAAATGTGATAGGAATACCTTCACGCTTTGTTTAACCATAGACATTGTCTCCATTTAAAATTTATGGTGGGCTTCAGGCTTCAGCAATGGTGGCGCCAACCCACGAAACGGAAAAAGAGAAAAAATAGAAGGAATCCACCATAATGTTTGAAGTACCAAAGGATCAAACAGGTGAATTAGAGGATCCTATTTTTTCTTTTTCATTTTTGTCACCTTAATTATCGGTCAGTTTTTCAAGATAATAAAGTGTTATTGTAAATCACATGCATGATTTTATGGTCATAAATATAATATTTGATGATGTTTAACGGTAACGTATAATTTTTGCATTGGAAGTGTCGATCAAAATTAATATATGAAATAACGATATTACGGTGTTAGTCTTGGAGAGTCGATGGAATATCTTGATGAGTAATTTCGGTGACAATCGTTAACCAAGACATAAGCAACATACTGTGCATGCTTTAGTCAGCGACAAAACGCTAGTTGCTTATGTGTTTTTTAGTTAAAATACAAACAACATGTTGTTTATACGTTGGTAAGAAACGATCAACGAATTATTGGTCAGCGTAACCGAACTACCTTAGACAATGCATATAGTGTATTACTCTTTTTTTGGTGAAATGCAAATTTGTATTACCCGAATGTCAAAACATCAAAGGGATGTATCACATGCAATAGCCTGACTTGTAGAATGGCTTGCCGATCTACATGAAATATTTAGTAATGTAAGCTATTTTGAACAATAGTGGCGTCGTCTATGTCTAAAATATGGGAGAAGACCTTATATATTACTCTGTACACATAAGTGTGTATTCTATGTACTACATCCCTAGATACAAAAGCTGTGCTTTCAAAAATATATCTATTTCACCCCTGCCATATGTGGTATACCGTAGCTGCCAAGGAATTTGTTGTTGCCTTGGCTTTGAGTACCTTCCCTTTTAGTTTGCGTGAGCATCATGTCAGCAATCTGTAGATTGTATTAAGTCCTCGTGGAAGCTCAAACCATACCGAGATCGAATTCCAAACCTACTTGGTGACCGAGCAGAAAAAGAGGAGATGATGTAGTGTCTCTTGTCCGGCAGAGCAGAGTTGGCATGCAGTATCATCAAGTACACTAGTCTTTCTTTGTTGGCCAACTTGTTCAGCCAGCCAGCCATAATGTGAACGAGTGTTTGGGGGTCACAGCTGAATCCCAGACTATCTTGGCCCAGTTGATTTTCCTGCATTTCTCCCTGAAGTGGTCATACGCCAGGTGAGGTTTACAGATCCCTTCCACCATCCAGGAAGTAAGTATATCTACAGCCGAGCTGCAAGAGCCTGAGCTGACCAGCAATCAGTCTCTGATCTCCAATAGTTTTTTTAGGAGAGGTGAGTCAGTGTTGCGTTCTGCTCTTGTCCATAGGAAGGCGTGTAGCTTGTACTTATGATTCATCCACTGTACCCAAAGTGAGTCCTTCTTGTGTTGGATGTCCCATTAGTGCATAGCTAGTAGTGTTAGATTCCACACCTTCAGCTGAAAAGCTCCCAAACCCCCTTCTTCTTTAGGCAACTTAACTGATCTGAGACCAGGATACTCAAGCCCTTCTGGCCCATAACGTGGAGTTTCCCCATAGAAAGTGAAGGCAAATTCTGTTTACAAGGGACCTGATTTTTGTTGGTATAGGTAGAGCACTCAACCAGAAACATGTTACTCTTTGCAGCGCTGATTTGATCAATTGCAGTCTGCCAGCATATGAAAGTCATTCACATTCCATAATCCCACTTTTTCTATCATTTTCTTGATGAAAGGAGTGTAGTGGATGCACCTGAGCTTGTGCCTAGCAATGGGTATGCCTAGATATCTGAAAGGCATAGTTCCAGTTGAGAACCCCGTGCTGACCTGGAACAAGTTGGTGCCTGACCAATTCGTGCATGGAGGAACTGAGACTTGTTCAGGCTAGCCGTAAGACTTGAGCATTCACCAAATGTATTTAGTGCCTCAATGATTCTTTGTACTGAGCTGGCATCACCTCGGGAGAAAAGGATGAGGTCATCCACAAAGCTGAGGTGTGTGATGTTCTGCTCAACACAGCCTGCATGAAAGTGGAATTCTCTGTCATGGTGTAACTGCCATAAGAGTCTTGAGAGGTACTCCATGCCTATTACAAACAGGAAGGGAGATATATGTTCCCATTGTCTAAGCCCTCGTTTACCCCAGAAGTGCCCATAAGGTCTGTCATTGAGCGAAATAGAGTACCAAGTGGAGGTCGCGCACGCCATAATCCATCCAGTGAAGACGACAGGGAAGCCGAGGCCAAGAAGCATGTCCTTAAGGAAGGACCAGCTGATGGAGTCAAAAGCCTTCCTGATGTCTACTTTAAACATGCATTTAGGAGTCATTCTCGCTTTCCCGTACTCTCTGATCAGGTCATGCACTAGAAAAATATTTTCCATTATGGATATGCCTTTAAGGAAGCCGACCTGAGCTGGGTCCATGAAGGAGGGCATGACTGCCGTCATTCTGGTGGCGAGTATCTTAGATATAATCTTGTATAGAACATTGCATCAGGAGATAGGCTGTAGTCTTCAACTCTGTTGACATGGGGAGATTTAGAACCAGAGCAATGCTGGCATGGTTTAACTGCTTCAGCAACACCCCATTCTTAAAGA
>AP025044.1:9858626-9870571 GCA_036186865.1 Eustoma russellianum | reverse complement strand
CTTAGATTCAGAATTACAAGTCATTTTGATCACGTAAATCTTTGAGTCAAAAATCCAAGAAAAAGTATGGCATCATTGACAAAACAGACGCGAGAAATGATAAAGAACATATGGTCCCTCCTCCAAGGTTGACGTACGGCCAACATAAATTATGATATGTAGCTATTTAGTCTATCCAAGAGGGTACTTTTTTTTATTTTTCTAAAAATAAATACATCCGTAGAAGAGGTTAAATAATCCAATGTTCTGGTAAGACCGACAATATGGTTATGGATGCGGAGCCAAAACCATATTTCATTAGGGCCTGAAAAACTTAACAGATAAAATATTATTATAACAGACAACAATGACATTTTATCTTTTTTCACTATGTGAGATCTGTTACATGGATTAATTATTTTTCTTGCATATTTTTTTGAGCCGTATCCTAAATCATATTCTTATTTTGTGTCTCCTAGTATCTAATGTATAATATGCGTCTTTATAATACATCTCTTTCAAAAATATCATATGATATCAATTGTGTCAAGCCTAAATATCTAAAACTCTCACTTAAATCTTATACCGTTTACATGATATCGGCTATAAGAATCAACTGTCTCCAGAGTGTTCTATCACTCACCATATGCTCCTCAATTGTCACATAAGACATAGTCTTCCATATTGTCTATCTCCATGTCTTCTTTGGTCTTCTTCTCCGATGTTTAAAATGCAGCTCAATTAATTTTCTCGTACAGCTTAACAGGTGCATCTGCAGGACGTCTTTACACATGCTCATACCATCGTAATCCTGAAGCCTGCATTTTCTCTTATATAGGAGCCATCTCAACGTTTACCCTTATATGTTCATTTCTTATTTTATTCTTCATTCTATGTCCACATATCAATCTTAATATTCTCATTTCCGCCACATGCATCCTTTCTTCATGCTAGTAATTGTTTGCCCAATATTCAGACTTGGACATCAATGCGGGTCTTACTGTTCTCTTGTAAAGCTCTTCTTTAAGATTTAATGGTATTTTCCTGTCACAATGATGTCCTGACGCACTTTCTACTTTAACTACTAGGCATGTACCCTGTGATTCACATCCTTGTGAATTCCTCCATCTTTCTGTAGTATAGATCATAAATACCTAAAACTCTCAATCATGTGAATCTCTTGGCCTCCTAGTTTCACATAAGATACTAAAATCATTCTTTTGTTGCTAAAATTCAATTTCACTCTGCCTTGTTTGAAGCTTTTTTTACTCCAGTGTCTCCCGTCAACACTCTAGTTCGAGTACTACTTTTCTAAAATGTGATTGCTTCGCTTCTTTCGAATTCCATCATTTTATCATGTGTTCTAGAAACCTTTTGTTTTCTCAATCTTCTATATCGAATACAAACATACAACACTATAAGATAGTGTTGTATTGTTAAACTTTCTCCTGTGATCACCTCACAGCCCATGAAAGCTCTTCCACCTCTCATACGAGTCATGAAATAGTCTATCGCGACTTATATGGTGCACTTTTTGATGCATAAAGTATTCATATCGTTTTTGGAAAAATGTGATAAGGTTATACACTAATACGAAATCCAAAATTGATCTTCCTTCATCGTTCCTTCTTCCAAAACCAAATTCACCGTGTACCTCATCGTAACCTTTATTCTCTTTATCTACATGTCCATTTAAATCTCATCTTATAAAGATGTTGTCCCCTATTGGAATTTCACAGACTATGTCTTCTAAATCTTCCTCAAATTCAACATTTATAGCTTTCTCTAAATCCACTTGAGGAGCATATACAACAACAACAATAACATTACCCATTGCCTTAGAGGCTCCCACCTATAGCAGGGTATAGAGGGGTTGGATGTACGCAAATATATTCATGTGTTAGAGAACCGTAGAGGTTGTTCTCCGATGACCCATGATGAAAATTGTGTCAAGCCGTATCGATCAATTGCTACTTTTCAATATAATGACATTGATTGTTTCTTTTCCAGTCAACAACTTGAGGGCTATAATTCAATCTTTTCTTGATAATACATACTACGATGTCTCTTAATAAGGTATCTATAATAACCTTATTTATTTCTTGACTTATTATTTCCTATTTCATAAAGTTTAAATCCTAAATTGTCTAACATCCTAGTTTTTCATCTATCTACTTTGCTTTGTGCAGATATAAAATATTACTTTTCTCCTAATCATCGTGTCCACTATCTCCATTGCCTTCACCGTGTTTCTAATCTAGTACTCGTATCTAAAATATTATTTTCTCTCTTAGTATCTAACTTACGATCCAAGATCTCTTATTTATTTTCTTCTGCATCCCATTTCTCTAGAATATGCAGCAGCCCTTGTCACCTTATTTAGACCATGCTTTAGGGACCCTTGCTTATTTGACACTACATCAAAGAGCCTTAGATGCAGCGATCTATGCCAAGAGACCGTATTCAGAACATACAATGTGTTTCTTATAGGAAACATCCTATCATCAGCGTAATTTCTTGTTTGATCCATAATCATATTTAGTGACAAAGTTTTAAACCGGTGGTGAAAAGGTGAAATAAAGATCAAAATGTGAAGACACCAAACATTGTCTAATAGAATATGAAGAATTCAAACATTAAATGTGTAATAGAACTGAAACAGGTATGATTGTGGCTTAGTGGGCCTCACTTGGTAACAGGTAGATATGTCTATTCGCGTGGTAAATATTCTGTTCATTAGACGCAAAAGTTAGAGATTTGATCCTTCTAACATGAGTTTACTATATGCTTATAGCACAATGACACTAATATTTATTCCGCCTATCAAATCTATCAACTAATGTGCCACGATCCAAGTTTTTACCCGATCTAGATCTATGATTATTGTTTTTCCTTGAGCCGCTACATGTTTCTACTTTCTTTTTCTCTTTTCTTTGACTATTGATCGTTGAACCCTGTCTCAGCTTCACTTTTAACCCTCCCTTCAGATATTTTATGCATTCTTTTTCAATCTCGACATGAAATAAAAAAATAGATACATTCTCTTGAAAATAAAACCAACTGATACATCAAACCCATAAATTCAATAATTCTCATTTTGAACCATGCCTACCTGTTCATACCAAAACAGCACACTAAAACAGTAATGGATAAGCTATCAATAGCACGTCTTCTATTTGCGTTTGATCATGCACATACATGTTTTCAACCATATCTAGACTTGATATTACATCAATGTATATGAATTCTGTTTTAACTTTGCCCTTGACTCTAGACTCACATACCTTGATTCTAGACTCAAGTACCTTAACATTAGACTCATTAACCTTGACTTCTTATGTTACTTCTTTATTTTCATGTTTTTCTCTTTCTTTCTTTTTCTTTCTTACCCGGGCTCTTTCTTTCCTTTTTTTTAATCTTTCTTTTATTGATGCTTCTAAGTTTGATACTTCTTACCTTGATTTCTTGATACCTTAATTCTTTGATGTTTTTGATTCATTTGAATCCTTAATTTATTTGATTATGTTTGGCATCACCCCGGTGTTTTATACAACTATCACAGGGATTCCATACTTCTTCTTGTAGGTATTACACGGTCCCTGATACATTACATGTGCATACCTTGCTCTTAGTTCTTTCTTATTCAATTGCACTCTGGTATTTCACACAACCATCATATGAATCTCACGTCCCATCAAGCAATAGTTACATGCTACAGTCAATAGCAATTGATTTTAGTTCTTATTACATAGCTTGACATCTTCACATAATCTCTTCTCAAGCCTTGACTTAGTTTGACTGACACGTGACTTTGACTTTAAATCAACCTTGAGTTTAGATCTTGACTTACACGACCATGCATATATTTTTAACTCTTAATATCATACATCACTCAGCATATACCACATATACACCATGCAGGCATCACAGTCATCACATCTTCATAGCAAATCAACCTCCCAGCATTTATATTGTCTCCTATCAATTTAGTCACATAGTGAATAGACAAAAATAGAAACTATAACCGAAAAGTCTAAAGTTTTTACCTAGATTATGAATGGGATGCTATGTTGAGAAAAGGTCCGCAAGACTTTCTCCGTTACCGTCCTCCGCCTCTGCTATACACCCTCCGTTTTTTTTTCTTTTGCGATGCGTGAAACAGAGTGGCAGCCCTGCTGCTTTTGGGTTTCTAATGCATGTATATATTTTATCTTTGTTTTTAACTTTTATATTTTCATTTTTTTATAGATATTTCAAACAAACTTTATAATATTCTAACTAGAATGATTTGAACCTCAACCTAAACTCTCTCACTTTATCTTTTTTTTTTCTTTTTGTTAAATACTATTCAGTAAATGACAGTTTTATATTTTTACTTAAATTAATTTTTCAAAATCATTACATTCTTCTTTTCTTATAAAAAGTTCCATTCTCAGCGCTTACATCGAAATATTTCAAATCACCGGAAAATGCTTGCTGGTCGAGTCTATTTCTTTCAGATTCTTCCAATACTTAAGGGAACCTACTACAGGGTAATTGGATATTCTAAAGTCCCACTCTTCAATAATCATAATTAACCACTTCAGCACTTCAGAATCCACATCCTACATAATCATATAAGAACTTACGGAAAACTACACCCATTGACTTTCTTATGTTGCCTTGGGATCATGACATTGATACCATTTGTTAGGAAATTGTAGCAAACAAGCAAGAAAGTGATCAAACAAAAGCCGAGACGAGTCTCAAGATGACTCTGTCCTTAAAGCAATTTAGTCTCTACCAACGAGCAAGGTAGACAACAAGACTAATGCTTCACAAGATATAACGGCTGTCTTCTTTTCCTTTGCTCTATGAGAAGAAAAATGAACTTGATGTAGAAGAGAAAGATAATGAAGAGAATGGTAGAAAGATTGGTGAAATTTCTTTAGAATTTTGCAAGAATGTTGTGTCTGTTGAAGATAGCAAGATCTCATATATATAGATCTTGGATTGTGTTAAAAACCATGTTTGAAACTCATTTCAGCAGTTTTTCTATCAGTTATGGCAGTTGATTACCGTTCATAGGTGAAGGGAGATGATCATTGGATCAAAAGTTGCAACCCAAAATGAAAGGTTCTGTCCGCTGGCACGTCGAACCCTCACGTCGATCGATTGACGTACGTCGATCTCTCTCGTCGATCGATCGTCCTCAGATCAACATAGATCTCTCACGTCGATCTCTCAATGAGAGATCGACGTCCTCAGATCAACATGGAACTCTCACGTCGATCTCTCAATGAGAGATCGACGTCCTCAGATCAACATGGAACTCTCACGTCGATCGATCGACGTACGTTGATCGATCCACGTGAGAGTTCTACGTCCGACTGAAAGTTCCTAACATTGCAACCCATCACATCAATCTCCCAAACAACCTCATATACATTCTATATAAGTTTGGAGCACACGGAAAGGTACTTTAATGTACTTTTTCCAACAATCCCCCACATGATCCAAACTTATATAAAGACAACTTCCGAACGTTAAACAACTAACCTCTCCATTATTAATTGAAGATAATGACACATAACGGATACGATGACTTGTGGTTTTGAATCGCCGGTAGTACAACTTGAGTTATATAAACGGAAGTAAGATGAACTTTGTCTTGAATCTTACTCCACTATTGTTTATATGAACAACAAGAAGACATATCATTATCTACTTCTCCAAGTTCGCGGTTTTGGTGCGATATCGGCCATGCACCTATCTCAGGTTTCATAAGCTCTCTAGAGAGTTTTCCAGGCTCTCACAGGAAGCGGCACCACTTCCAAGCTTATATAGGTGAAATTCATCAAGTGTGCACTGTTCACACCACCAAACAATATGGCTATGAATTTTCATTAAGAGATTCTTAAAATCTCACCCTTAAGTCATTACAGTGAGCACTATCAACAACAACACCATAGGGAGAGACACTTAGATAGCGCAACATAGAATTCTTTCATGACTTGTTCTTACCACATTGAACCTCGTTCGTAGGATCTCTACTAATAGTGGGTTGGGTTCCTATCATGAAGAATTCTCTACAGATGGAATAAGTCCCATCCCCCTCGATGTTTCGTAGACTAACTTCTTGTTTAGTCATTTAGTTAAGGGATCTGCAAGGTTAAACTTGGTTCTTACAAACTCCAAGTTTACCACCCCTGAACTAATCAATTCACGCACAATGTTGTGCCTCAAACGTATGTGCCGGATTTTCCCATTGTATATTTTGTTCCTTGCACGTGCGGTCGCAGCCTGAGAATCACAATGAATAGACACATAAGGCATAGGTTTGGACCATAAAGGAATATCAACAAGTAAATTCCTTAACCACTCAGCTTCTGTACTAGCAAGTTCTAAGGCAATAAATTCAGACTCCATTGTAGACTTAGCACTACAAGTTTGTTTACATGATTTCCAACAAATAGCTCCACCACCCAATGTGAAAACATATCTACTAGTGGAGTTTATTTCATCATTATCAGTCACCCAATTAGCATCACAATAGCCTTCTAAAACAGCAGGTGACCCTGTAAACATGAGTCCTAAATTCATTGTTCCTCTAAGATACTTTAATAAAAGTCTTAATGCACACCAATGACTCTCATTTGGGTTATGAGTGTATCATGCAAGCCTATTCACAGAATATGCAATGTCAGGCCTAGTGCAATTCATCAAATACATTACACTACCAATTATCCTAGCATATTCACATTGTGACACACTATCAAATTTATTTTTAGTCAAAGTAACATGCGAATCATAAGGCGTACTTACAGGTTTTACATCGAAGTGATTAAACTTTCTCAACATTTTTTCCACATAATGTTCTTGAGAAAGTAAATAACCCCCACATTTCTCTATTAACTTAAGACCAAGAATTAAGTCCGCCTTCCCCATGTCTTTCATATCAAACAAAGTAGACAGCAATGATTTTGTATCATTAACAACATTTATGTTGGTTCCAAATATCAACATATCATCAACATAAATGCAAATAATGACACCATCACAATCATTAAACTTACTATACACACGTCACTTTCATTTACTATATAACCATTAGACACTAATGAGTTATCAAACTTCTCGTGCCATTCTTTAGGTGCTTGCTTAAGACCATACAAAGACTTCTTAAGCCTACACACTTTGTGCTCCTGACCTTTGACTATCATACCCTCCGGTTGCTTCATATAGATCTCTTCTTCTAAGTCTCCATTTAAGAAAGCTGTTTTCACATCCATTTGGTGAATAACAAGCTTGTGAATGGAGGCAAGTGCTACTAAGACTCTAATCGTAGTGATCCTAGCAACCGGTGAGTAAGTGTCAAAGAAGTCTATACCTTCTTGTTGTGTGAACCCTTTTGCGACAAGCCTAGCCTTAAACTTATCAATTGTTCCATCTGCCTTTAGTTTCTTCCTAAAGACCCACTTACAACTGATAGGTTTACACCCTCTAGGCAAGTCCACTAACTCCCAAGTATTGTTACTTAAAATAGACTCAAGTTCACTATCTATGGCTTCCTTCCAAAACTTAGAATCAATTGACTTAATTGCTTCTCCGTAAGTCTTGGGATCATCCTCTAAAATAAAGGCTGTTATGAAGTCACTTCCGAACGACTTCTCTGTTCTTTTTCTCTTACTCCTCCTAGGTTCATCAACTTCTTGATTAACTAGGGACTTACTAGACTCACCTATTTCAGTTTTAGAAACATGCTCGGATTGTCTATTCATGGGAAATATATGCTCAAAAAATTCAGCATCTTTAGACTCCAATAAAACTATTATCTAAAGCCATGAATCTATATGCTGCACTATTTTGAGCATACCCAATGAATACCCGATCTCTTGTCTTGGATCCAATTTTACTTTTCTTAAAATCTGGAATTCCAACCTTGGCTAGACACCCCCACACTTTCAAGTAATTTAAGTTGGGAGCATAGCCTTTCCACACTCATAAGGAGTTTTATCTAACTTCTTATGAGGTAACCTGTTCAAAATATGACAAGCAGTCAAGATTGCCTCCCCCCACAAATTGTCTGGCAATCCTAAACTAACCAACATGGCATTCATCATATTTTTCAACGTTCTATTTTTCCTTTCGGCTACTCCATTAGACTGGGGTGTGTACGGGGGTGTGACTTCATGAATAATGCCATTCTCTTCACAAAACTTTTGTAAAGAGTCTGTGCTATATTCACCACCTCTGTCTGTTCTAAGCCTTTTGAGTTTTAAGTCTAGTTGATTCTCAACCTCGTTCTTATAACTTATGAACTTAGACTCGGCCTCATCCTTATGACTTAACAAATAAAATTTTGTGTATCTAGAGTAATCGTCGATAAAAGTAACATAATACCTTTTACCACCTTTACTCATGTGATTCTTGAAATCACCTAAGTCACTATGGATTAGACCAAGTTTTTGTGAGACTCTATCAACTTTCTTAAAAGGTTTCTTATGATGTTTCGCTTCAACACAATGTTCACATTTGTTGAAGTTATCATCATCATAAGAAATCAAATTCATATTCTTAAGTTTCTTTATTGCTCCTATATTTGCATGTCCTAGTCTAGCATGCCATATATCAAGAGACTCAGCGAAATAAACAGAACTACATGCATCTTTATTAACGCAACAAACAGCATCGAGTACAAGCAGACCTCCATTACAGAAACCTTTACCGATAAACTCTCCATTTCTAGACAAAACAAGTTTATTAGACTCTAAAACAAGTTTAATATTAGCCTTGTTCAGCAGCACTCCGGAGATCAAGTTCCTACGCATGGCAGGAACGTGCAGCATATTGCTTAATTCCAGTTTCTTCCCAGATGTCAACTTGAGAAGCACCTTACCCTTTCCGAGGATTTGGGTACTATGTGCATCTCGCAAGAAAACTAGTTCGTCACTGCCTATTTCCTTGTATTCAGAAAATAGGTCTTTACTAGTAGCAATGTGTCTGGTAGCACCCGTGTCTACCACCCATTTCGTAGTGCCACCAACAAGGTTTACCTCCGTTAAGACGACTGTTGCAATGATGTCGTCTGCTGCTCCTTTGGCCTCCACAAGGTTCGCCTAGTTGCTTGGTTGGCCCTTCCGTTTCCTACAGTTGACGGCTCGGTGTCCCGGTTTCCCGCACACCCAGCAAACTCCTTTCGTCTTGTTCTGGCCTTGCACAGCAACTTTCTTACCTTTTCCTCCATTGTTGTAGCCGCCGCCGCCACTGTTGTGGAACTTGGACTTCTTCGCAGCATGCTCCACAACGTTGGCGTTGACTCCCTCTTCACGGTGAGACTCATCTTCCAACCGGTTGTTCTCTTCGATGCGTATATGTTTGATTACGGCATCTAGAGACAACTGTGCATCGTTGTGCTTTCCCCTCTTCTTGTATTTGCTCCAAGAAGGTGGAAGCTTCTCCAACAACACTGCTGCCTAGAACGTCTCATCGATCTTTATTCCTTCATGTTCCAGATTATCCACCAGTTGTTGGAATTGATGGATTTGATCATTTATTGGAGAATGATCAACCATCTCGAACTTCAAGAATTCACTCACCACATACTTGCGTTTGCCCACATCTTCAGCACCATATTCGTTCTCCAGTGCTGACCAAATCTCTTTTGCAGATGTGAATTTGACATAAATGTCAAATAGAGAGTTGGCAAGGAAATGTAGAATGTGGCCTCTGCAAGTAGTGTTTTCTGCATCGTATTTCTTTGCTTCAGTTTCATCACTGGGCTTATCCATCTTGAGTACATATGAAACTGAGAGCATTTCCAAGAAGAACAGCACTTTTGCTGCCCATCTCTTATAGAACCTGCCGTCGAACGGCTCCATTTTGGACATATCTGGCAAAGCTTGCTTGGATGCCATTGTAAATTGCTTTAAGATTGTTAGGAAATTGTAGCAAACAAGCAAGAAAGTGATCAAACAAAAGCCGAGACGAGTCTCAAGATGACTCTGTCCTTAAAGCAATTTAGTCTCTACCAACGAGCAAGGTAGACAACAAGACTAATGCTTCACAAGATATAACGGCTGTCTTCTTTTCCTTTGCTCTATGAGAAGAAAAATGAACTTGATGTAGAAGAGAAAGATAATGAAGAGAATGGTAGAAAGATTGGTGAAATTTCTTTAGAATTTTGCAAGAATGTTGTGTCTGTTGAAGATAGCAAGATCTCATATATATAGATCTTGGATTGTGTTAAAAACCATGTTTGAAACTCATTTCAGCAGTTTTTCTATCAGTTATGGCAGTTGATTACCGTTCATAGGTGAAGGGAGATGATCCTTGGATCAAAAGTTGCAACCCAAAATGAAAGGTTCTGTCCGCTGGCACGTCGAACCCTCACGTCGATCGATCGACATACGTCGATCTCTCACGTCGATCGATCGACATACGTCGATCTCTCACGTCGATCGATCATCCTCAGATCAACATAGATCTCTCACGTCGATCTCTTAATGAGAGATCGACGTCCTCAGATCAACATGGAACTCTCACGTCGATCTCTCAATGAGAGATCGACGTCCTCAGATCAACATAGAACTCTCACATCGATCGATCGACGTACGTTGATCGATCCACGTGAGAGTTCTACGTCCGACTGAAAGTTCCTAACATTGCAACCCATCACATCAATCTCCCAAACAACCTCATATACATTCTATATAAATTTGGAGCACACGGAAAGGTACTTTAACGTACTTTTTCCAACACCATTCTATGACGACCTGAGTATAAATCAGACCCAGATCCATGACATTTTGTTTGAGCCGTCGTTTTTTCGTCGTTGGCTACTGACTATCTTGATCCTTGAGCCTCGACTGTGCTTCACTTTTAGCCGTCATTTTAGATATTCTATATATTCTCTACTTATCTTGACATGAAATAAAAACACAAATACATCTCTTGCAAATAAAATCAGCTGATACATCAAATCCATAAATTTAATAAATCTCGTTTTGAGCCTTGCTTACTCGTTCATACCAAAACTTGCACACTGAAATGGTAAGGTATAGGCTATGAACGCGCCTAGTAATGAAATTAATTCTATCTATCATGACATCTATTTGTGTCTGGTCATGCACATAGAAACATACATGACATATTTCAACCATCTCTAAACTTGATCTTATATCAGTGCATATGGATTATGTCTCAACTTCACCCCTGACACTGAACTCACATACATTGAAGCCAGACTCAACTACTTTAACTTTTGACTCATTTGCTTTGTCTTTAACTTCTAATGTTAGTCTTTTCTCTTCATGTTCTTCTCTTTCTTGTTTGCTTGCTTGCTTTCTTTCTTTCCTTGACTCTTTCTTTACTTTTTTTGTTTTATCTTTTTTACCTTAATTTCTTGATACCTTGATTTTTTGATTTCCTTGATTACCTCGATACCTTGACTCTCTTGATTCCTTTATACCCTGATTACTTGATTTACTTGATTATCTTTGGCATCACCACTATTCTCGTACAACGGTTGCAGAGATCTCATAATCCCTCAAATAAGTACCACACATCATTGTCGCCGATACATTATCTCTTAACCTTGATTTTTGTTCCTTCTTACTCAATTTCTATTTGAGTATTTCACACGACCGTCACAAAAATCTCATACTCTCTCAAGTAAGTGTTATATACCATGGTCCTTGAAAATTGACTTTAGTTATTATTACATAGCTTGACATCTTAACATACTCTTCTCTTAAGTATTGACTCAGTTTGACTTGACCTTGACACTTGACTTAGACTTTGACCTAACCTTGAGTTTAGAACTTTGACTGACATTACCAGGCATACATTCTTAAGCCTTAAGATCATACATCATTCAGCATAACATCGTGTTGACATCACATAACTATCGTCATACCAACCATGCTTTAAGCATCACCTGAATACATATCATAGGAAAACCGTGATATGTCTTTGCATTCAACATA
>AP025044.1:9838055-9853927 GCA_036186865.1 Eustoma russellianum | reverse complement strand
CGTTTAACACATAGTCATCAATTCTCTCATAGCAAATCAACGTCTCAGGATTTATATGGTCTCCTATCGATTTAATCAAAGTACGCAAAAATGGAAATTATAATTGAGAGGTCTAAAGTCGTCAGCTAAATCATCAATTGGATGTTTTGTTGAGAAGAGATCACGAAAAAATTCCCTTTACCTTTTTCCTTTTTTGTTTTCTCCACCTTCCTTTTTCTTTCTCTGTTGCTGCTCTCCCCCCTTTGTGTAGCGTGAAACAAGAGTGGCAGCCTTGCTACCTTCGGGTTTCTAATGTATTTTCTAATGTATTTATATTTTATCTTTTTTTTTAAAAAAAAACATTCTTATATTTCCCCTTTCCTATAGATATTTCAAAGAAACTTGATAATATCCTAAGTGGAATGATTTGAACCTCAGCCTAACTTTATCCTTTCTTTTTCATTTTTTTATATGCTATTTAATTAATGCTGGTTTTGCCCTTCTATTTAAATTGAATTTTTAAGATCGTTACATTATGTAGATACCAGAGGTGGAAATACTATGACATTCCTTGTTAAAGATACAGATGTGACATTGCAAGGCAAAGGAGACAAAAGGAAGAATCAATTAATGACATAGCATGAAGGCATTGGGTGTTGGCTAGTCTTATTGTGTGTCTGGCACGTATGGATGTCACGGTGCTTAGTCTTGGCACGCTTGGCAGATCAGTTGCTTTGGTCTTGGCACGTGTGGCACAGATGGCATGCTTGGCTGGGTTGATACTTTGGTCATGGCACGTATGGCATGCCTGGCACGCTTGGTGCGTTGGTCCTGGCGAAGCTGGCACGAATGACACATAGCAGCGTGTCTTGGTGCTACATTGCAGAAGTTGCTGCATATAGCATCAAGCCAAGCCATTTCTCATGTGTTAGTGTTTGCTTCTAGATATTTCTTTGAGCTAGTATAAATACATGTAAAGGTTGTACAATAATTTCTTAAGCAGAATAAAATTTCAGCACTCTCTTTTCTTCTTCCTCAGGTTGAGCACGTTTGGCGCCATAATCTTCTTCCGCAGCATTTGAGTTTTCTTTGCAATCATTCATTGATAACTATATTTTGATTGATTTGATCATTAGATTTTGAGCTTAACACAAATTTTGACATGGTATCAGAGCCATGACAATTCAACATTAGTTCATCGAATGTCCTTGATCAAACTCTGCATTATATCAATTTTCTTGAGTGTGAATTACTTCAATTGAAGTATAGACATGGCGAACACAAACGCTGCATCATCTGGCTCGCGAAGCAATCATGTGAACAATGATAATCCGCCAAGTAGCCCATACTACTTGCATCCAAACTATAGTCCAGCAATTGTTCTGGTTCAACCTCCACTCAATCCATACAATTTTCACTCGTGGAGCAGGACATTTCAAATGGCGCTGTTAGTGAAGAACAAAACCTGTTTCATTGATGGATCTATGCCTAAACCTGTGCCAAATGATCCTCAATTTCAAGCTTGGAGGCAGGTAAACACCATGATCCAATCCTGGGTCATGAACTGTGTCTCTCCTTCAATTGCGCAAAGTATAATGTGGTACGATAGTGCTTTGTATGTATGGAATGATTTAGCTATGAGATATGGAAGTGGTGATCCATTTACATTGTCTGATTTGCTATGTGAATTCTATGCTGTGAAACAGGAAAGTCTTGGCGTGAATGATTACTTCACAAAACTGAAAGTACTATGGGAAGAACTAGCAGCTTTAAGATCCATACCAAAATGTAACTGCCTTAGGCGTGTATGTGATATAACTAAGAAGGTGAATGAGTTCATTGAAAATGATTATGTTATAAAATTTGTCAAAGGATTGAATGAGGAGTTCGATCCAGTGAGATCACAGGTATTTGTGAGGATGCCTTTGCCGGATATCAAAACTATTTTTGCAATGGCGTTAAAGTTTGAAAGGAAAATTACTAGTAATGTTTTGTCAGCAGGATTCAATAATGCGCCTATAACATTAGTTACTAACTGATAAAGAGAGCCTTGTTGCAAATACGTATGTAAACAAGATGCAAGGGCAGACATATAGAAGAGGAAATGGAAGATTTTATCAAGAAGGTAATAAGCGTTTGCAATGTAATCACTGTGGCATGATAGGACACACAAGTGATAGATGCTACAGAAAGCATGGATTTCCTCCAGGATTCAAGTTTAAGAATCAAGTGAATGCGACTGAAATGGTGGAGGAGAAATCTCAGAACTGTGATGTTGAACAGCCTACTTCTTCTTTATTTCCACAGTCCACGCAATCCCTTACTCAAAAACAATTTACTAAACTTATGAAATCGTTAGATGTTGATGATGTTGTTTTAGGAATCAATGGAAATAAGGAGTTATAAAACGCTGTTATGAGAGCACAAACTGGTATGTCCACAGGTAAACGTTCTGTAAGTATTGATTGTGTATGTATCTTGGATTCAGGGGCCACTGACCACATTTCATGCTCCTTGTCATTGTTTCAGTCTTATAACCCCATTGATCATGTCTCTATTAAGCTTCCAAACAATATTACAGTTGAGTCTTCTCATAAAGGAATGGTTATATTACACAGTGGCCTTGTTTTGAAGGTGTTAGATTATAAAATGTTTTGATGATATAAAAATATGTTTTAAAGGACTAAGATGGAATTTCACACCTTAAGTTTGAAGAAAATTGAGAAAAACATGTGCGAGACATAAATCTCTCATGGATCGGTTGAAGTATACATTAGCCCCTCAGGAGGCACATGACTCGATCCATGTGAATCTTGGTAAATGTTTGAGTTCTCAGATCCACGTCATACTCTCAGTCAAGAGATGTGGATCGATCGACGTATAACTGAGAGACGTCGATCTCTTAGCTTAAGGTATGTCGATCGATCGACAACATCTGAGAGATGTCGATCTCTCAGCTAAGAGTACGTCGATCGATCGAAGTACATCTGAGAGACGTCGATCTCTCAGCCTAAAGACGTCGATCGATCGACGTCATTCTGAGAGACATCGATCTCTCAGCCAGGCAGACGTCGATCGATCGACGTCATTCTGAGAGACGACGATCTCTCAGCTCTGGCATGTAGATCGATCAACGTCTCTAGGATTCAAAAATTTTCAAACGTTGGAACAAAATGCAAGGGAGATCTATGATATTTTCTCTCTTCAATCTTGCTCAAATTTCTTGTGGACTTTAACCCAACATACTACATGCCTCCTTGACTATTTTAACCATGTCTAAGATCCTCTAGGGTGGCTATTCAAGATCAAATCATTCCATAGGGTGGCTAAAGACTATTTGGGAACTATATTGACATTTTTGAAGATGAAGACTTGGTGGAGAGCCTCAAAAACGTGGTCAACTTTATCTATAAATAGAAGAGGCTTGGACGAAGCAATTACACACTTTCAAGATCATCTAGCTTCATCTTTCATTGTTCCATAGTTCTCTCATACTTGGAAATTTGTTTAAAGCTTGTTTAGCTTTTCTTTGCTCTTCATTGTTGTATATTGAGAGAAAGAGAGTCAAGAACAAGAGGAACCATAAATATTAGATCTCTTGCTTGTGCTTAGATTTGTGAGAAAGTGTCAACCTTACTATATTTCTTCAACCCACTGTGAGAAGTTCTTGAGGGAACTTTTGAAGTAGTGAGGAAGCAAGAAGTTGTTCTTGCTAAGAGCTGTAGTTGCTGTAGTTGCACAAGTGTGTTTTGTGCAAGAAGTTGCTGTTGTTGTTGCTTACACTAAGGTGTTAGTGTACGAGTTGCTGTGGTTGTTCTTGTTGTTCATAATAAGAAGAGTAGTTGTTGAAAATCCACTTTGGCAACAAAGTGGTAGTGGAGTAGAATCATTTACAATTCGAACCACTCTATATCCGGAGTACTCATTCACTATTTCTTATCTCCCATTCTTGCTCTGATTTTGAATATCTTTTGAGTTGAGCCAAACGAGAAAATTCCGCAAAAGAGCCAAACACTCTATTCATCCCCCCTCTAGAGTGTATTTCGGACCTAACAATTGGTATCACAGCCTAACCTTGTTTGCTTGGCCTATCTTTGCAAGTAGCAAGGTTAAAGATCATGGCAATGACAACCTCAACCTCAACCTCAACCTCTTCATCTCTTAAGCCTACTGCACTATTTTCTGGATCAAACACTATAGCACCTATGTTTGATGCCCAAAATTATTCTTTGTGAAAATTTCGAATGATCAATCACTTGAAAGGCTGTGGATTTGATATATGGAGAGCCGTTGTCAAAGGAATTGAAGTTCCTATGATTACCAACTCAAAAGGAGAATCAATATTCAAAGATGAGGATGACTACACCGATGAAGAAAAGATAAGATTTGCCATTAATGGCAAAGCATTTGATATTCCCTCAAGTGCTCTCACCACCACCGAGCTTATAAGACTTCAAGGTCTTGAAATAGCCCATGAGGCATGGAAAAGGCTTGAAATGATACATGAAGGAACTAAGCAAGTAAGAATGGCCAAACGACTTATGCTCATGAGGAGTATGAGATGTTCGGAATGAAAAGCGGTGAAAAGATTGAGGATACAATTGATCGATTCACACGAATAGTGAATCAACTCTCCATGGTGGACAAGAAAATCTCAAATGAAGACCTTGTCTCAAAACTCCTCAACTCTTTGCCAAGAGAATGGACATCCAAAGTCACCGCCATCACCGAATCAAAGAATCTCAAGACTCTTACCCTTGATGAGCTATCCGTAATCTTATTACTCATGAAATTCTTATTGATGAACAAAATAGGATGAACCCTATCAAGCCCACACAAACATCACACAAAGGATTGGTGGTAGAGTCCGATGAATCGGATGAGGAAGTTGTCCTTCTAGTAAGAAAATTTAGAAGAATGGCAACTAGAAATAATGCTCAAGCAAGAAAGTTCTTTAAAAGACCATCTACAGAAAAGGAAGCAAGTGAAAATTGCTATAGATGTGGTCGACCCGGTCATTTCATTGCCGATTGCCACGTAAAAGAGCCGCAAAAGCAAGAGAAGAAGGTCTTTCCTCAAAAGAAGAAAGCCCTCAATGCGGAGGTAACCACGTGGGATGATCTTCTTTTGAAATCGGAAGGAGAAGAAAGTGAAGATCAAGGTGTTGGACTTGTTGCAATGGCTGACAATTCAAAGAACATACTTGTCTTATGGCAATTGAAGATGATCTTGAGGTAAATTCTAACCCTTCAAATTTTCATGATGAAATAGGAGATTTGCAAGATGATTTTGAAAAATTGAATCTAAAATATAAGCATTTGAAGAAAGAGTTCAAGAAATGTATCTTAGAGAATGAGAGCTTGCATGACAAGAATATTTTGATGTTTCAAGAGCATGACATCATACTCACCATGCATAAAACCGTAGCTCTCGAAAATGTAGAAATTAGAAAAGAATGTGAGAAACTAAAGTTAGACTTACAAAGACTAACAAATGGTAAAAACAATTTAGACATACTACTTGGAAATCAAAGAATTGGAAATGATAAATCCGGTTTAGGAATTAATTCATCACCTTCTTCTATTAAACCTAAGTCATTAAAGAAGAGGGCAAATAATAGAAAAACACAACAAAATTCATCACCTTCTAAACCAAAGCATGTACCCACTTGTTTTCATTGCAACAAACTAGGACATATGAAGAAAGCATGTAGAGCTAGATTTGGAAGCACGTATGTTTGGAAGCCTAAGGGTCGACAAACTAACCCTAAAGGACCCAACCTTCAAAGGGTACCAATGCATACATCTTTTGGTTTTGTAGGCTCTCAAGATAAATGGAGTAGCGAAAGAAGAAGGAACCAAATGGCTTATGGACAGCAGATGTTCAACACACATGACCGGAGACAAAACGTTGTTCACCAAGCTCAAGCTCCAAGATGGTGGAACGGTGTATTTTGGCAATGGGAGAGCCAAAATCCTTGGACATGGAGAAATTGGTAACTCTTCTTTTACTATTAATAATGTATTATATGTAGAAGGGCTTAAGTATAATTTGATAAGTGTTAGCCAACTATGTGATGCTAATTTTCAAATTGAATATGTGAAAAGAAAATGTGTTGTGAAAAAGAACGATAAGATTGTTTTTGAAGCTATACGTAAAAATGATGTTTACAAATTTAGCACACATGATTTGATATCACAAAATGTTTCTTGCCTAGTTGCCAAAAATGATTTGACTCAACTATGGCATAGACGACTTGGACATATTAGTTTTAAAAATTTCAAAGATATTTGCAAAAATGAAAAAGTCCAAGGTCTTCCAAAACTAAATTTTGAAAACCATGGCTTATGTGACACTTGTCAAAAGGCAAAACTTGTTAAAACAAGTTTCAAGCCCAAAAGTGAAATCTCCACCACCAAACCTCTACAGTTGCTTCATATGGATTTGTATGGGGATATTGGTACGGCAAGTCTAAGTGGAAAACATTACACCTTTGTGGTGGTAGATGACTTCTCTAGGTACACTTGGGTAATGTTCTTAGCGAAAAAGAATGATGCATGCCAAGAATTTATAAAGCTTTGTAAGAGATTAGAAAATCAAAGAGATGACACAGTTAAGGAAATTAGAAGTGATAGAGGTGGGGAGTTTGATGGAGAATTTCAAGAATTTTGTGTATCCAAAGGGTATGGACACAATTTCTCAGCTCCAAGAACTCCTCAACAAAATGGTGTTGTGGAAAGAAAAAATAGAACACTTCAAGAAATGAGCAGAGCCATGCTAAACGAATTTAAGCTACCCAAATATTTTTGGGCCGAAGCGGTAAATACCGCTTGTCATGTGATCAATAGAGTTTATTTGAGACCACTTCTTAAAAAGACTCTTTATGAGCTTTGGAAAGGTAGAGTACCAAATATTGGTTATTTCAAGATATTTGGCTGTAAATGTTTTATACTTAACACCAAAGATAACTTGGATAAACTCTACTCCAAAGCGGATGAAGGAATCTTTATGGGGTATGCTCAAAATAGCAAGGCATTTAGAGTATATAATAAAAGAAGCATGAAAGTTGAAGAATCAATTCATGTCAAGTTTAGTGAACTCAATGAGGATAAATCAAACATCAATGATGACGATGATGATGAAATAATTGAAGTAAGCCATATAGAGAAATTTGAGAATCCAAAAGGTAATATTGTTATTGGCCTTAGGATTGATCCACTTGAACCTAAGGTTGAAGATGAAGAAGTGGGAGGAGATACCTCAAATTTACCGGATTCATATAAGTATAGGAAAGATCACCCTAAAGAGTTGATATTAGGTGAAACTAGCCAAGGCATAATGACTAGGAGAGAATTCAATGAAAATGCTTTCATCTCACAAGTTGAGCCTAAAAATATAAAGGAGGCAATAAATGATGAAGATTGGGTACTAGCTATGCAAGAAGAATTAAATCAATTTGAAAGAAGTGATGTTTGGGAATTAGTTGCTAAACCTAGTGATCATCCCGTAATTGGCACTAAATGGGTATTTAGAAACAAAATGGATGATAAAGGAAACATCACTAGAAACAAAGCTAGGTTAGTAGCCCAAGGCTACAGGCAAGAGGAAGGCATAGACTATGATGAGACCTTTGCCCCCGTAGCTAGGTTAGAAGCTATTAGGATGCTATTAGCATATGCATGCTATAAGGATTTCAAACTATATCAAATGGATGTGAAATCCGCATTCTTGAATGGAATAATTCAAGAAGAGGTCTATGTAGCTCAACCACCGGGGTTTGAAAATCATGATTATCCAAATCATGTATTTAAACTCAAAAAGGCCCTTTATGGACTGAAACAAGCTCCTAGGGCTTGGTATGATAGGTTAAGTAACTTCCTACTTGAAAATGAGTTTTCAAGAGGAAGAGTCGACACTACTCTTTTTATTAAAAAACAAGGAAACCATCAGTTGCTTGTTCAAATTTATGTGGATGATATCATATTTGGTGCTACTAATGATTCTCTTTGTGAGCATTTTGCAAAATTGATGGAAGGAGAATTTGAAATGAGCATGATGGGCGAACTCAACTACTTTCTTGGTCTTTAAATCAAGCAAACTCAAGATGGAGTATATATATCTCAAACAAAGTATACAAATGATTTGCTCAAGAAGTACAAATTCGAGGATGGAAGAAGTGTGAGCAATCCGATGAGCATAAGTACAAATCTTGACAAAGACGAAAAAGGAAAGCCGGTTGAGGTAACAAAATATAGGGGTATGATTGGTAGCTTACTTTATTTAGCCGCTAGTAGACCGGATATTTTGCATGTTGTGTGCTTATGTGCTAGATTTCAAAGTATGCCTAAGGAATCACATTTAGTTGCTATTAAACGTATCTTTAGGTATTTGAAAGGAACTTTGAATTTTGGGTTTTTTTATCCCAAAAATGGATGTTTTGATTTAAGGGGTACAGTGACTCCGACTATGCTGGAAATCTTATTGATAGGAAAAGCACCTCCGGGACGTGTCAATTTCTTGGGGATTGCTTGGTTTCTTGGTTCTCCAAAAAACAAAATAGTGTGTCACTTTCAACGGCGGAATCTGAATATGTATCAGCCGCTTCGTGTTGTGCACAACTACTTTGGATGATCAATACTTTGAAAGATTATAATATCAAGTTTGATAAAGTTCCCATCCTATGTGACAACACATCAGCAATAAGTATAGCACAAAACCCGCTTCATCATAGTAGGACCAAACATATAGAAGTGAGACATCACTTCATAAGGGATTGCATTCAAAAAGGATTGGTATGCGTTGAATTTGTCCCAACAAATGACCAACTAGCTGATATATTCACAAAATCTCTTCCCACTGAGACATTTGAGTCTATTAGAACAAGATTAGGGATGATAAACATTAGTTAAAGGGATAAAATTGAAAATCTCCAAAACTGGTATACGTCGATCGATCGACGTCGTCGAATCTGCAACCTTTAAAACTCCAAAAAAACCGAACCCTTCTTCATTTCTAACTCACTCAATCGACTGAAACCCTACTAAAACTTGCACCTACCTCTCCAAAAGTCCTTCCTCTACTCAATTTCATCTCTAAATCACAACATATTCATCTCTAAACTTGATTCTCATCATCTTCAGTCATTCCTCTCCAGAAATCCCCAATTTCAAGCCCTAATTTCTCTCAAAATGTCTTCAAGGAGTAAGAATACAACAAAGAGGCCAAGATCCTCTAGGGGTGGAGGAGAAGGTTCAAGCACCTCTTCTCAAGGACAAACATCTCAACCTCGAAGAAAGCAATCTATGGATGAGAGTCAATCACAAGTGCTAGCCACAATTAGGAGTAAGTTGACTCTCTCAAACTTCCCTTGGATCAAAGCCAAAGATGCCAAGGATGCTTTGGAGGAACCCCTAATCCCCGGGCACGTAAGTTACATCTCTAGACATGCTCAAAAATTATTTGATAAAGGGGAAGATGATGATAGACCCACTATCCCACTCAAATTGCTTAGAATAAATGATATTCTAAGCAATGATGAACTAAGTCCTATCATTGAATGGTTAGATGTTCAAGAGTGGAGAAATATTTGGAATGAGAATGAGATGCTCAAAATGTCCACTAAATATACTAGGCTTTTTTATGCCAATTTATGGATTGAATACATAAATGGTATTCCTTTAGCTTTGCATTCTGTTATTGATGGACATCATATTAAATGGAAAGTAGAAAAACTTTGTGACTTGATTGGTGTACCCAACGAAGGGTACTTTGAGTTTGATGCTTGGAAATGGGATGCGACTAAGTGGAAAGTATCTGAAGATGAAGTGAAGTCCTTCTTAGGTTTCCATCCCAGTAAAAACACAAATGATGTGCCCTTGGTTTATCGTACACTTCTTGCCATTGTTACATTTTGCATCAATGGTAAATCCGTAAAATTGCCAAGTAACCTTGACTTCTACATACCATACCGAATAGCTAACCGTGAGAAGGTTAAGTTTGGGGATCTTTTTATGACAAATGTTGTCGAAGCCGCAACCAAACAAAACAAAGCCCTTCCCTATAGTAACCTTATCTATAGGATGCTTGTGAAGTCGGGTATTTATGTGGATGACACGGATGTTGACAACATAACGCACAAGGACTTCTATGATAAAGTCAACATCCAACAAATACTGAAGTCTAGAAAAGAAGCAATAAGGAGAGAACAAGAGGAGGAAGCAAGAGAAGACGAAGACCTTCCAGATGAGCCACCCATTCCTGAACCGGAAACTCATGAAGAACCAAGTAGCTTGAGCTCAAATGTCCTGGAACTTCAAGCTCAAGTTGCTAGTCTTCAACAAGAGGTTGGGGAGCTTCGCAGCAAGGTATCCGTCCATGAGTCGAGGTTTGCAAAGCTCAAGGAAAAGATGAAAGCTTGCATTCCTGGCATCACACTTCTTCAGACGAAGACTAGGGTGTTTGTTTTAGCTTGCTTCTTGTTCTAGCTTAGTATGTGTTATTAGTTGTAAAACTTGGCTGTGTATTTGATTTTAAGAAGTATTGTTGCTTATTTTTTTGATGCTTTCAAAAAGGGGGAGAAAATGGCTGTTGTTGCTTGGGGCTGTTGCTGCTTGGTTTATTGCATGATTTGTTGCTTGGTTTATTACATGATGAGATTGCTTGATGGAAATAATTTTTTTGGTAGCTGGCAAAATGAGGTAAGACTGGAAATTGGATCTTAAAATGAAAATGAGCATGAAGAGTTATTGATCCATGTTTGAGAAAGTTGGGATATGTTTGGTTGAGGGGAGCAAATTTTAAAGAGAAGCATTTTGATTGGAGTTGTAAAATCTTGTTCACATTGACCACTACGGAAGGTATAAAGTGCATACACTTAGGGGGAGATTGATATTTTTCAAGTTTGAAACATTCAAATAGTTAAAATGAAGCAAAAACATCTTTTAGAATCTTGGTTTTGAAATCATCAAAAAGGGGGAGATTGTTAGATAATAAAATGTTTTGATGATATAAAAAGATGTTTTAAAGGACTAAGATGGAATTTCACACCTTAAGTTTGAATCAAATTGAGAAAAACATGTGTCAGACGTAAATCTCTCATGGATCGGTTGAAGTATACATTAGCCCCTCAGGAGGCACATGACTCGATCCATGTGAAGCTTGGTAAATGTTTGAGTTCTCAGATCCACGTCATACTCTCAGCCAAGAGACGTGGATCGATCGACCTATAACTAAGAGACGTCGATCTCTCATCTTAAGGTATGTCGATCGATCGACATACATTTGAGAGATGTCGATCTCTCAGCTAAGAGTACGTCGATCGATCGACGTACATCTGAGAGACGTCGATCTCTCAGCCTAAAGACGTCGATCGATCGACGTCATTCTGAGAGACATCGATCTCTCAGCCAGGCAGACGTCGATCCATCGACGTCATTCTGAGAGATGTCGATCTCTCAGCTCTGGCATGTAGATCGATCGACGTCTCCAGGACTCAGAAATTTTCGAACGTTGGAACAAAATGCAAGAGAGATCTATGATATTTTCTCTCTTCAATCTTGCTCAAATTTCTTGTGGACTTTAACCCAACATACTACATGCCTCCTTGACTATTTTAACCATGTCTAAGATCCTCTAGGGTGGCTATTCAAGATCAAATCATTCCATAGGGTGGCTAAAGACTATTTGGGAACTATATTGACATTTTTGTAGATGAAGACTTGGTGGAGAGCCTCAAAAACGTGGTCAACTTTATCTATAAATAGAAGAGGCTTGGACGAAGCAATTACACACTTTCAAGATCATCTAGCTTCATCTTTCATTGTTGCATAGTTCTCTCATACTTGGAAATTTGTTTAAAGCTTGTTTAGCTTTTCTTTGCTCTTCATTGTTGTATATTGAGAGAAAGAGAGTCAAGCACAAGAGGAACCATAAATATTAGATCTCTTGCTTGTGCTTAGATTTGTGAGAAAGCGTCAACCTTACTATATTTCTTCAACCCACTGTGAGAAGTTCTTGAGGGAACTTTTGAAGTAGTGAGGAAGCAAGAAGTTGTTCTTGCTAAGAGCTGTAGTTGCTGTAGTTGCACAAGTGTGTTTTGTGCAAGAAGTTGCTGTTGTTGTTGCTTACACTAAGGTGTTAGTGTACGAGTTGCTGTGGTTGTTCTTGTTGTTCATAATAAGAAGAGTAGTTGTTGAAAATCCACTTTGGCAACAAAGTGGTAGTGGAGTAGAATCATTTACGATTCGAACCACTCTATATCCGGTGTACTCATTCACTATTTCTTATCTCCCATTCTTGCTCTGATTTTGAATATCTTTTGAGTTGAGCCAAACGAGAAAATTCCGCAAAAGAGCCAAACACTCTATTCATCCCCCCTCTAGAGTGTATTTCGGACCTAACAATTGGTATCACAGCCTAACCTTGTTTGCTTGGCCTATCTTTGCAAGTAGCAAGGTTAAAGATCATGGCAATGACAACCTCAACCTCAACCTCAACCTCTTCATCTCTTAAGCCTACTGCACTATTTTCTGGATCAAACACTATAGCACCTATGTTTGATGCCCAAAATTATTCTTTGTGGAAATTTCGAATGATCAATCACTTGAAAGGCTGTGAATTTGATATATGGAGAGCCGTTGTCAAAGGAATTGAAGTTCCTATGATTACCAAATCAAAAGGAGAATCAATATTCAAAGATGAGGATGACTACACCGATGAAGAAAAGATAAGATTTGCCATTAATGGGAAAGCATTTGATATTCCCTCAAGTGCTCTCACCACCACCGAGCTTATAAGACTTCAAGGTCTTGAAATAGCCCATGAGGCATGGAAAAGGCTTGAAATGATACATGAAGGAACTAAGCAAGTAAGAATGGCCAAACGACTTATGCTCATGAGGAGTATGAGATGTTCGGAATGAAAAGCGATGAAAAGATTGAGGATACAATTGATCGATTCACACGAATAGTGAATCAACTCTCCATGGTGGACAAGAAAATCTCAAATGAAGACCTTGTCTCAAAACTCCTCAACTCTTTGCCAAGAGAATGGACATCCAAAGTCACCGCCATCACTGAATCAAAGAATCTCAAGACTCTTACCCTTGATGAGCTATCCGGTAATCTTATTACTCATGAAATTCTTATTGATGAACAAAATAGGATGAACCCTATCAAGCCCACACAAACATCACACAAAGGATTGGTGGTAGAGTCCGATGAATCGGATGAGGAAGTTGTCCTTCTAGTAAGAAAATTTAGAAGAATGGCAACTAGAAATAATGCTCAAGCAAGAAAGTTCTTTAAAAGACCATCTACAGAAAAGGAAGCAAGTGAAAATTGCTATAGATGTGGTCGACCCGGTCATTTCATTGCCGACTACCACGTAAAAGAGCCGCAAAAGCAAGAGAAGAAGGTCTTTCCTCAAAAGAAGAAAGCCCTCAATGCGGAGGTAACCACGTGGGATGATCTTCTTTTGGAATCGAAAGGAGAAGAAAGTGAAGATCAAGGTGTTGGACTTGTTGCAATGGCTGACAATTCAAAGATTCAACATACTTGTCTTATGGCAATTGAAGATGATCTTGAGGTAAATTCTAACCCTTCAAATTTTCATGATGAAATAGGAGATTTGCAAGATGATTTTGAAAAATTGAATCTAAAATATAAGCATTTGAAGAAAGAGTTCAAGAAATGCATCTTAGAGAATAAGAGCTTGCATGACAAGAATATTTTGATGTTTCAAGAGCATGACATCATACTCACCATGCATAAAACCGTAGCTCTCGAAAATGTAGAAATTAGAAAAGAATGTGAGAAACTAAAGTTAGACTTACAAAGACTAACAAATGGTAAAAACAATTTAGACATACTACTTGGAAATCAAAGAATTGGAAATGATAAATCCGGTTTAGGATTTCATTCATCACCTTCTTCTATTAAACCTAAGTCATTAAAGAAGAGGGCAAATAATAGAAAAACACAACAAAATTCATGACCTTCTAAACCAAAGCATGTACCCACTTGTTTTTATTGCAACAAACTAGGACATATGAAGAAAGCATGTAGAGCTAGATTTGGAAGCACGTATGTTTGGAAGCCTAAGGGTCGACAAACTAACCCTAAAGGACCCAACCTTCAAAGGATACCAATGCATACATCTTTTGGTTTTGTAGGCTCTCAAGATAAATGGAGTAGCGAAAGAAGAAGGAACCAAATGGCTTATGGACAGCGGATGTTCAACACACATGACCGGAGACAAAACGTTGTTCACCAAGCTCAAGCTCCAAGATGGTGGAACGGTGTATTTTGGCAATGGGAGAGCCAAAATCCTTGGACATGGAGAAATTGGTAACTCTTCTTTTACTATTAATAATGTATTATATGTAGAAGGGCTTAAGTATAATTTGATAAGTGTTAGCCAACTATGTGATGCTAATTTTCAAATTGAATTTGTGAAAAGAAAATGTGTTGTGAAAAAGAACGATAAGATTGTTTTTGAAGCTATACGTAAAAATGATGTTTACAAATTTAGCACACATGATTTGATATCACAAAATGTTTCTTGCCTAGTTGCCAAAAATGATTTGACTCAACTATGGCATAGACGACTTGGACATATTAGTTTTAAAAATTTCAAAGATATTTGCAAAAATGAAAAAGTCCAAGGTCTTCCAAAACTAAATTTTGAAAACCATGGCTTATGTGACACTTGTCAAAAGGCAAAACTTGTTAAAACAAGTTTCAAGCCCAAAAGTGAAATCTCCACCACCAAACCTCTACAGTTGCTTCATATGGATTCGTATGGGGATATTGGTACGGCAAGTCTAAGTGGAAAACATTACACCTTTGTGGTGGTAGATGACTTCTCTAGGTACACTTGGGTAATGTTCTTAGCTAAAAAGAATGATGCATGCCAAGAATTTATAAAGCTTTGTAAGAGATTAGAAAATCAAAGAGATGACACAGTTAAGGAAATTAGAAGTGATAGAGGTGGGGAGTTTGATGGAGAATTTCAAGAATTTTGTGTATCCAAAGGGTATGGACACAATTTCTCAGCTCCAAGAACTCCTCAACAAAATGGTGTTGTGGAAAGAAAAAATAGAACACTTCAAGAAATGAGTAGAGCCATGCTAAACGAATTTAAGCTATCCAAATATTTTTGGGCCGAAGCGGTAAATACCGCTTGTCATGTGATCAATAGAGTTTATTTGAGACCACTTCTTAAAAAGACTCCTTATGAGCTTTGGAAAGGTAGAGTACCAAATATTAGTTATTTTAAGATATTTGGCTGTAAATGTTTTATACTTAACACCAAAGCTAACTTGGATAAACTCGACTCCAAAGCGGATGAAGGAATCTTTATGGGGTATGCTCAATATAGCAAGGCATTTAGAGTATATAATAAAAGAAGCATGAAAGTTGAAGAATCAATTCATGTCAAGTTTAGTGAACTCAATGAGGATAAATCAAACATCAATGATTTCCTATCAACAAAGTGGTAGTGGAGTAGAATCATTTACGATTCGAACCACTCTATATCCGGTGTACTCATTCACTATTTCTTATCTCTCATTCTTGCTCTGATTTTGAATATCTTTTGAGTTAAGCCAAACGAGAAAATTCCGCAAAAGAGCCAAACAATCTATTCACCCCCCCTCTAGAGTGTATTTCGGACCTAACAGAAGGATGTGCTATATGTTCCTTCATTCTCTTTCAACCTTGTTTCTCTAAGCAAGCTTACTGATTCTCCTCATTTGCTTATTTCATTCCATGATTCTGGTTGTTTCATTCAGGATCAGTTATCCAAAAGGATGATTGGTTCAGCTAGGAAGCATCATGGACTTTATTACATACATGATTCCAGTCTACCTATGTAGTCTGAAGTCTTCAGTCTTA
>AP025044.1:9823856-9838045 GCA_036186865.1 Eustoma russellianum | reverse complement strand
CATGATTCCAGTCTACCTATGTAGTCTGAAGTCTTCAGTCTTATGTTTTGCCTTCTGCTTTATCTTCTTCTAGTCTTGATTCGGATTCATATCTGTGGCATGCCAGACTTGGATATGCTTTATCAACTAGAATACAAGAGTTACATAGATTACATCCAGATGTACCTTCTTTTGATCAAAGTAATAGCTGTACGATTTGCCCTTTGGCAAAACTGAAGAGATCACCCTTTCCTGCATCTGTTACAGCCTCTAAGCTTCCTTTTGATATCATTCATGTTGATATATGGGGCCCTTATAGGCATCCTACAATGTAAAATCGGAAGTATTTTTTGACTATAGTGGATGATTGTTCATGGTATACCTGGATTTATCTTCTTAAGGCAAAATCTGAAGCTAGACAGGTTTTGCAAAGTTCTTCCATTACGTTTTTCCTCAGTTTAATGTCCATATCAAAGTTATCAGAAGTGATAATGGACTTGAATTCAAAATGGCTGAGTTTTATATGCAATATGGGGTAATTCATCAGACAACTTGTAGTTATACTCCCCAACATAATGGAATAGTTGAAAGAAAGCACCAACATCTTTTGGTTGTGGCTAGAGCACTTAGATTTCATGCTTCATTACCCATTGTTTATTGGGGATTCTGTCTTCAGCATGCCACTTACTTGATAAATTTGATGCCATCTCCTGTTCTTAAGCACAAGACCTCTTATGAAATTTTGAATTAATACCAGCCTATGTATGATCATCTCAGAGTGTTTGGTTGTTAAGTTTTTTGCTTGTGATAACACCCCTCATAAGGCCAAGTTTGCACCCAGGTCCTTGCCCTGTGTTTTCCTTGGCTTTCCTATGAATACAAAAGGGTATATTCTTCAGAAGTTAGAGGACAAATCTGTTATTGTCTCTAGAGATGTCTTGTTTTATGAAAATTCTTTTCTATTCTCTAGTGGATCTCCTTTGCCAGCAGCATCAGTCTCAGTGCCTCCTGGTGTGGCTGATGTTCCTTTGTCTTCCTGTCCATCCCCTCCACAGGTGCGTCCTTTGCATGAGTTGCCACCATCTCCTGATGCTTTGCATTCGAATGATACTAAGTCATCCTCTATGTTACCAGTGCCTTCAGTATCATCCTCTCCTTCTTCATCCTCTAAGGATTCAGGTTCCCTTCCAAGTGATCAAATACCAATAACTCAATTAGAAGTTCATTTGCCTTCAGTGTCATATCCTGCTATACATCTTTCTTCTGATCATAGACGTGTCAGATCAAGGCATGCTACTACTAATGCAATCTTAGTCACTCCTCTGCTCAATTAGAATCATATGTCACCTTACCATATCCTATACAGTCTTATCATTCTCTTGAAGCTTTGGCTACTGAATACAAATCCAACATACTTAATATAAGCACTGAACAGGAGCCTGTGACATACCAACAGGCAGCATCAGCAGCCTGGCAACAGGCTATGCAGGTAGAATTGTCAGCCTTAGAGGCTACACACACCTGGAGCATTGTTCCCTTGCCACCTGGTAAACAACCCATTGGCTGTAAGTGGGTTTATAAGGTTAAAAGGAAGGCTGATGGCTCAGTTGATAGATATAAGGGAAGGCTTGTGGCTAAGGGATACACCCAGCAACCAGGTATAGATTATGCTGACACCTTCTCACCTGTGGCCAAAATGACTTCTGTGCGTCTTCTTTTGGATTTGGCGTCTGTGAATCATTGGCATGTGCATCAGTTAGATATAAATAATGCCTTTCTTCATGGTGATTTATATCAGGAAATTTATATGGAGTTGCCTCAAGGAGTTCAGTCTTCAATCCCTAATGCAGTTTGCAAGCTTCAAAAATCTCTTTATGGGCTTAAACAAGACAGTAGGTAGTGGAATGAGAAGCTTACTGTGTATTTGTTGTCTCATGGTTATAAACAGTCCAAAAATGATTACACCTTGTTTACCAAAAGAACTTCAGATTCTTTCATAGCTTTGCTTATTTATGTTGATGATGTTATTGTAGCCAGTGATTCAATGTCTCATATACAGCATTTGAAAGAACATTTACATTCCACATTTCAAATTAAAGAATTAGGTGTTCTCAGGTATTTTCTGGGCCTTGAGGTGGCAAGGTCTCAGGGGGGATCATGATTTGTCAAAGGAAGTATGCAATGTAATTACTAGAAGAGACAGGTTTTCTAGCTGCTAAACCTGCTTTGACCCCTATGGAGCAAAATTTAAAACTAGAACATAATGATTCACCATTATTCTCAGATGTGTCTTGTTACAGGAGAATTATTGGAAAATTGTTGTATCTCACAATTACAAGGCCTGACATTTCATATACTGTACAACAATTATGCCAGTTCTTGGATTGTCCTACAGAACTGCATATGAAGGCTGTTCACAGGTTGCTAAGATATTTAAAGGAAAATCCTTGTCAGGGATTGTTATTTCCTAATACAGGTTCAAAGCTGCTCAAAGCATATGCAGATTCAGACTAGGGTGGATGTACTGAAACCAGAAGATCTGTCATAGCGTATTGTATGTTCTTTGGCAATGCTTTAATATCCTGGAAGGCTAAAAAGCAGACTACAGTGTCTAGGTCTTCTTCAGAGGCTGAGTATAGATCACTTGCTGCAGCTACTTGTGAGGTACAATGGTTGTTATATCTGTTAAAAGACCTGGGGGTGGAGCAAAGAGAACCAGTGGAGTTGTTTTATGATAATAAGAGTGCCATATATATAGTGGAAAATCCAGTTTTTTATGAAAGAACTAAACATATAGAAGGGGATTGTCGCGTGGTTAGAGACAAGTTTCAAGAGGGGGTGATTATGCGAATGCCAGTCAAAACTGAGTTTCAAGTGGCTGATCTGTTTACTAAGGCATTAAGTTCACAGAGATTGCAATTTCTGATTTCTGCATTAGGGGTCTGCAACATTTACCAGAAGTCAGAATTGAGAGGGGTGTTAAAGATACAGATATGACGTTGCAAGGCAAAGGTGACAAAAGGAAGAAGCAATTGATGACATAGCATGAAGGCATTGGGTGTTGGCTAGTCTTATTATGTGTCTGGCACGTACGAATGGCACGGTGCTTAGTCTTGGCACGCTTGGCAGATCAGTTGCTTTGGTCTTGGCACGTGTGGCACGGATGGCACGTTTGGCTGGGTTGATACTTTGGTCATGGCACGTATGGCATGTCTGGCACGCTTGGTGCGCTGGTCGTGGTGAAGCTGGCACGAATGACACATAGCAGCACGTCTATGTGCTACATTGCAGAAGTTGCTACATATAGCGTCTAGCCAAGGCATTTCTCACGTGTTAATTTCTGAACCTAGATAGTTCTTTGAGCTAGTATAAATACATGTAAAGGTTGTACAATAATTTCTTAAGCGGAATAAAATTTCAGCGCTCTCTTTTCTTCTTCCACAAGTTGAGCGCGTTTGGCGCCATAATCTTCTTCCGCAACATTTGAGTTTTCTTTGCAATAATTCATTGATCACTATATTTTGATTGATTTGATCATTAGATTTTGAGCTTAACACGAATTTTGACATTCCAGTTTAACAACTTAGAAAATAAATCAAAGTTTGGAAATAAAAGAGAGGAATAAGACTATGGGCTCTTTTAACCACCGTACCGACACGAAATTCTCCCTTTCAATACCAAAAAAGCGAGAGCCAATGTTGTTTCTTATGGTTCTATTAAGTTTAATCATTAACAAAGGTCACAAAGAAAGAACGGGAAATTGAGAAAGAAGAGATAACCAAAAAAGAAAAACAATGATTGTTGTCTATTAATATGCGTCATTATAAAATTTATTACTGGAAGATAAGGGTTTATGTTTCTTAGAGAGCAATTAAAAATGACGTGTGATCTAATATAATATTCCCATTAAGGTAACCATTGTCAAATAAAGATATCATAATTGGTTATTATAAAAGGTCCACATATATTTTATCTATTTCAATTTATTTTATAACAAACAACTAATCACAGTTGCTTTCTTTTATGAGTATTTTAGACTTCGTCGATACATATCTAATCAATGGGAACTGAGTTATTTGATCATCCAAATATTGAGTATATAATTATGCAATCCTATAGTTTTTTCCCGTAAAAGCAGTCACAAAATGACTAGTAAAGCCTATCTACGTACAAAACAATAATTGTAGACTCAATAGTACCCTAAAAATAAAAATAAGAAAGGAAAAGGATGACTATGACATTTGTTTTTCATTTTTTCCTTTCTTTGGTTTTCTCTTTCTCATATAAAAGGAGGACTGTGAACTTATCCTTGTTAGGTCCCTTAGAACACACTAGAAGGGGTGGTTGAATAGTGTGTTCACCAAGTATGGATATTTTATGGATATTTTTCGTTTTGAGGTGCAACCAATACTTGGGTGCGTTCTCTAAAAAGAATAAAAGCTTGTAAGAAAGTAAAGAACACAAGTATGTATAGAGGTTCAAGTCAAATGACTCTACTCCTGTACCTTCTTGATTTTTCACAAGAAGGATTTTGAAAGTGGGATTGTTATTTCTTTTGGGAGAAACAACAATCAAAGAACAAAATCCAAATACAGAAAAACTAGACACTTTGCCTAGACCACAACCGAGAGATCTAACCCTTTGAAGTCTAGCCTCCAAAGATCTTCTTTGCCCTCAAAGAAATCTTGTAGGGAGAATAGTGCACCACACACTATCAACTAACCCTTCAAAGTCTAGAAATCTCAAACAAGAAGCACCCTTGCTCCTTGACCAACAATCTACCCAACCTCTCACAATAGAATCTCACCAAGAAGAAGACTCTTCTTCCTCTTACAATAGTCACTCTCAACAATAAAGTAAAATGTACAATGTTTACAAGTATTTTGAGATCTTGAGCTTGAGAGAAAATTTGAGAGCTTGCAATGTAGAAGTTGGAGAAGAATGAGAAGAAACCCTACTTTTATCACTCTTCAAGTTTCTTCCTATTTGAAACCCTCTGCACAAACAATAATGGGTTTTGGCATCTTGTGTTGGTGAGTCTTCATCATTGGAGATCTCCCTTTGGCATGTAGCAACATTCTTGGAGAGATTTCAAAAAGAATGCCAAGAAAGGAAACCTGAAATCTTCAGTAGAGAAGGACCTGTGAAAAAGACACTAAAGAGGAGGGTACAAAGAGTCGACTGATGTTAAAAAGTGAAGTATAAGACCTTTGTAACGTTGGTCACATGAAGCGCCTAATGTGCTTAAAGCACAGGCGTTCCAAGTGACATAGAGCGCTTAATGTGAAAATGAACTGTCGTTCGAAGTCACATCAAGCGCCTAATGTGGGCTGCTTAAGGCGTTCTAAGTCACATGAAGCGCCTAATGTAGCCCTTCATGCTTGTTCGAACTAACTCTGACATTTTCTCGGAGAAAGTACGTAAGAGTACGTGCCCATTCAGGGGAAAAGTACTTTTGACTTGATGGACAACTTAAAGCGCCTAATCAGGCGTTCGAAGTGTTCGCATTTTTCCTCAGGGCACATGAAGCGCCTAGTGTAGGCGTTCGAAGTGTCCTGACTTCCATACAATTCACATGAAGCGCTTAATCTAGGCGTTCGAAGTGTACGCACATCCAGACACTTCACATGAAGCACCTAATCAGGCGTTCGAAGTGTACTGGACTCCACCAAGGTACATTAAGCGCCTAATATAATCGTTCGAAGTATACTGACTTCCAACAACACACATGAAGCGCTTAATCTACTTGTTCGAAGTACATCATTGTGCAAATCATCAAAACTCAACATATTCTAACATTCTTCCTCTTTTTGATGATTTCACAACATGCATAACTTATCAAAGCTCCCCCTCAACTTATGCTCCCCCTCATTAGATGCAAAAAAAATAACTTGAAAGTAACAATGTGATGAAACAATTTACTGAACACCAACAAAGAAATACCAAGTTAAATTTTCTTGCAATAATAAACAACTGGAAATTTTCACATACCAACAAAAGAAAAAAAAATTTACATAGCACCACAACTTGGTGGTGTAAAACCACTAAAGCCAAAACCTCCGCTCGCAGCAAAATCCGTGAATCCACCCATGGATCCTCCAACATCTCCAGAGCCACCAGCATCACCACCACCGCCAGCACTGCCACCCCATCGCCACCCGCACCACCACTTTCTCCCCCTAAATCATCAAAATTAGGGGGAAGAGCCCATGGACAAACCTGCATGAATGCATTTCGAAATGCAGTCATGCGCAGTTCATTACGCACATGCCGAGCTTCATGCTCAGCATCACGAAGATACAACTGATGAACAGTCTGTTCAAATGCAGCAATGCGAGATAGCAACTCAGATGAATTGCTACCACCAGTAGATTCTTGAGGTCCCTCCTCGACCTCTTCATCATCAGGAATGGTAGTGGCCTTCCGTTTTTGCGAGTCAATGGCTTGGGCGATATTGTAGTGATCATAGACGTCAGATTTAGCAACTGGGGTCAAATCATCATCAGTAATTTCAATACCTTTTGACCTTAACAATATTGTGATAATATTGGCAAAAGGTAAAGCTTTGGACCATTTTCGAAGAGCTGGAAACATGACTTCTATGAAAGTCCAGGCAAGATTCAGCTGGGTCAGATGTTTGAGGCGGTAAGATACATAGAAATCCATGTTGTTGGGATTTCTAGTAGCCTTGCCATTGATGCAGTAGGTGACCACCGCTAGCAAAATGCGATCCACCAATGGCATGTTTTGAGTCTTTTTGGAGGGGAAATACCCAGATCGAATTTTACGTCCTGCTCACGGACGCTGTATTTGCTACTCCAGTCAAATACGGAGAAATCAGTCAATCCCTCATTTCGGATTCTCAAGACTTCACAGATTTCAGGGACAGTGAAGCTGAGAGGAGTACCATCAATAACAGTGTTGAGGGAAAAAGTTTGAGACTCAGATTGTGGAGTGACCCACAAGTTGGAATAAAACAGCCGGGTGTGCTCGCGGGAATATTTTTGCATGTCAAATCTGGACCAAAGAGATGTCCAGCCTTGATGTTCCAAAGGGGAACGATTTCAAAAGCACTGCTCGTCTCAGGAAGATTGCTGAGGTTGAGCAGTTTCAGAGGGATGATGAGACGATTATTTTCTACCCATTCTTGGAATAGCATGCTGGAGTAGTAAGAAACATAGGCACCTTTGTCAATGGAGCGTGGAGGTTTCTTGATTTCGGGCTCAAACTTCATTAACCAAGGAAAATTATCCTTGGTGAGCCCTTCACGAATGTCCTTGATTTTAGCCGGCTCAAGAATCCCTTGTCCAGCCGTTTGTTTTCGCTTTTGGGAGCGGGGGCGTTTGGAAGGACCAGCAGAAGACATTTGAGTAGGGAGAGTGAGAAGATTTTGAGAATAAAATGAGTTTAGCAGAGAGTTGGTGGAGAAGCTTAGATGAAAAAAAAATAGAGAGAGATGAGATTATAAGGAGGATGAAGAAGATGAAGGGTTAGTGGCAATAATGGAGATAGGAGAGTGGGGGAAGTGGAAGAGAGTAGTGGAGGAAGAGGAAATGAATTTGGGGAAGATGAAGAGATTGGGAAGTGGGGAGACGTGGGAGATCGTGTGAGATGATGGGAAAATGTAATGGCGGTAGGAATTGATGGTCCTTGAATGGCGCGAAAACTGAAGAGACGGCAGAAAACACAGTGTGAAAATGGGGTTGAAGCGCCTAATGTGACTTCGAACGACTTCACAAAATAGGATGAAGCGCTTAAAGTCACATTGAACGGTTGTGGAGATGCAGATTGAGCGCTTAATGTCACTTTGAACAAGTGAACTCAATTAGATAAAGCGCTTAAGCCAACATCGAACGCGAGTTTAAAGACACATAAAGCGCCTGATGTCACTTCGAACGAGTGACATCCTTAACATCAGGCGCTTGATGTAACATCGAACGCCTGAAGCAAGTGTGATGAAGCGCTTAATGTATTCTGACCTTGAAAAATTTTAAATTTTCGTGCTCAAAACTCAAGATGGGTTTTATCAACCCATGTTGAGCAACCACAACCTACTTCTTATAGATACAAACACATCACTAGGTAAGGGTTTCGTGAAAATGTCCGCTAATTGGTCTCGCGTAGGAACGAATTCCACACTTACCAAGTTCTTTTGTACACAATCACGGATGAAATGATACCACACATCAATGTGTTTAGTCCGACTATGTTGGACGGGATTTTGTGCAATATTAAGTGGACGTGTTATCACACAAAATTGGCACCTTTGAGAAGTGAATGTTATAATCATTTAACGTGTTAGTCATCCATAATAACTGTGCACAACAAGAGGCGGCCGACACATATTCGGATTCCGCCGTAGAAAGAGACACACTGTTTTGTTTCTTGGAAAACCAAGAAACGAGACAATCTCCGAGAAACTGACAAGTCCCGGAGGTGCTCTTCCTATCAACTAGACTCCCCACATAATCGGAGTCACAATATCCTCTTAAATCAAAACATGCATTCTTAGGATAAAACAAGCCAAATTTCAAGGTACTTCTAAGGTATCTAAGGATGCGTTTCACCGCAATAAAATGCATCTCCCTAGGATCACTTTGAAATCTAGCACATAAACATACTGCACATAAAATATCGGGTCTACTAGCCGTCAAATAAATTAGACTACCTATAATGCCACGATACAAGGTTACCTCGACATGCTTTCCTTTTTCATCCTTGTCAAGCTTGGCACTTGTGCTCATAGGTGTGTTTACCTCTCTTCCTTCACCAAAATTGTACTTTTTGAGTAAATCTCTTGTGTATTTGGTTTGGGAAATGTACACGCCTTCTTCGGTTTGCTTGATTTGTAATCCAAGGAAATAGTTAAGTTCGCCCATCATGCTCATCTCGAACTCACCTTGCATAAGACTAGCAAATTGCTCACAAAGACAATTGTTAGTAGCACCAAAAATAATATCATCAACATATACTTGAACAATTAAATGATTCCTACCTTGTTCTTTTATGAACAAAGTAGTGTCAACTTTACCTCTTGAAAAACCATTATTAAGAAGAAAAGTACTTAACCTCTCGTACCAAGCTCTTGGAGCTTGTTTGAGGCCATAAAGAGCCTTTTTAAGTTTGAAGACATGATGTGGTGAATCATGAGATTCAAACCCGGGAGGTTGTGCAACATACACTTCCTCTTGAATAACACCATTCAAGAAGGCGGATTTAACATCCATTTGGTAAAGCTTAAAATCTCTATAACAAGCATATGCTAACAACATCCTAATAGCCTCAAGCCGTGCTACGGGTAAAAATTTCTCATCAAAATCAATACCTTCTTCTTGACATATCCTTGAGCAACTAACCTAGCTTTGTTTCTAGTGACATTACCTTGATCATCCATCTTGTTACGAAAAACCCATTTCGTACCAATAACAGGATGATCGTGTGGTTTGGGAACTAACTCCCAAACATTACTTCTTTCAAATTGGTTTAACTCTTCTTGCATAGCCAAGATCCAATTTTCATCAAGAAGTGCATCTTTAATATTCTTGGGCTCTATAAGAGAGACAAATGCATTCTCTCTATATTGCCTTCGTGTGGTGATACCCCTATTTAGATCGCCTATGACCAACTCTTGAGGGTGAGAACTTTTGTGCTTAAATGATCTAAGAAGATTGGAGACATCTCCTCCAACTTCCTCATGATCATGTTCCGGAAGAGATGAACCTTCATCATTCACATGACTTCCATGTTCCGGAATGTGTGATGCATTATCTACATTTTGTGTATCAACATAAGTATGAGAAACATTTCTATTTGACTCACTAAGTTCATGCACACAAGGTGGAGGAGTACCTTCAATAGGTTCAACTCTCAAGTCAATGAAGATGTTTCCATTTGGAGGATCATCAACAATCTCTTGTTGAGGAACGACCATAGGAATATCCTCAAGAATTTCTTCTTGAGGAGTCACATCTTCATCTTCTTCACAATCCTCATTAAGTTTAGGTTCGTCACTAAGTGACTCATTAAACTTAACATGGATTGATTCTTCCACCTTTTGTCTCCTTTTGTTGAAAATACGAAATGTCTTACTATTTGAGCCATAACCTAAAAAGATACCTTCATCCGCTTTAAGGTCAAGTTTGTCCAAAGTATCCTTGGTATTAAGTATGAAACACTTGCAACCAAAGACTTTGAAATACCCAATGTTGGGAACTTTTCCATTCCAAAGCTCATAGGATGTTACATTTAGGTATGGTCTCAAATAGACACGATTGATCACATGGCATGCGGCATTTACCACTTTGGCCCAAAAATATTTGGGCAAACCGAACTCATTCAACATTGCTCTACACATTTCTTGTAGAGTTCTATTCTTCTGTTCGGCCACACCATTTTGTTGAGGAGTTCTAGGTGCTGAAAGGTCATGAGAGTATCCTTTGGATACACAAAACCTTTCAAAATCACCGTCAAACTCACCACCACGATCACTACGGATGGTCTTAATGGTGTCACCCACATGATTTTCCAATCGTTTACTTAGACTCATAAACTCACTACATGCATCACTCTTCTTAGCTAGAAACATCACCCACGTATAACGAGTATAGTCATCTACTACCACGAAGGTATAATGTTTACCACCCAAGCTTTTTATTCCAACATCCCCAAACAAATCCATATGAAGCAATTGTAGGGGCTTGGAGGTGAAAATATTTGTCTTGCGTTTGAAGCTTGTTTTCACAAGCTTCGCCTTTTGACAAGTGTCACATAAGTCATGGTTTTCGAAATTCATTTTTGGAAGGCCTCGGACTTTACCATTTTCGCAAATAAATTTAAATGTTTTGAAACATACATGTCCGAGACATCTATGCCATAGTTGCGTCAAATCATTCTTAGCAACTAGACAAGATACATTTTGAGAAACCAAATCATTGATGCTAAGTTTGTAAAAATTTTTGAAACGCAAAGCCTCAAATAAGATCTTATCGCCCTTTTTCACAACACACTTTGTTTTCGAAAACGTTACCTCATAATTAGCATCACATAGTTGACTGACACTTATCAAGTTAAACGTAAGACCTACAACATATAAGACATCACTAAGAGAGAAGGAATCGTTATCCACAATACCATGTCCTTTGATTTGGCCTTTGCTACTGCCAAAGTGGACAACTCCTCCGTCTTGCATAGTAAGTCTATGGAAGAGACGTTTGTCTCCCGTCATATGGTTGGAACACCCACTGTCCATGACCCATTTGGCCTTCTTGCCTTCGCTTTCTCCATTGAGTGCTAGGGCCTACAAAAGAACCATATGAAGTTGGTACCTTTTTTGTTTAGGGTCCTTGAAGGTTAGTCACCTTCATCTCGCCTTTCGGCACCCACACAAGATTGTTGTTATTTTTAGCTCTACATACTCTTTCTACATGACCTTTCCTATTCCAATAAAAACATGTAGGAGTATGCTTGTGAGTTTGGGTATGCTTGTGCGAATGCTTGTGCGTAGGCACATGTCGTGTTTCCTTTTTAGGAACCACCTTCTTTGGAATCGAAGAAGGCTTTTGTCTCACAA
Organism: Eustoma russellianum; assembly: GCA_036186865.1. Taxonomy (NCBI): domain Eukaryota; kingdom Viridiplantae; phylum Streptophyta; class Magnoliopsida; order Gentianales; family Gentianaceae; genus Eustoma; species Eustoma russellianum. The sequence continues at coordinate 9,826,497 of AP025044.1, read as the reverse complement.
CATGAACCAAAGGTTGTGATGACTTTGGTGCACTAGCCTTTTGTTTAGACATGCGCCTTTGCTTCTTCAAGGAGGTTTTGGACTCCTTGACAACTTGTGATTGTTCCTTCTTATTTCCCTTCTTAGATGCATACATGGCACTAGGTTTGATTTTAGCCTTTATGCTTGGCCTAGATGCATCCTTAATCTCTATTTTTGTAGCACTTACCCTTGAGTCAGTTTTCTTTTCATCAAGGGCTTGAGCACATGATTTCATCAAATCATGTTTCTCTTCTAGTGCAATCACATGCATGGTCAAAAATATATCATGCTCAAGTTGCAATGCAATGTGATCTTCTAACTTGTCATTATATTCATTTAAGCATGCTCTAAACTCTTTCTTGACATGTTTATATTTTAAGTCTAAGAGGTCATTTTCTTGCACTAAATCATCTCGTTCATCAATTAATCTACAGTGAGATGAAATATTGCATACCTCCGTGTCATCATCAATGGCCATGAGTGCAAAGAACTCCTTGTCAAGATCATCTTGAACCACACCCGTGAGTGCAAGATCATCATGGTCGCCATTGTCGCTCTCGGACCCGGAAAGAATGCTCTCCCAATGGGCTACTTCCGCTTGCAAGGCCTTCTTCCTTTGGTAGATGACCTTCTTGTCTTTGAGTTGCGGCTCCTTCACCCGACAATCCTTCATGAAATGACCAAGCTTCCCACTTTTATAACATTTATTCTCTTGGTCCTTCACCTTGTCCTTGGAGTATTTTTCTTTGATGAATCTTTTAGCTTCATCACCATTCTTTCTCACAAAACGTCAGAATCTTTTGACAAGAAGTCCGACTTCATCATCCGAGTCCTCTGACTCGCATGCAAGTCCTTAATGGAGTGGCGAATAGGGTCGTTCTTTTCTTGTGCATCTAAATCAATCTCATAAGTAATGAGATTCCCATATAGCTCATCCAAGGTGATGGTCTCCAAATCCTTGGACTCTTCAATGGCCGTCACCTTTGCGTTCCATTCTCTTCCTAAACTGTTTAGGAAGCAATGATTTAGATCCTCTTGTTCTATTTTCTTGCCAACCGCTGTGAGAAGATTGACAAGCTTGGTAAATTTTGGGATAGACTCTTCTATCTTTTCACCTTTAGGGACAGTGAAGTTGTAGAACTGTTTGATTAACTATCTCCTCTTGGCCTTTCTTACTTGAGATGTTCCTTCGTGGATCATCTCAAGCTTTGTCCAAGCCTCATGAGCAGATTGTACTCCTTGAATCTGAGCTCTCTCATTTGAAGAAAGAGAGCTGTTTAAAATAGCAAGAGCCTTGCTATTTATGGCCAACTGAAACTCCTCTTCAGGAGTAGGATCATCAATATCAATAGGGATCATGGATCCTCTTGAAACTTCAATCCAGATTCTGTGTCCACAAGAACGTAGATATGTTTCCATGTTGGACTTCCATAGTGGGTAGTTTAGAGGATCAAACATAGGAACTTTGACATGAACATTTGAAATGGAAGGGAATAGTGTTTCTTGCCTCCTTCTTCTTGAGGCATCACCACTAGGGGAACTCACATCATCAAAAACAAAGGGATCCATACTCTAATGATCAAATCTTGTATTTGAACTCAAATAAACAAGATGTGGCTCTGATACCAATTGTTAGGTCCCTTAGAACACACTAGAAGGGGGAGGGGGATTGAATAGTGTGTTCACCAAATATGGATATTTTATGGATATTTTTCGTTTTGAGGTGCAACCAATACTTGAGTGTGTTCTTTAAAAAGAATAAAAGCTTGTAAGAAAGTAAAGAACACAAGTATGTATAGAGGTTCAAGTCAAATGACTTTACTCCTCTACCTTCTTGATTTTTCACAAGAAGGATTTTGAAAGGGGGATTGTTATTTCTTTTGGAGGAAACAACAATCAAAGAACAAAATCCAAATACAAAAAAACTAGGCACTTTGCCTAGAACACAACCGAGAGATCTAACCCTTTGAAGTCTAGCCTCCAAAGATCTTCTTTGCCCTCAAAGAAATCTTGTAGGGAGAATAGTGCACCACACACTATCAACTAACCCTTCAAAGTCTAGAAATCTCAAACAAGAAGCACCCTTGCTCCTTGACCAACAATCTACCCAACCTCTCACAATAGAATCTCACCAAGAAGAAGACTCTTCTTCCTCTTACAATAGTCACTCTCAACAATAAAGTAAAATGTACAATGTTTACAAGTATTTTGAGATCTTGAGCTTGAGAGAAAATTTGAGAGCTTGCAATGTAGAAGTTGGAGAAGAATTAGAAGAAACCCTACTTTTATCACTCTTCAAGTTTCTTCCCGTTTGAAACCCTCTGCACAAACAATAATGGGTTTTGGCATCTTGTGTTGGTGAGTCCTCATCATTGGAGATCTCCCTTTGGCATGTAGCAACATTCTTGGAGAGATTTCAAAAAGAATGCCAAGAAAGGAAACCTGAAATCTTCAGTAGAGAAGGACCTGTGAAAAAGACACTAAAGAGGAGGGTACAAAGAGTCGACTGATGTTAAAAAGTGAAGTATAAGACCTTTGTAACGTTGGTCACATGAAGCGCCTAATGTGCTTAAAGCACATGCGTTCGAAGTGACATAGAGCGCTTAATGTGAAAATGAAC
>AP025044.1:9747637-9819317 GCA_036186865.1 Eustoma russellianum | reverse complement strand
CTACCCAATTAATACGAGTAAAGTCCAACTAGCCTAATAATAGTACATGCATTAATCCCTTTGTCACACGATATCTAGTTTGAACATAAGTCATGGTCAGCGTCATACTTATATAGTTCAAACATATGATTACTCGATCTCTAAGTAGACTGATAAAACAAATGATATTGATCACACTATCAATTCATTTGAGCACGGCCATGCATTTCACAGTCTCACTAATCGAGGGGCCCAAAGATATCTCTCTCAAAAGAGAGGGACAAATTCTATCTTGATTATTCAATATCCTCTACATAATTTCTATCACATTCAAACATGACCTTTATTATTATCCAGTTACGGATAATGTTTGATCATGTCAAAATATAATAGTCCTTATGTTGGAAACTATGACAATCTCAAGTCAAAGGATTAAAACATGACTATGATGAGATTTACTTATGATGCTAATCCATGTAGCAATCTCATGATGGGTCTATCCAATACACTGTTCTCTAACAAGTATCTATGAGATTGATTCGTATCACCATACACATAATCATCTCATGATTATCAAATCAATACTCATACTGATTATAAATTATTTTATCTCCATAACAATAATAAATCAGGGACATATATCAAAATTGTGCAACATACTAACCAACAATATTGATAATAAAACCTCTTTTATTAATAATAAATGCATAACATAGATATCCAAATCATGGCCTAGGGCACATACACTAACAATCTCCCACTTGCACTAGGCCTACAAATATCTGAGACCCATAGATCTAGTGTGCTGATCATGCTTGACCTATGAGAGAGGCTTAGTCAATGGATCCGCTATGTTATCGTTTGTGTCAACTTTGCATATCTTGACATCTCCTCTATCGATGATGTCTCGAATGAGATGGTAGCGTCTGAGTATATGTTTAGATCTTTAATGAGACCTAGGCTCTTTTGCTTGTGCTATGGCACCATTATTGTCACAATAAATGTCCACAGGATTTGCAATGCTAGGTACCACTCCTAGCTCAGTGATGAACTTCTTCAACCAAACTGCTTCTTTAGCTGCATCTGATGCTGCTATATACTCAGCCTCTGTTGTAGAATCAGCCACGGTGCTTTGTTTTGAACTCTTCCAACTAACAGCTCCACCATTCAATGTGAATACAAAACCGGACTGCGACCTGAAATCATCTATGTCGGTTTGGAAGCTAGCATCTGTGTAACCATTTACAACTAACTCGTCATCCAAACCTCCATAAACGAAGAATACATCTTTAGTCCTTCTGAGGTACTTAAGAATATTCTTGACAGATGTCCAGTGACCTTCACCAGGGTCAGCTTGATATCTACTTGTTGTGCTCAATGGATATGAGACATCTGGTCTAGTACATAACATGGCATACATGATCGATTCTATAGCAGAAGCATAAGGAATTTAATTCATTCGATCTCGCTCATCAGATGTCTGAGGACATTGATTCTTGCTAAGATGAATGCCATGAGACATAGGCAGGAATCCTTTCTTGGACTCTTGCATGTTGAACCTTTTCAACATTTTATTTATGTATGTACTCTGACTCAAGCCTATTATCCTTTTAGATCTATCTATATAGATCTTGATACCAAGGATATAAGTAGCCTCACCCAAGTCCTTCATTGAAAATGAATTCCCTAACCAAGCCTTAACCTTTTGCAAGGTAGGGATATCATTCCCAATAAGCAATATGTCATCCACATATAAGACCAGAAACACTACTGCACTCCCACTAACCATCTTGTAAACATAAGGTTCATCTTCATTCTTAATGAAACCAAAGTTCTTAACTGTTTCATCAAAACGAAGATTCCAGCTTCGAGATGCTTGCTTCAATCCATAGATGGACCTTTGAAGCTTGCAAACCTTCTTTGAATTCTCAGGATTTACAAAACCCTCAGGTTGTATCATGTACACATCCTCGAGTAAATTTCCATTAAGGAAAGCAGTTTTGACATCCATTTGCCATATCTCATAATCATAGTATGCTGCAATGGCAAGGAGAATTCGAATATACTTAAGCATAGCTACTGGTGAAAAGGTTTCATCATAGTCTATACCATGAGTTTGCTTGAAACCTTTAGCCACAAGCCTTGCTTTGTAGGTTTTCACATTTCCATCCATGTCAGTTTTCTTCTTGAAAACCCATTTGCAACCAATAGTCTTAATACCCTCTGGAGGATCAATTAAAGACCAAACTTGGTTATCAAACATGGATTGCATCTCAGAATTCATGGCTCCAAGCCATTTATCTGAATCTGGACCTGACACAACTTCCTGATAGGTAGTAGGCTCATCTTAATCTATGAGCATAACTTCACTATCATCAATGACAAGAAATCCGTATCTCTCTAGCTGACGATGTATCCTATCAGATCTGCGTTGGACTTGTGTTAGATTTTCAGGCTCCACAACTGTTTGTGGTTCTGAAATCGTCTCTAAAGACGGTTCAACGATATCTTGTGGAACTTGAGTTTCCCCAAGTTGTACTATACTCCCACTTGTTCTCTTGGAGAGAAACTCCTTTTCCAAAAAGACTCCATTTCGAGCAACAAACACTTTGTTCTCTGAGGGAATATAGAAATAGTACCCTTTAGTTTCTTTAGGATACCCCACAAAAATACATTTGATAGATTTTGGAGCTAGCTTATCTGACATTAATCTTTTCACATAAGCTTCACAACCCCAAATCTTAAGAAAAGACAAACTGGGTCTCTTACCAGTCCACGTCTCATATGGTGTCTTTTCAACCGCTTTAGATGGTACACGGTTCAAAATGAATGCAGCTGTCTCCAAGTCATAACCCTAAAAGGATAAAGGAAGATCTACTTGACCCATCATAGATCGAACCATATCCAATAAAGTCCAACTTCTCCTTTCAGAAACACCATTCTATTGTGGAGTTCCTGGGGGAGTCAACTGTGGAACGATTCCACAATTTCTTAGATGTTGGTCAAATTCTTGGCTCAAATATTCACCACCTCGATCTGATCGAAGGGTTTTAATTGTCTTACCAAGTTGATTTTGTACTTCATTTTGAAAAGTTCTAAACATTTCAAAAGACTCATGCTTATGTTTCATTAGGTAGACATAGCCATACCTACTGAAATCATCAGTAAAAGTAATGAAATACTGAAATCCTCCCCTGGCACTAATGCTGATTGGGTCGCATACATCTGTATGTACCAAGCCCAATAAGTTATTAGCCCTTTCACTATGTCCAGTAAAAGGAGTCTTTGTCATCTTTCCAAGCAAACAAGACTCGTAATTTTCAAATGATTCAAAATAACCTTCATCATCCAAAACCGACACTGAAATAAGATTCCTACTCATAGTAGGAACATAAAAGCAATTGTTTAAAACTAACAAAAGCCCATTAGGCAAGACAAGCTCATAGGTCCCTACAGCTATAGCAGCAACTCTTACTCTATTGCCAACACGTAGGTCCACCTCGCCCTTCTTCAGCATCCTACTCCTTTTGAGCCCCTGCATATTTGTACAAATATGGGATCCACATCCAGTATCTAATACCCAGGAAGAAGAAGTAGATAAATTAATTTCTATAACATAAATACCTGAAGATGTAGTCGTACTACCCTTCAGCTTCTTCAACTCCTCCAAATAAACATCACAATTTCTTTTCCAATGCCCAGGCTTGTTGCAATGGAAACAAGTTCCTTCCTTAGGAACCTTTGCCTTGGGACCAGGTTTCGGTTTAGCTTGACCCTTGGCCCTTTTGCACCCTTTGCACTTTTAGCCTTACCCTTGCCTTTAGCTTTTTCTTTTTCATTAGCCTGGTATTGACACTCAATACATGGGTAGGCTTCTTGATATTCCCCTCAGCAGTTTTGAGCATACCATGTAGCTCAGGAATGGACTTTTTCATATTATTCATATTGTAGTTCATGACGAACTGAGAAAAACTGCTAGGCAAAGAGTGTAGGATCAAATCCGTGGCGAGTTCCAAACTCAAGGGATATCCAAGTCTTGCAAGGTGATCTATATAGCCTTTCATCTTCAGAACATGAAAGCTAACAGATTCACCTTCAGACATCTTACATTCAAAAAGTGCAACAGCGGTGTCGAACCTATCCTTCCTAGCCTGTTGTTGGAAAGCTTGTTTGAGATGCACACTCATCTCATAAGCTTCTAAGTGTTCCAGGTCTTTCTGAAGTCCTGGACACATAGTTGCCAACATTAGACATCCTATGTCATTGGAATCTTCAACATGCTTCTTATACTTGTTCTTAACAGCAACAGAAGCATCAGCAGGAGGGGGTTCAGGGACAGGGTCATCGAGTACGTAGGACTTCTTTTCTTGCTTGAGAACAATTCTCAAGTTTCGAAACCAGTCAACAAAATTAGTCCCACATTCTTTTAGTTTTTCCTTCTCAAGGATAGATCGCAGCAATAAGGTGGAATTGTTATTAGCAGCCATTTATGATCTACAAAACATGCAAAGTAACACTTTATTAATAATGAGGTTAAAATTTATAAAACTCCCACTAAAACATAACCCTCAAAAGAAATATTTTAGTGAGCTAAGATCCATATTTGACTTAATTCTAAACTCAGCTTCGGCATGTCGCTTAAAATTAAGTTATTTAGGTAGGTAACTTCTTTACCAATTACATCTCATGTAACTCTTAGAATTTATAGAATAATGACATCATATATCATTGTATGTTAGATTCCATCTAATGCCTTGGGCCCAAAACCGTTTTGATAGCCCAATTAAGTCTAACCAATTTTAAACATATGAGTAGCACTATTACTCATCCTACGTAGCTAGAAATGTTTAAAGCACATTGCTTTGGCAATACCTACTTTAATACAATCCCAGTTTTAATAGGTGTTTAAGACATGGATGGAATCAAGACTTAATTATTAATGAGGGTTCAACTTAGTTTATGTCTTGCATTGCATATCATTATATCGTAGCATCCTATATGCATATATAATATATCATCCACGCATCTCATACAAAATGATAAATATGTAAACGTGACATAGCATGGCCAAACTAAATATGATCTTCATGAGACCAAATGAAGATCATAAAGGAAACCCTATGTGAAAGACTTCCTATTACAACATTTGCAACAATACATATCTTCTTGTCTTGAGCTCGTGCCTCCATCTCCATGGAATCCACTCGTCCTTGGTATGTGTCGCCATCACCACTTTTGTAGCTTGATTCTTCATTTATTACAATAATAAAGAAAAACCTAACTAATTGTATAATAAAATACAACAAAAACTACATCGGCACGCAGGCCATAATAACCCAAAACAGAAATATGACTAAGTCAATCACATAGGTCCTGAGGCCATGCTATGCATCATGCAAAGACATCAACAATTATAATATATTTTACACAAACATATTATAACAAATAAATATATATATTGACATTCTTAATGTCACGGTAACGAACTATAGAGCCCCAGGCGGGGTCGAGGGGCAGCGCCCCTCGAAGCGAAACAGAAAGTATCAATCGCATTGATAATTTTCTTTTCGAAACCCTAACACAGACGCGTCAATCATATTAACGATCTTACTGTTTTGATTACGTGTAAACCCTCATAGAAGCATCGATCGAATCGATGGCTGTCATTCGCAAACCTTACAACAGAATATCAATCAAATCGATAATCTTCATCCGAAACTAGAAATCAGAATCATCATCGAATTGATAATCTGTCTTTCGAAACACGAAAACAGAACCATCAATCGGTTGTTCATATCGATATAAACATAATCGTTTTTGATCATCTCATGAAAAACGAAAAATTTATATCACATACAACAATCTCGAATTATAACATCTGATGAAAACGAATTTAAAACATCAATCCGATATCACCAGATGAGATTCGAATAAGGTTTTATACATATCGTGTGATTATATCTAATATAAACAAAATCCGTTTTGATCATCACATGACAAACGATTACCGCCGTATACAAATCATCTCATGAAAACGAATTGAAAAACACCATTCTTCTCTCATGATATGAAATCCGAATTACTGTTTTATACATATCATGCCATACGAAAAACAGTAAACACATAAGCATGATATATCGATTTAAACGAGACAACAAGTGGCTCTGATACCAGTGTTAGGAAATCAACCGAGATCACTGCCAAACGCGCAGCGGAAAACAAAACTTGATCTCCGATTTCCTACCAAGGATCCATGTTGTTCGTTTAATTCTACAAAAAAAATCAAAAATTACCTCCGTAGATTCGAAATCTGTAGATGGAAGAGGTGCGAAATCACGAACACCCTCTGCCGGTATCCACACGAACGCTTCCGCCCGGAGTGCTAGCTCTTCAAACGGCGCGGCTGAAGAACTCGTTTTTCACAAAAACGATTCTAGGGTTTCTGTTGTTTTCGTGTGTATTTCGTATGTCTCTATGTACGAGATACATAGATATACATACGCATTTATGGATATTAAAAACCGAGTCCTAATCGGTTTCGTTGATGCAAATCAAAATCCATATCAGATATGGATTCTGCCAGGATATTCAAAATCCATATCAGATATGGATTCTCTCATTATTATATGACAGCATATATATATATATATATATATATATATATATATATATATATATATATATATATATATATATATATATCTATATACATATAACCACAAAAACAAAAATAATAATATTAATAATAATTAATATCCAATATTAATATTATTAATATTAAAACGATAATAATAATAATAATAATTAATATCCAATATTAATATTATTAATATTATTAATCTCAGCCTTACGCATTCTTGTGTGTGACCCGATAGGCCCATATTAATTGGCAGTTGATTAAATCTCTATTAAACCAACAAGTCGTAATTGGCCTCCAGCAAGGCATTACAACTACCCAATTAATACGAGTAAAGTCCAACTAGCCTAATAATAGTACATGCATTAATCCCTTTGTCACACGATATCTAGTTTGAACATAAGTCATGGTCAGCGTCATACTTATATAGTTCAAACATATGATTACTCGATCTCTAAGTAGACTGATAAAACAAATGATATTGATCACACTATCAATTCATTTGAGCACGGCCATGCATTTCACAGTCTCACTAATCGAGGGGCCCAAAGATATCTCTCTCAAAAGAGAGGGACAAATTCTATCTTGATTGTTCAATATCCTCTACATAATTTCTATCACATTCAATCATGACCTTTATTATTATCCAGTTACGGATAACATTTGATCATGTCAAAATATAATAGTCCTTATGTCTGAAACTATGACAATCTCAAGTCAAAGGATTAAAACATGACTATGATGAGATTTACTTATGACGCTAATCCATGTAGCAATCTCATGATGGGTCTATCCAATACACTGTTCTCTAACAAGTATCTATGAGATTGATTCATATCACCATACACATAATCATCTCATGATTATCAAATCAATACTCATACTGATTATAAATTATTTTATCTCCATAACAATAATAAATCAGGGACATATATCAAAATTATGTAACATACTAACCAACAATAATGATAATAAAACCTCTTTTACTAATAATAAATGCATAACATAAATATCCAAATCATGGCCTAGGGCACATACACTAACAGTTGGTGCGGTGGCTCAACTTCAATATGCTAGTGAAATTGGTAGTTTAATGTATGCTACATATTGCACTAGACCGGATATTTGCCTTTGCGGTGTGCAAATTATCATGGTATACTAGTAATCCTAGTATGAACCACTAGAAGGCAATCGAAAGAGTACTCGGATACTTGAAAAGAACTATTATTTATGGATTGTATTATAATAACTTTCATTCCATGTGAGAAGGTTATACTGATGCTAGTTGGATAAGCAGTGTTGGTGATAAGAAATCTACTACGGGCTGGGTGTATACATTAGGTGGTGATGTGGTTTGTTGTGCTTCAAAGAAACAGACATGTATAACACACTCCACTAGAATCCGGATTCATAGCGTCGGGATCTACGAGTAAGGAGGTGGAATGACTGAGAAATTTACTATTGGATATAGAGTTGTGGCCACGACCGATGCCAGACATTTCCTTAAACTGTCATAGCCAAGCAACGATGTCTCGGGCTTATAGTAAAGTCTATAACGAGAAATCTAGATATGTCAGCCTTAGACATGATTATGCAAGGCAATTAATAACAGATGGTGTAATAGCCATTACATATGCCAAATTATGCAATAACTAGCGGATTTGTTGACAAAGATTCTTTCAAAAGACTTGATACGAAGTACATCTTTAGGGATATGATTAAGACATATGGTATAAGTTTACTTGTGATAGAAATCTAACTTTTTCTAACATATCACTAGTCAAAGGTTCAATGGGTAACAACAAGTCACAAAGTGAGGGATTAAAGCACTAAGATTGATCTTTAAGAATCAAACCGCACTGTATTGATCTTTAAAGAATTGGAATATTAGTGTTAAAGCACTCTTAATAAAAGATTAAGAGGAAATATCTTAATCTTCACCTATATAAACATGGGAAGTGGTGCTGCTTTGACAAGCAAAGATCTTAAAATGTTCATGAATACTAGGGGAAGCACAAGGCCATAAAATACAATTTATGATGAACTTCTTAGGAGAAGTGTGTAACATTTCCTGTTCTTACACATAGGAATCTGATTCAAGGCATTAGTTCTATCAAGATTTCGTTAGAACTTTGAAGTGTTATACTCATAAGAGGTTCTAATCGAAAGATACTTCTTAGATGCATGAAATGTCGTAAATTGCTTTACAAACTAAGTGGGGATTGTTATATTAGTTTGTAAAGGCGATGGAAAAAAGAATAAAAGTTGATTGGAGCTTCAATAAAGCAAAAACAGTTTGGCGCATGACTTCGATCGATCAATGTGATCAATCGATGTGACTTGGATCGATCCAAGTGGCTAAAAAATAAAGCTAAGTATTCTGTTGGACATCGATCGATCGATGTGACTTCGATCGATCACATCGATCGATCGAAGTGGCCTGGGTGCAAAATTGAAATACAATGTCCAACATAGATTGATCGCATGGATCGATCGATGTGACTTCGATTGATACATCGATCGATCGAAGTAGTTTGGACGGAAAGTTGGAGCACACTGTGAGACTTCGATCGATGACATAGACTGATCGAAGTGACATCGATCGATCGAAGTCATGCGCGAAGCTATTTTTGCTTTACTTAAACTCCAATCAACCTTTATTCTTCTTTCTTTGCCTTTACAAACTAATATAACATTCCTTCCTTCCTTTCGGCCTCTCTTTGTTTTTAGGCATAGACCTGGTTAATTTGCCTATAAACTTGCTGAGCCTTGCCATAGGATTCGAGGAGATAGCATTTTTGATGGATTCAATGACTAATCTATCTACTGACTTGCTTAGCCGCACAGATGGTGCGAGCTTCACTATGACCATGCCTAATTTTCTTTTGTTTTTCTTTTTTCTTCAAAGATATTATGAACATGATGACTTGATATAGCAATGGCTTAAATTCTACTTGAGTAGGCCCATATAGCTACATATGGGTCTACTAGTGAATATTCAGTGATGTACCTCCTGGTCATATTAACGGCCCTAACATGTATATTTTCATCCTGATGTGATTGGCAAAAGAATGGAATTCTGTTATAGGACGGCTGAATACTATAGTACAATGTGTCATGAAAGGCACAGGGACAAAGTTCCTTGCAGTCTAGACTAGCATTATTGGTTGTAAAAAGTATCAAAATATTATTATGATTTTCTTTTGCTCGTATCTTCTATGAAACAGTTACCAAGAAATAATATATCAGTCTGCCGCATAGATGTGAATTACATAATTCGAACTGTGTAAATTTTCGTTTTTAATACACAACAATATTTTTTTAGCTCCATAACACTACATTTGTCGATAGCATATTTTCCAATTTTCGGGCACAATTGGCTAGACAGAGATGAAAAAAATGATCAAGCAAACTTCAATAGGTGCTAGCACCAATGGAAAATTTGGGAGCCTTCCCATCAATGATTGCGGTGTCTAAATTCCCAAGGAGATATCGAGAGGATGCACAAAGTGACACATATATACATTCATATACACATATGTATACACAAACACATACACTCAATTATATACAGAAACAGACACACATATATATACATCGGTGTACGTGTGCATACATATACCAAAATAGTAAGCAGATCCGTGCATGGGATTTAGGTCTTGACTCCATTACTTTATATTTTTGATACAATGATCTCAGGAGGAGAATTAAAACATATTACACCATCAGCAAGCAAATGAGCAACAGAATTCCCTTCCCTATATAGGTTTTCTGTTAAGCGATGAACTGCTTCCATATTTTCTTCATTCAACCTCCCTGGTATTCTTAGCACTTTATCTTTCCCCTTGCAGCAACAAGTTGGGTTGCTCCACGTCCTGGTTTTTCTAAGGTTTATTTTGATGCCTCTATTTTCATATCAGAACGTGCTGGATGTCTGGGAATTGTGGAAAAAAAATGAAAAAGGTTGAACAAAGACTTTTTTACTTTTCAGTTATAAGTGATACTCTAATAGTCCCTGGCTTTCATCATAAAACAATTTGAAGAAGCACAATAATTGAACATTAACTAAGAACACCAAGGTTCCTTAGAAGTTTGCCCCTTGGCACTTATCAAATGGAAAAAAAACAAGAGCGTAATACTGCATAAATATCAGCAGTACTTAATCAAGCAAAGTGGTCAAATGGATGAGAAATCCTCACAGCCTCAGGGACAAATCCAACTGCTCGAAATCTTCTTGAACGGCTTCAGGTATATATCCTTTACTCCAATAGCTACCATCTACCCTAGAATCCCAGTTCATCTCACCACCCCCATACCCGATATCACCCAAGAACCGTCCATACCCATGGTGTTCGACTCCATACTCAGGTGGATTCGCGTGTTTCTTGTGTCTAGTGACATTAGAACTTGACCCTGGTCGTTGCTCATTAACCAGTTTAGAGTGAGGCCGAACAGCTGAGCTCAACTCTTGGCTTTTCTTCGCCAGGGTTCTTTCGAGCTTGTGGGCATTTTGATGCCCCCCTAGTGCTTGTGAACTGTAGAATTTTCTCCGGCAGTAGTTGCAAGAGAACACGCGGGGCTCGCCCGGATTTAATGGGGATGAAGGTGAGGAAGAATGAGATCGCTCTAGTATTAGGTTTAGGGTAAACTCGTTATCGGATAGGCTAAGATTTAAAGAAGTGTTTGGTTCGTAATTCATGTTGATAATCTAGTGTTCCGATTGTATAATGGAAAGAAGACCTTAAGTTCAAACACAGGGAAGTGAAGGGAAGAAAATTCTCTGGTTTGATAAGAATGAGTTTAGGTATGTGTGGAGAAAATTGATAGTGAAGAGGAGGTTAAATAGAGAACATCCTAATGGGGTGGGTGTGGGTGTGGGTGTGGGTGAGATTGCTTAGACTGTGACCAATCTTGAAAGGGATAGGAAGGATCAAGTGAAGCTAAATCTAGGGGCACATATGTAACACTAGTTTTGTGTTATCATTTTCTGGTCATTTTGATTTTCTTGGCTGCTTCTCTTAACTTGATGTATGTGAAAAGTTGATGGAATCCAACCACAAATGCATGCTAACAAAATATTAGTGGGAGCAAAAGACCATTCTCAGGCCCCTGAGGGCCTCCATCGTCCCAGCCCTAAGAACCATTCTGGAGGATGTAAATTAGGAGTTCAGCGGACTCCTTGGTTGGGTGAGAACTTACGCAGTGACCGGCACAAGGTGTCTCACCATAAACTAGGCCGAAGTGGAACACCCACACTGCACGTGTCTCTAAAAACGAACTCTTGACCTATTGAAGTAAATCTCAATCCGAGTACTAACTGAGATATGCTCCTATGGAAACAAAATACTAGTTGAATATATATAGACATTTAATCTGGTCTAGTGTTAAAATGATCGTACCTATTGATATCTGATTCTCAATCCCTATTCTCTGTAAACATTCCTATAACTTTTATGGTGGAAAAAGACTACTCCATGAACATAATGGTTTACCATATAAAATTTTTATGTGTAGGAGGGGTGACGTATCGGCTTGATTTTCATGTCATATTCCTCATAAGTCATTCCTTTGTTGATCTATTAATTGTTCCGTGTGAAGGAGCCAATTAGCCACCAATTTAAAGGATTCAGATCTATCGATCTGAAAATAATGGGTTTAGATGTTTTTGTTTTCCCGACCACACCAAAACTCTTTGGCATGCTCAGGCATTTCATCGGTATAAAGCCAAGGCATTATTTTATTAGTTTTCAGCCTTTCTCAAATATACACACACATATATATAAAGCGTTTCTGGTGCACTAGGCTCCCGCGTTTGTGCAGGTTCTGGGGAGGAAATGGACCGCTTCGCAATCTGATGTACGCAGACTTACCATACCATTTTTTTTTCAAGAAGTTGTTTCCGTGGCTCGAACTCGTAACCTCAAGGATATTGTTTTATATAACGATTGCAGGACCTTCTTTATTTTATTAATGATCCCCACTTATGGCGGGAAAAAATCGTTTTTATTACACGATATAAAAAAAAACTAAACTAATAATAAAAGAACGAATTACCAATCTAAGGTAACCACGTTCGGGATATATATATATGATTAATTTAATTACACAGGGAAAGTTGCAAAATCAAAACGTAGTTACACCTTTTCTTCCCAGCAACAATCTTGCGGCTATGCATGTTACTCTATGTGATTAAGAGGTAGTCAGGTTACCAAAATTTGGTTCTAGCCATACTTATACTAATAGTAAGAAGTCAAGTTCAAAAGAGGGATGGAGCTACTACATGAGAGTGAGGGAGAGAGAAATATCAGTGGTGGAATAAATATCTGTCTCCTCCACTAATGGCAGCATATTCCAACCTCAACCCCCCTACCTGGTCGGTCCATCCAGGACATGTTACTGACTTTTAAATAATAATAATAATATACAAAGTGTAAGAACTTTACGAATATAAATCCAATATTTTCCTATAAACGCGTGTTTGCGAGAGAACATAAAAGTTCAAGAGACAAATCCATGTAACGCAAACCTCGTCTGACTTCACGCATATTTCATCTAGGATGAATTTCGTCTGACTTGGTAAAGACTCTTTACAATATCCAAGAGGCAAATACCACGACCTTATGCTTATTAAGAAGATATAGAAATTGTGATATACATTGGTTTTCTGAGTTTGATTGCCCACCTGGATAGGAGGAAGAGTCCTTGTGATAATGACTCTAAATTCCTTATTAGAGTTCAAGTGGAAAACACGATTGACAATCTTGACACGACTTATTTTGCAATATAATAATGCATCTTCCCTGTTGACAAGATATTCACCATCTCATCTTGTTTATGATGCACATTTTAGGTTGACAGAAGTTAGAACTTATCTGAACTGGTCAGATAAAAATTAGTAACTTGATTACGCTTATATACTATTATAAATCTTGAATTTCATGTCCACAGTATGGATCTAGTATTACTACATTTTACAAACATTTTTATCACTTTTGAAAATGATCGGTTCAAGTTAATCTTCGATATTTATATAATACTTATGTAACATGTCATCTTAAAACATTTTTTAAATGTCAGACAATTGTCTAACAACTCACTCCCCTTGAATAAATGAGGTTAATAAACGTATTTTAGCGTTCTATTGTAAGTCATTTTGTTGCAATAGTACTATAATTTTTGTGTTTTTTTGTCTAATATGTCAAGTATTAAAGAAAATGAAATTCATTCAAGTTAATAAATATGTACAAGGTGTTTTTCATTTCGTAGGAGTTGTTACATGCATGTAACGGTTTTATTTTTCTAACATCTGCTTGATGTGATGATTACAATGACTAAGTTGGTAACGACTAGTTACCTGTTCAGTTCATATATACAGTCAAAAAGTATCTGAGCTACTATATTTCTATCTACATGTAAAAAACTAAGTGTGGCAGCTCGGCTACTGTGCTGAGCTTTGATGTCTAATACTATTTCAGGGTGCATTCACCTCATCACCTTGGCTCTGCGAACCTGTATCTTCCAGATTAGCTCTTCACCTCGGTCTTTCTTCACCTGACTACTTATAATTTTGTGATGCTCTTCACCTCGACTCTTTTATTATTTACCTCTGTTACTTATAGTTCTGTGCCGAGCTGCTACCAAGATCAGCTCTACGGTACCTTTATCTGATCAGCACAGATTCACCTTGGCAGCTTATATTTTGTACTTCTCCAGTATGGCTACTACTATGTTCAGCTAAGTACTGCTCGGTTGAGCTCTATTGAGCTTATTTTTCTACATAATATGAGTTGTTTCAATTAATAGGTGTTGGTGTTTTAATATACTAATGTGAATTTCTAGCAACACTGCATTGTTTTGTCTTTTTTACTGTATTTTCAGGTTGGCAAGATTTGGTTATGAATGCCAAACCCTAATAACACAATTGAGTTGGAAAGAGCCAAAACGATGAAGGGAAAAAAAGTCTAGGACGGAAGAATTGACCTTGGAGACCTGAATTCTGGACCAAACGGCTTTTGAAGTGCTCAAGATCGACCTTGGCTTGCCAACGCCGATCTTGATGGGAGGGAGAGTTTAACATCTTCTTTGCTGATGTTTCACATTGGAAGCCTTTGATTGGTTGTAACTCAAGTGTCCTGGAACACTATAAAAGGAGAAAACATGGGGATTTCAAGTAGTTTTTATATTTTAGTTTGTCTTTCTTTTTCTCGTAGTTTTGTCACGTTAGTTCAAGAAGTGACTTCACAGTAGATCAATGAGTTCTGGATATGTCAAAATTGCATTAAACTCAGAATTCAAACATCAAAAACAACATGATCAAAAAGACGTAATGGACAAACAAAGAGGAGCAAAGGTTTGAATGTAGCAGAGAAAAGGAAAGGCACCAAGTGCGCAGCTTGGAGAAGAAGAAAAGATAACCGAAAAGAATCTTTCTATTTCGTTCAATCCTTATTTTACATCTACATGTATTTATACTAGCTAAAGAAGTATCTAGAAGACAACATGGCACGTGGAAAAATTAACTTGGCTTGATGCAGCAATTGCTGCGCTCTCGTGCCAAGGCCAACCGTCAGCGCACCAAGCGCGCCAGGCGTGCCACGCGTGCCAAGACCAATCATCAACGCACCAAGCGTGCCAAGCGTGCCACGCGTGCCAAGACCAGCCAACTGTCCAATGCCTTCGAGTCATTTCACTGGTTGCTACTTTTATTTCAGCTTGACACTGAAAATATTTCTTCACTTAGCTGCTGAGCTATATAACCTCAGAACCAGTTTAATCCTACAATTTTGGTCTAGCATTGAAGGTGTGATCACAACAATCACACCTTTGAAGGATAAGATGACTCCAGCGTCACTTGCCTCCTCTTTCCTCTCCTCTGCTTTGCAATGACATGCCACTATCTTCAACACCCCCTCAATTCTGACTTCTTATAAATGTTGCATACTCCTAATGCTGAAGTCAGAAATTGTAATCTCTGTGAACTTAGTGCTTTAGTAAATAAGTCAGCCACTTGAAATTCAGATTTAACTGGCATTGGTTTAATCACCCCTTCCTGAAACTTGTCTCTAACCACATGACAATCCACTTCTATATGTTTAGTCCTCTCATGAAAAACTAGATTTTCCACTATGTATATTGCACTCTTGTTGTCACAAAATAACTCCACAGGTTGTCTTTGCTCTACCCCCAGATCTTTCAACAAATACAATAACCATTGTACCTCACAAGTTGCTGCAGCAAGTGATCTATATTCAGTCTCTGAGGAAGACCTAGATACAGTAGTTTGCTTCTTGGCATTCCAAGATACCAGAGCATCTCCGAAGAACATACAATATCCTGTGACAGATCTTCTAGTCTCAGTGCATCCAGCCCAATCCGAATCTGGATATGCTTTGAGCAACTTTGAACCTGTGCTAGGAAATAAGAATCCCTGACTAGGATTTCCTTTTAAGTGTCTCAGTAATCTGTGAACAGCCTTCATATGAAATTCTGTAGGGCTATCCAAAAACTGACTTAACTGCTGCACACTATATCAAATATCAGGCCTTGTAATAGTGAGATACAATAATTTCCCAATAATTCTCCTGTAACAAGACACATCTGAAAACAATGGAGAATCATTACGTTCCAATTTTAAATTTTGTTCCATAGGAGTCAAGGCAGGTTTGGCAGCTAGAAATCATGTCTCTTCTAGTAATTCCAATGTGTACTTTCTTTGACAGATCATGATCCCCCCGAGACCTTGCCACCTCAAGGGTCAAAAAGTACCTAAGAATACCTAAATCTTTAATTTGGAAAGCAGAGTGTAAGTGCTTCTTTAGGTGCTGTATCTGAGATAAAGAGTCACTTGCTATAATAATATCATCAACATAAATGAGCAAAGCTATAAATGATTCTGAAGACCTTTTTGTAAACAAAGTGTAATCATTTTTAGACTGTTGAAATCCTTGAGATAACAAATACACAGTAAGCTTCTCATTCCACTGTCTACTAGCTTGTTTAAGGCCATAAAGAGATTTTTGAAGTTTGCAAACTGCTTTAGGAACTGAGGACTGAGCTCCTTGTCAGAAATCCATATAAATCTCCTGATATAAATCACCATGAAGAAAAGCATTATTGATATCTAACTGATGCACATGCCAATGGTTTATAGAAGCTAAAGCTAGAAGAAGACACACAGAAGTCATTTTCTCCATAGGAGAGAAAGTATCAACATAGTCTATACCTGGTTGCAGGGTGTATCTCTTGGCCATAAGACTTGCCTTATACCTCTCTATTGAACCATCAGTCTTTGTTTTAACTTTATAAACCCACTTACAGCCAATGGGTTGTTTACCAGGTGGCAAAGGAACAATGCTCTGTGTGTGGCCTCTAATGCTGCTAACTCCACCTACATTGCCTATAGCCAGGCTGCTGATGAAGCTGCTTATTGATATGTCACAGGCTCATACTCATTAATGATATTAAGTATGTAGGACTTGTACTCAGGAGTTAGAACATCAAGAGAGTGATAAGACTGAATAGGATATGGCAAGGAAGCTGATGAATCCAAATGACCAGATGAATGGCTCAGATTACAGTAGTAATCCCGCAAATAAGATAGATCATGTTTTGGTCTGATAGGTCTATGATCAGAAGATTAATGTGATGCAGGAGTTGACACAGGAGGCAAGTGGACCTGCAATTGTGTTATAGGTATCTGACCAGCAGGAGGAGAATTTGAATCCTTAGAGAATGAAGAAGGGGAGGATGATGTTAAAGGCAATGATGACACAGGAGATGATTCAGTGTCACTTGAAAATATAGGATCAGGTGTGGAAGTTAACTCATGCAAAGGATGCAACTGAGGAGGGGTTGGATGTGAAGTTGAAGGAACATCAGCCATGCCAGAAGCCACCGGCACTGATATTGCTGGAAAGAGGAGACATCAGAGAAAGGAAAAGAACTCTCATGCAACAATACATCCCTAGAAACAATGATAGATTTGTCATCTAATTTTTGAAGAATATAACCTTTTGTATTCATTGGGATGCCAAGAAAGACATAGGGCAAAGATCTGGGTGCAAACTTAGCCTTATGAGGAGAGTTATCACAAGCAAAGGCCAAACAACCAAATACTCTGAGATGATCATACACAGGCTGTACCTGATGCAAAACCTCATGAGGAGTCTTATGCTTAAGAACAGGTGATGGCATCGATTTATCAAATATGTAGCATGCTGGAGACAAAACGCCCAGTAAACAATGGGTAATGAAGCATGAAATCTGAGTGCTCTAGCCACAACAAGAAGATGATGGTGTTTTCTTTCTACTACCCTATTCTGTTGAGGGGTGTAATTACATGTTGTTTGATTAATAACCCCATGATGCATATAGAACTAAGGCATCTTAAACTCAAACTCATTATCACTCCTAAGAACCTTGATATGGACATTAAATTGAGTAGAAACACAAGGGAAGAAACTTTGCAAAATCTGTCTAGCCTCAGATTTTGCCTTAAGAAGATAAATCCAAGTATAACTTGAACAATGATCTATTATAGTCAGAAAATATTTTTGATTATACAAAGTAGGATGCCTGTAAGGGCCCCATATATCAATATGAATGATATCAAAAGGAAATTTAGAGGCTGTAACAGATACAGGAAAATGGACCCTCTTCAGTTTTGCTAAAGGAAAACTGTACAATTATTATTTTGGCTAAATGATGGTATATTTGGATGTAATCTATGTAGCTCTTGAATTCTGGGTGATGAAGCATGTCCCAGTCTAGCATGCCAGAGATATGAATGAGAATCTAGGCTTGATGAAGAGAGATCAGAAGGCAGTACACAAGTATTTAAGACCAAAGACTGTACAGGCAAGCTGGAATCATGCATGTAATAAGTCCATTATGCTTCCTAGCTGAACCAATCATCAACCTGGATAACCGATCCTGAGTGAAACAGCTAGAATCATGGAATGAAACAAGCAAATGAGGGGAATCAGTAAGCTTGCTCAAAGAAACAAGGTTGAAAGAAAATGAAGGAACATGTAATACATCCTTCAAAACAAGACCACTATGCAGCTTAACCACTCCTTTATGAGTTGCATCAATTGTGATATTATTTGAAGCTTGATAGAAACATGATCAATGGGATAATAAGAATGAAACAGGGTTAAGGAGCAAGAAATATGGTCAGTGGCCCCTGAGTCCAAGATCCATACACAATCAATACTTGCAGAATACTTACATGTAGACATACCAGTCTGTGCAGTCATAACAACACCTTGCAACTCTTTGTTTGCACTGGTCCCTGAAACAACATCATCAACATCTAAAAATTTCAGAAGTTTAGTAAACTGTTTTTGAGTAAGAGAATTTGTGGATTGTGGAAGCAGACATGAGGAAGCCTGCTCAGCATCACAGTTCTGAGGTTTCTCTTCCATCATTTCAGCTGCATTCGCTTGGTTTTGAAACTTGAAACCAAGAGGAAATCCATGTTTCCTGTAACATCTATCACTTGTGTGTTCTATCATACCACAGTGATTACATTGCAAGCTCTTGCTACCTGCCTGATAGAATCTTCCATTTCCTCTCCTATATGTTTGTCCTTGTCTCTTCTTCACATGCGTGTTTGCTATAAAACCCTCTTGATCATCACAATTAGTAACTAGTGTTGTAGGAGCATTATTAAAGCCAGCTACTGCACTGTTATTAGTTATTTTCCTTTCAAATTTCAGTGCCATTGCAAACACAGTTTTGATATCTGACAATGGTGTCATCACGAACACCTGCGATCTGACTGGATCGAATTCTTCGTTTAATCCTTTGACAAACTTTATAACATAATCATTCTTAATGAACTCAATCACCTTTTTAGTTATATCACATACACATCTAAGGCAATCACACTTCGGTATGGATCTTAAAGCCGCTAGCTCTTCCCACAGTACTTTCAACTTCATAGCATAATCATTTACACTGATACTTTCTTGTCTTACAGCATAGAACTCATACAGCAAATCAGACAGTATAAATGGATCACCACTACCGTATCTCATAGTTAAATCATTCCATACATCCAAGGCATGATCATACCACATTATACTCTGTGCAATTAAAGGAGAGACACAGTTCATGATCTAGGATTGGATCATAGTATTTACATGCCTCCAAGAATGACATTGAGGATCATTTGGTGTAGGTTTAGGCATAGATCCATCAATGAAACATGTCTTGTTCTTCACTAGTATGCCATTTGAAATGTCCTGCTCCACGAGTGAAAATTGTGGGGAGTGAGTGGAGGTTGAACTAGAACAATCGCTGGACTATCGTTTGGATGTAAGTAGTACGGATTATTTGCTGGATTATCATTGATTGCATGATTGTTGCATGAACTAGATTATGCAGCGCTTGTATTTGCCATAGCTATATCGCATGCGAAAAGAGATTTGTATGATGCAAAATCAGACTAAGAACATTAACAAATTGATGATGAACTATCAAGGCTTTGATACCATGTCAAAATTGCATTAAACTTAGAATTCAAACATCAAAAACAACATGATCAAGAGGACATAATGAACCATGAAGA
Source organism: Eustoma russellianum (assembly GCA_036186865.1). Classification (NCBI taxonomy): domain Eukaryota; kingdom Viridiplantae; phylum Streptophyta; class Magnoliopsida; order Gentianales; family Gentianaceae; genus Eustoma; species Eustoma russellianum. Next base: position 9,799,128 of record AP025044.1, on the reverse strand, counting down.
GGAGCAAATGTTTGAATGTTGCAGAGAAAAGAAAAGTGGAGCCAAGTGCGTAGCTTAGAGAAGAAGAAAGGAAAACCAAAAAAAATCTTTCTATTTCGTTCAATCCTTATTTTACAATATCTACATGTATTTATACTAGCTTAAGAAGTATCTAGAAGCCAACATGGCACGTGGAAAAATCAACTTGGCTTGATGTAGCAATTGCTGCGTTGTCGTACCAAGACCAAGCGTCAGCGCACCAAGTGTGCCAGGCGTGCCACGTGTGCCAAGACCAACCATCAGTGCACCAAGCGTGCCAGGCATGCCACGCGTGCCAAGACCAGCCAACTGTCCTATGCCTTCGAGCCATCTCAATGGTTGCTACTTTTATTTCAACTTGACACTTGAAAATACTTATTCACTTGGCTGCTGAGCTATATAACCTCAGCACCAGAATAGTCCTACAATTTTTGGTCTAGCATTGAAGGTGTGATCACAGCAGGTCACACCTTTGAAAGCTAAGATGACTCCAGCGTCAACTTGCCTCCTCTTTCCTCTCCTTTGCTTTGCAATGACAGACCACTATTTTCAACAAGATATAGCCACTATTACAAGCTTGAAGATTTGTCAATCTTGTCTAATAAGAATAATTAATCAAAGTTTATATTTACCCATTTTTCCATATGGGTGTCGCAGTTAGGCCTTGAAATAAGAACATAATTTTACAGTACAAGAATTTTCCGGAACTGCTACTGCCCGAGTCAGTCGCAGATACCGAAAAACCTGATGGTCCCAAACTATCGGTCCTAATTCTCTGTCTCGGCGACTACAATCGAAAGTGAGTATAGACAGAAGGTAATGTTGGATTTTCAAAGGCGCAGAGTACAAAGCGGAAGCATGTGTTTTAAAGTATTATGATAGCACACATTGTAAAATATGGAGTCATAAATGGTAAAACAAAAGAGTAGAATTTTGAGGCTGAACAGTGTAAAATTTGATTCAGACTTCCTTAAAACTTCCACACTAGTTCCTCTACAGAACTTCTACACTAGTTCTACCCATGAATGTACATGAGTTTGCCTTTTATAAGGTTTGGAAGAGGTAAGAAACCTCACACCACCAACAGCTATACTAATGGCTATACTCTATTTACATTTGTCAATTTCTTTAATCCACCAAGCTAGTGGATGTATGTAGCATAAATACACGAACTCTGCTTTTCTTGTATTTTCTGGATTGAGCTTTTGCTCTGTTCGTCTTTTCAGTGCTGCTTCTCAGATTCTTGTACCTTTTAAGCGTTTTAGCTCGGCATTGCAGTCTCTTATTGTTGCTGTCAATCTCCTTGTTCTGCTGTATTCTTGTTGTGCTCAGCACAGCTTGGCATATCTTCTTGTCCATTTAATTGCCTTCACCTCGTCTCCTCAGTTTGACATCCCATTATTGCTGTTATCTTTAGTGCCTTCACTTCGTCACTTGGGTTGGCATTCTTTCCCTCAGCTTCGCCACTTTATCGCCTCAACACTTATTTTAGCTCAACCTTCTTCACCTTGGCTCTTTATCACTTCACCTCGAATCTTTATCATATCACCTCGGCATTCCATCCTTTAAGCTTGGGACTGCATCATATCACTTTGGCACTGCATATTCTAGCTCGGCACTTCATCTTAACTCTTGCACTTTACTTCTGTCCTTACCTCAGCTTGGCACCTCGGTTCGGCACTTCTTTTACTTCTGCCTCACTTCCGCTTAGTACCTCAGCTCGACACTCCTTTGATATTTATATGCACTATATATCTTTGATTCTCACCTCAGTATGTCACCTTGGCTAGTTTACTTTTTTTTCTACAGACTTATTCTTCAATACTCCCCCTCAAGTTTGGTGTATTTATACAACCAAGATTGACATTGTCTACAGACTTCACCAATTCTCTCCCTCAATCTTGGTGCATTTATGAATACAACCAAGATTGACATCTTCTTGGTCTGCTTCTAACCGTGGTCGGCTAGCTGCTCCCATTGAGACTTATGACAAAACTTGAAAATATTCATTAGTACAATTATGCATGCATCAGTACATTATAACTTATATGTAAGATTTACCATAAACCTGAACAGAATGAATATAATCCATTTAAAATTAGTTATGTCTACAGCAAATATTTCAGAATGTGTGTTCAGATGTTTGAACAAATACAATTGTGCAATTTTGTAATTTTAAGGATAAGTCATAATGTACATTAGTAGACATATTTGTTTCTTAGTTTATCTTATTAAGGATACATATGGTGTGCACTCCAATATTCTGTTCAGGTCAGCACAGGTTATTATAGACCTTAGTTCATTATAGGGTGTACATATGCTATGAAGCCTCTATGATTATGGTACTTAGCTCAACTTAGTTTATATTGAACAAAATTTTTAATCTACGAATAGGTTGAACTTTAGATGGTTAGATGCAAGGGTATTTCTAAATTATACACAGCTTCGACAATCGGTAGTCCATTAGGAAAGTGTATAAAATTTTCGTTAGCTTATGTTTAAAACATTAACAAAAAAACTGATATTTGAGAAAGAATTTACCTTCCCAAGTAAATAACCAAATATACCTGATTCTATTGGTGCAAGGATGTCAGTATAAATAGGTGTATACCTGCCTTCAGCTCACCTCAGCTCGGTCAATACTTACTTCCAGTTGAATTCCTGAAATCGTGTGTGTGTGTGTCTACTCTGTACGAAATCGTGGTGGCATGAATTCCTGAAATTATTCAGAGCATACACACACACATACACACACACACACATATATATATATACATATATATATATATATGTATATATATGTTTATGTTTTTTTTATTTTAAAATGTTAAGTGGGCAAGTGGGAGCAAGTGGGATTGCTATGATAAGACAAGTCACTCCCACTTGTGCAATCACATCTCTCCTTTCTTCTATCTCTTTTCTACTTATCTTCTTCCTTTTTTGTTTTTGAATTTTCAAACAAAAAATGAGAGAGAGGGGTTGAGAACACTCAGGCAAGCAATATCAAAAACTTTTTTTGGATATTCAAGGGCATAGTTTAAAAAATTTCGTTTGTTTTGAAAGATTCTTTGATCAAGTCCTTGTATTGGTGAAGTCTGAGTTCAAAACAAGGAAGCCTTTAATGGCATTTTTAGACAACTCAAGAAGATTCTGGTATCATGGCCATGACTCTTCAGGCTAAGTCAAGAGATAGATTTCTAAACTATGGCAAAGGCTCTTTAGATAGCCTAACAAGAAGATTTCAGCACAGTAACCAAGGCTCTTCTGGCCTAATGAAGAAATGGTACTTTGGCTTTTGAAGACTTAAAGTCCTTTGTTGAAGCACAACCTCAGCTATATGGCTTTGGAAGAGTTGGGCATTATATGAAATACGGCCTTGGCTCTATGGCGTTTGAAGAGTTTGTTAAAATACAACCTTGGCTCTATGGCTTTGGATGAGTTGTGAAATACGACCTCAGCTCTATGATTTTGAAAGAGTTTTTGAGTGGGACACTTCAGCCAACCTCCATTTTATGAAGATTCTTGAAGAGATAACACTTTGCCCGCCATCAAGAAACTTTATATATAAAGTTTTGAAGAAATGGCACTTAGGCCGACATCGAAGTAAAAATATGTACTACTTTTTTTAAAAAAATGGCACTGAGGCCAATATTTGAAGAACAAGAAATCACGCTTGTTTCTTGAACTGTAACAAGTTGATTAAGGTATTCTGACCTCTGTAAGGTTTCAGCCTTACGACGAAGGCTCTTATTGGCCTTTCAAGATGAAGATTTTAGACTTAGGCCAAGGCTCTTCATAGCCATTGAAGCAGAGTTAGAAAATATTTAAAAAAGCATTAGAAAAAACGTTTGCACAGTTAGTTGAGAAGAAGACATCCAAAGGATGTGCTATCGGAGAAACTTGAACACGTTCCTACTAAGCTACAGAAATGAATGGTTGTATTTTTCTCATTCAAAAGCTTTTCTGAAGCAATCAAGGAAGAAGAACGAATTCGCAAGAACTGAGACATAAGTCTCAGAAGATTTCAGTTTGGCGGCTAAGGTTCTTCAAAGACCAATTGAAAAGATTTCAGCTCGGTGGCTAAGGCTCTTCTCTACCTGTTTGAAACAAGATTCAAAAACATGTGTGGATTTGAAGATTTCAGCACAAAAGCTAAGGCCCTTTACAGCCTAATTGACAAATTTAAAAACCAATGTGTGCATGTAAAGATTTCTTCCCCCCGAGGCAAAGGTTCTTCAAACCCCAATAAAAATTATTTAAAAAATTGTGTAAAGTTGAAACTTGAAGGTTTTGAAATAGATTTAAACAACTGAAAGATCGGCCAGGTTATTTTTCTAAAAACGTTTTTCAAAAACAAGTGTTGACCAGACATATTCTCTTCTTATCTTCTTCTTCTTCTTTGAACTAATGGCTCTGATACCATGCTGCATTTTCAGAGGCGCAAATTATGATAAGGAAGCATGTGTTTAAAGCATTTGAGTTGCATACATTGTAAAATATGGAAGCATAGATTGCAAAATAGAAGAGTAGAATTTGAAGGCTGAACAGCATAAAATTTTATTCATACTTCTTTAGAACTTCCACACTAGTTCCTCCAAAGTACTTCTACACTAGTTATGCCCTATGAATGTACACGAGTTTAGCTTTTATACGGTTTGAAGAGGTCAGAAACCTCAAGTCACCAACGGCTATAATAACGGCTATATTCTGTTTACATTTGTTAATTTCTTTAATCCACTGAGCTAGTGGATGTATGTACAGTATATTTGTATAAATACATGAGCTCTGCTTTTCTTGTATTTTCTAGATTGTGCCTTCGCTGTATTTGTCTCTTCAGTCTGCCTCTGAGATTCTTGTATTTTCTAAGTGTTTTAGCTCGGCAGTGCAGTCTCTTGTTGGTGCGGTCAATCTCCTTGTTTTGCTGCATTGTGATTGTGCTCAACACAGCTTGGCACATCTGCTTGTCCATTTAATTTCCTTCACCTCATCTCCTCACCTTAGCATCCCATCATTGTTGTTATCTTTAGTGCCTTCACTTCGTCACCTTGGCTTGACATTCTTTCCTTCAGCTTCGCCACTTTATCACCTCAACACTTATTTTAGCTTAACTTTCTTCATCTCGTCTCTTTATCACGTCACCTTGGCATTGCATCCTTTCAGTTTGTGACTACATCTTATTACTTTGGCACTACATATTCTAGCTCGAAACTTCATCTCAGCTCATGCACTTTACTTCTGTCCTCACCTTGGCGTGGCACACTGGTTCGATTCTTCTTGATCAGTTCGATTCACAAGTGTTTGATGAAATGCAACTGATGTTCGACCTTATACCTCCTGTTGTGTCTGCTGCATCTTCAATGCTTTTTTGATAGCCCCTCTCAAGCTTAGCTTGTTATAGATGTTGTATACTCCAAATGTGCTCATAAGATCATTCATCCTTCTTGAATCAAAAGCCTTTGTAAATATATTTGCTACCTGAAGTTCAGTCCTGACTGGTATCAATTTGATTATGTCATCTTGTACCTTCTCTCTTACTATGTGACAATCAATTTCTATGTGCTTTGTTCTCTCATGGAGAACTGGATTCTCAGCAATGTGCATAGCACTCTTCATATCATAAAACACCTCCACTGGTTCCTGTCTTCTAAGCTGCAAATCCTGAGACAAATATAACAACCATTGTGCTTCACACGCCAAGGTTGCTAAGGCCACGTACTCAGCCTATTCTGAAGATTTTGAAACGGTAGTTTCGGTCTTGGCTTTCCAAGATATCAAAGCCTCTTCCAAAAATACACAAAACCATGTCACACTCCTCCTAGTCTCTGTGCATCCTGTCCAGTCAGAATCCACAAAAGCTCTCAATTGCAATTGTGTATTGGAAAGATAAAAAAGTCCCTGACCTACTGTGCATTTGATGTGTCTAAGCAACCTATGAGCAGTCTTAAGATGGTGTTCTATTGGACGATCAAGAAAACGACTGAGTTCTTAAGTAGATCGATTTCCCTATCAAACTTCTATAGGTGGAGGTTTCAACTAACAAGGGGGAATCATCATGAGTGAGCTTCAGATTAGCCTTCATGGGAGTTTCAGCAGGCTTTGCTCCCAAGAATCCAGTGTGTTCCAACAATTCCAAGGCATACTTCCTTTGGTTTAGCACAAGCCCCCTTGTGACCTGGCTACTTCTTGTCTTAAGAAGTACCTAGGGTCACCAAGATCCTTAACTTTAAATGTGGTGTGAAGCTGAGACTTGAGAAGTTGTATAGAGGACAAAGAAGGAGAAGCTAGGATGAAATCATCCACATACACCAAAGACAGGAGTAAAAAGCCAGATGTCTGCTTAAAAAAAAATGCAGTCAGTCTTGGACTGAATGAAACCCATGGACAAGAGGTGGGTGGTCAATTCAACATTCCACTCTCTACTGGCTTGTTTAAGGCCATAGAGAGACTTTTCAAGCTTGCAAACCAAGTCAAGCTGCTGTGCAGACAAGCCAGGTGGTGTCATCATATAGATCTTCTCATGCAAATCACCATATAAGAAGGCATTATTAACATCTAACTAGTGCAAATGCCATCCCTTGCTAGCTGCCAATGCCAAAACAAATATGATTGTAGTCATCTTGGCTACATGAGAGAAAGTTTCTTGATAGTCAATGCCATACTGCTGAGTGTAGCCCTTAGCAACCAGCCTATCTTTATAATGTTCAACAGTCCCATCTACCTAACACTTGACCTTGTACACCCATTTACATCCCATGGGGTGCTTGCTAGGAGGTAAAGGAACCAATCTCCAAGTGTGATTGGCTTCAAGATCTGCTAACTCTACCTGCATAGCGGCCTGCCAAGATGCAAAACTAGATGCCTCTAAATAATTAGTGTATGACCTGTATAGCACCACTAGAAGGAGGGGTTGAATAGTGAGTGCGGAAAATTTGGGTTTTAAAACTTTTTGAACCAAATTACTCACTTTTGAAAACCATTTCTGTTTTCAGATCCTAATTTGATTTATCGAAATGACATAGTTTTAGACCTCCAAAAATTATGAAATTTGGTGCAGTTTTACTCTCAGATGTTATGATTAACTCACAAAAATTTCAAATTAAAATTCTAAGCCTAACCCTTGAAAACACATTTTTGTACAGATTGCACAAATCTACCAGAAACTATACTCCAAAATGAAAAATTTATTCCTATGAATTGGGGCTTCTAAATGGTCTGAAAATTTTATGGTAAGACATTCAAGATATTTAATTTAATGGGTTGAAACATGTTTTCAAAATTCCTTTGGCAAGTATGTCAACTACGTTGATGTTCTCAACCTTTGCAAGTCTAAAAATCAGATTGCACTAGTCTCATAACTATTAACGTTTGAAAGACTTATACTTATCCAAATGTGGTGATACTTATGCCAAATGAAAACTAAGATGTGTGGCTATGTTTTTGCAAACTTTTGTGATTTTTGAAAATCGTTTGCCATTTTTACCGTGCTAATGAAAACGATGCAGAAAACTAGAAAGTGAAAGTAAAGTGCTGAAAAGTAAGAACACCAATATTTTTATACTAGTTCGGTTAGAAAAATCTACTCCAGTCTTCAAGGACGCATTCATCGGTTATCACTAAACACAAAAATACCTTACCACAAGGGTTGCTGGAGTTAAACACCAACTCCACCCTTTTACGATCAAACAATCAAGCAAACCAATCACGAACACCACCACCAATTGAATGAAGGTTTGATCCACCTTGATCAACCTTTTACAAGAAATGAGCGAGTGTAGATGGTATAATCAAAGACTCTATAATATGTGGAATATATGAATGATAGGCTTGAGGCTAAGAAGAAGAGAAAGAAAGGGAGAAGAAAAGAGCAGTGTTGATTTTTTGCACTTGTAAGAATATCAATTGTTGCTTAGCCTTGTCATGCACCATCTTCTTCTTTTTATAGCATCGTGGCTGACCCCTAGGGTTACTCTTCCCCCTTGAGAATTGTCTTGAATGCCCTTGGAAGATTGTCTTATGTAAAAGATGGCACATCCTTGCTTACTTGGTGCAATATGATTGGAGGAATGACTTGTCTTTGCCTTGTTGTCACTTGTTAGTAAGCAATATGATTGGAGGGATGACTTGTCTTTGCCTTGTTGCCACTTGTTGATTGGCCATCATTAGTCTACCCTGGCACCCTTTAAATGAGCTATAAATTCTTCAGAAAATCTGAGACATGTGCTTAAAATCAAGTTAAATAATTATCACATGATCGCAATGTAATCCCCCTTAATTTTGGAAGACAATTGAAGACATTAACCATGCAAAAATTGTCCAACTATACAAACATGTGCTGAAATTTTCAGCATGTGCTTCTTTTGAATTATTTCCATATGTATAGCCCTCTTCAATGTCACCAATCTTGTGTGATAGGTCCTCCACCAATTGAAGTGCCAAATAAGCTCCACCTAGGGTTCAAAAATGGTGAGCATGGCGTGTACTAGGAGGTTGCATGTGCTGACATTTTCGTTTGGTAAGCTTTGCCAACTGCTGCAACGAACTCCCCGTAATCCACAGTGTTCACATGATTCTATACAGCCAGCATCGACTCCTTCAATCCTACGTGACTCCCTTGATCCTCAGACATCAGTTGCAACTTGTGTTTCTTCTTGATCAGCTTGATTCATAAGTGTTTCATGAAATGCAGAAGGTGTTTAACCTTATACCTCCTGCTGTGCCTGCTGCGTCTTCAATCTTTCTTTGACAAATAGCTGGTGGATTCAAGTTGGAAGCACACAATGATAAATTTTGATCTTACAACCAAACATTCAATCAATCAAACAACTACCAATGTATAAACTAAAGGAAAAGAAGTTGCAAACGAATTGGAGCTGGATAAGTTTTTAGTATATTGCATGAATCAATCAGTTGGAAACTGATTCAACTTATACAGAAGTTGCAAAACAGAAATCAGTTAGAAAACTAGTGATTTTTCATTATCGCCTAATCTTACTAAACCGTCTACACATAACTAGCAAGGACAATCTTGTCTATTCATAGTGTTTGAACCAAATCCCACGCTCTCAGCTTCTTCTACCTCAACCTGTAACTTCAATCAATTTTATTACCCACAATCCACAGCAATTAAGCTTTTAACCTTTAATTGCACAGTTGATCCAATGATCCAGCTACTCCTAATTCTACTTCAGCTGGATTGTGCTTCTTGCCTTCTTATTTGTCTGAATGGCAAGCTGCTGTGCTTCTTGGCTCTTCTTCTTTCACTTCCTCAACACCCCCCTCAATCCTAACCGAGAGAAGATGTTGCACGTTCCTAAAGAGTTAGTCAAGATGCCAAGTCTCCTTGAATCTAGTGCCTTTATAAATAAATCTGCCAGCTGAAGTTTTGTTCTGACTGGCATTGGTATGATCATACCCTCATGATATTTATCCCTTATAATATGGCAGTCTATCGCAATGTGCTTAGTTCTCTCGTGGAACACAGGATGCTCCACTATGTAGATAGCACTCCTGTTGTCACAGAAAAGCTTAACAGGTTCCGTGTGTGATACTCTCAGATCCTTCAGTAGATAGAGAATCCATTGAACCTCACAATTTGCTGAGGCAAGAGCTCCATATTCTTCTTTTGAAGATGACTTAGAAACATTGGTTTGCTTCTTGGCTTTCCAAGACACCAAATCATCTCCTAGAAATGTACAATATCCTGTCACAAATCTCCTGCTCTGTATGCAACCTCCCTAGTTAGCATATGAAAATGCTTTCAACTTTAAAGACCCAGTGCTTGGGAACAATAAGCCTCTACCTGGACTACCCTTCATGTACCTTAGAAGTCTATGTGCAGCTACCAGATGTGACTCAGTTGGTGTGTCCAAGAACTGGCTCAGTTGCTGCACTGTATAGACAATGTCAGACCTTGTGATAGTTAGGTATAGCAGCCTTACAATAAGTCTCCTATAAGCAGACACATCTGTAATCAGTCTAGAGTCATTATGAGCAAGCTTGAGATTCTGTTCTATGGGAGTTTTAGCAGGCTTAGAGGCCATGTATCCTGTATATTCCAACAGCTCAAGAGTGTATTTTCTCTTACACACCATCAACCCAATTGAGACCTAGCAATCTCTAAGCCAAGAAAATACTTCAAGGGACCTAAATATTTGATCTTGAAAGCTTGATGGAGACTATCCTTAAGGGTCTGAAAGCAAAGAATCACTGGCTATATTATCCATATACACCAGTAAGATAAAGAAGGAGCCAGAAGAATGCTTGGTAAACATAGTGCAATCATGTTTAGATTGTGCATATCTGCAGAAAGTAAGAATGAAGTCAGTTTGGCATTCCATTTTCTGCTGGCCTATTTGAGACCATAAGTGATTTATTAAGTTTGTAGACTGTATTTGGAATAGAAGATGAAACACCCTCTGGCAAGATCGTATAGATGTCTTGATAAAAATCCCCACGGAGGAAGGATTGTTAACATCTAATTGGTGTAAATGCCAGCCCTTGATAGAGGCCAAGGCCATCACTAGTATGACAGTGGTCAATTTGGCTACAGGAGAAAAAGTATCCTCATAGTCTACCCATGGTTGCTGAGTGTAGTCCTTGTCTACCAACCTGGCTTTGTACCTTTCTATACTCCCATCTGCCTTTCTTTTGATCTTGTAGACCCACTTACATCCAATGGGATTTTTACCAACAGACAAGAGTACAATAGTCCAAGTATCATAGGCCTCCAAAGCTGCCAGTTCCTGATTTATGGCATGTTACCAATGCAGTGACTTGGCTGCCTACTGATAAGAGGAAGGCTCTTACTGCAAGCTGATGTTAAGTGCATAACTTGTATATTCATGAGCTAAATGATCCAACAAAGAATAATGTTTAATGGGGTACGTGAGATCATGAGGCACAGAAGACAAAAAGGAACTATCACTGTGCTGTTGATTGCAGTGATAATCTTTGAGGTAAGAAGGTTGCTTTCTATTTCTGGTCGGAATTAGATCTGTTGGAGGAAGAGTAGAAGGAATAGAATCAGGTTGAGGGAAGGATAAGGGTATGCCAAGGATGATGGTTGGTAATTTAGTACAAAAGAGAAAACCCCCAATAAGACATTGGTAGGTTAGCCTGAAACTACAAGGATCTGGCCACAACCAGAAGGTGTTGATGTTTTCTTTCAACCAAACCATTTTGTCATGGGGTATAGATTGTAGAACATGTATAGAACCACTAGACGGAGGGGATTGAATAGTGACTGTGGAAAATTTGGGCTTTTAAAACTTTTTAGACCAAATAACTCACTTCTGAAAACAATTTCTGTTTTCAGATCTTTATTTAAATCAACTAGTTGACCAAGTTGTAAACCTCCAAAAATTGTGTAATTCGGTGACCATATGCTCTCACATGTTGTTAGTGTGTCACAAAAATTTCAGACTAAAATTCCAAGTGTAACCCCTTGAAAAACCGTTTTTGCACAGATTCTGTCAATCTGCCAGAAACTATGCTCCGAAATGAAAATTTTATTCCTATTAATTGACAACTCTAAATGACCTGAAAATTTTATGGTATGACCCTCAAGATGTTTAATTTAATGGGTTAAAATAGTTTTTCAAAATGCTCTTGGTAAGTATTTCAATCACATTAATGTTCTCAACCTTTGAAGATCTGAGAATCAGATTGCACTAGTCTCAGAACTATGAACGTTTGACTAACTTATACTTATCCAAATGTGATAAAACTTGTCCCAAACAAAAGCTAAGACGTGTGCATATGTTTCTGAAAACTTTTGTAATTTTTAGAAAATGTTTGCTATTTTTTCCGTGAGTATGAAAACAATGCAAAAAACTGAAAATTCAAAGTAAAAGTGCTAAAAGTAAATAACACCGAGATTTTTATACCGGTTTGGTTAAATCAATCTACTCCTGTCTTTGAGGAAACCTTCCTCGGTATTCACTAATCACAAATAGAACCTTGACACAATAGTAATTGGAGTTAAAACCAACTCCACCCATTTACAATAAAAAAACACGACAACACGAACACCACCACCGAACAAATGAAAGTTTGATTACACACTGATAAACCTTGTACAAGAGATGAATGTATGTGGGTGGTATGCACAAAGCCTATATAGTATATGGAATATAAGAATGATAGGCTTGAGGCTAAGAGCAAGAGAAAAGAATAAGAGAAGAAGAGAATAGTCTTGCTTGATCTTGTAAGAATATGAACTTTGGCTTGGCCTTGCTTGAATCATCTTGCCCCCTTTTTATAGTTGATATGGCCGCCCCCTAGGTTTGTATTCTTCCTTGAAAATTGTCTTGAATACCCTTGGAAGATCACTTTGTATAAATGGTGATGCACCCTTGCTTACTTGGCGAAATATAATTGGACGAACGACTTGTCTTCGCCTAGTTGTCACTTCATGATTGGCCATCTTTAATCCACCTTGCCACTCCATAAATGAGCTGGAAAATCAACTTAAAAATCTGAAACACATGCTCAAAATCAAGTATGTTAATTACCAATCAACCATGATGTGATTTCCCTTAAATGTTTGAAGAAACTTGGAGACAATAAGGCACTAAAAATCAGCTAGCACTAGTCCATGTGATGAAATTTCAGCACTTGCTTTATTCTGAAATGTTTCCTTGTGTGTCTTGCCCTCTTCAATGTCACCAATCATGTGTCACTTATCCTCACCCATTTAAAGTGCCAAACAAGCTCCACTTAGGCTCCAAATGAGGTGTCATAGGCGTGTACATCAGCTGCAACATGTGCTGAATTCTCTTTTGGTAAACTTTGTCAAATAATGATGCCTAATCTTTACACAAATGGTAAATTGCAATTAATTTATATTTATAGAACACTCTAATATGTCTTGAATATGTAAAAAATGTCTATATACATGTTACATACACACCAAAACTGTCCCATGTTTGTAGAGGTGTAGAAAACCGAATTTTTGACTCTCGTCGATTACGAGATTTTTCTCCGATTAATCACAAACTTCTTAGACATGTAATATATATTATGTCGCACATAATATATATAAAATAAATTTTACTTTCAGCTCCTATGTCTGAATGAAAAACGCCATGTGCTAAAAAGAATTTGAGTTTGAATTCTCCACAATTCAAGCAAAAAATGTCGGTGATTGATGCGTGTAAACATGGTATGACTTTAGGGCTGAATTTGACATATGCATCACGAATTTTCTGAGTATTTTGAGGGAATATAGGATGACTGTCTTTATATGGTAAGTATATGGCATGTCAGTGAATGTTCGGTAGTCACCTTATATGACAATTTTTGGTTTATGGCCTCGTGACATGTTGTTATAATTTTGATAACAATATGACTTATAATATATGATATGAGACCTGTATATACTCATAAATATAATGTGTATATAATGGTGTGAGGTCGAGTACGTTTATGATATGTATGACGTGCTGGTGGAACGTCGGAATGTAAGTATATAGTTTGTCGAAAAAAATATGTATATATATATATATGCCGTGTGTATATGTATGGAAAGAAAACTTTCCATTCCAAATTTGTTTCCAAATAGCTCTTTTCAAATATGTCTTCATTTAATGAACTAGTTAGTTCATCTCCTTAAGCACTTCACTTAATGAACTAGTTTAGTTCATTAATCATGGCACTTGGAAATAGTTTAAAGATAACAAATGTTTGCCATATGATATAAGCTTTAACGCTTCATGGCATGTTAGTACGACAATATTATATATAAACATGTAAAGTATTTTTATCACGTACACATATCAAGTAACACTTAATTTATGCATTTCGTAAACACATAACATTTAAACCATGTATTTTCAAATCACTCAAACCCCGATTTATCAACAATGCTACTGGTCTGGTGCATTATGCCATGCTGCATATAGAAATCATTCATTTTGAATTCTTTAGCATTGTCTGTTCTTACAACTTTAACATGCCTTTCAAACTGAGTACGAACAAACAAGCAAAAGCTTTGTAAAATATGGCTTGTTTCTTCCTTAGATTTCATCAAATACACCAAGGTAAACCTTGTACAGTCATCTACTATAGTCGAAAAATATCTTTGGGCATACAAGGTGGGATGCCTATTAGGCCACTAGGCATTTACATGAACAAGATCAAAAGGTTTGTCAGAAACAGAAGCAGATCAGGAAATGGAAGTTTATGAAGTCTAGCTAAGGAAACAGATAGTGCAGGGTGTATCAAGGGGATCTCCTGGAACTGAAGAGTCTTGTTTCTAGATGTCTTTTATTCTGGAATGAGAAGCATGCCCAAGTCTAAGGTGCCATAGCATGGAAGGTAAGTTAGGTATGGAGACATAAGCAGTGGGCTGTGACATCAAAGCATCACCATGCAGGTAGTAGAGGCTATGAGAAAGTCTAGCTGAACCAATCATCCCCTTGGACAATTGATCCTGAATCAAACAAGAAGGACCATGAATTTGAATGAGTAGGCTGGGAGTAGATGCTAATTTACCCAAGGATAGCAGATCAAAGGTAAAAGATGGCACACAATACATCATGCAGAGTGAGTAGGCTATTAACCACAACTGTACCTTTGTGTGTGACAGGGACAAACATGTTATTAGGGAGCTTTATGGAAATCTGATTAACAAGTTCTGAAGATGCAAACGATGACATGTTATAGGCAATATGATCAGCACCTGAAGAATCTACAATCCATGTACTTAAAGCATTACCTATAGAATTACCTGCCACCTTTTCAATATTTGCAGACAAGACAGTGTTTTGACATGCATAAGATGTGCTTCCTTCTTGGCTGTCATCCAGCTTATTGAGCCAAGTCATGAGTTTCTGATTCTGTTGAGAAGTCAACATCAATGACGGTAGTGTCTTTGCTTGTTGATCATGATGAAAAACCTCTGATTCTACTTCTGCATACTCAGTCATATTTGCCTGATTTCTAGGCTTGAAGCCTGGTGAAAACCATACTTCTTGTAGCATCTCTCTGCTGTGTGTCTGATCATGCCATAATGAGTGCATTGGAAACATCTTGTGCCATCAGCATAGAATCTTCCATTGCGCCTTCTATAATCCCCGGACTGTTGCCTCCTAGAGTAAGCATTGGTAGCAAATGCTTCACTCATTTGTTCCTCAGACATGAGGGTAGTGGGTTATTCTCAAATGGCCCCACTCTAGTATCACATGTCAGTTTTCCTTTCATACTTCAAGGCCATAGAAAAGGTTGTATTGACGTCAGGAAGAGGAGTCATGACAAACACCTGAGACTTAACTGGATCAAAATTCTCATTCAAGCCCTTTATGAACTTGATAACATGATCACTTTCTACAAACTGCTTCATCTTTTCTGCCACATCACATCTGCATCCTCTACAAGCACATGTAGGCATGGGCCTCACGGACATCAACTCTTCCCAAACAACCTTCAGCTTGGTAAAGTATTCATTGACTCTAGGGTTGTCGTGCCTGATTTCATAAAAGGTTTCTTACAAATATGATAATCTGAAGGGATCTGTGCTCCCATACATCAACTTAAGGTCATTACATGCATCAAATGCACTGTCAAACCCCATGATACTTTGTGCAATAGAGTGAGACACAAAGTTCATGATCCAAGATTGTAACATAGTATTCACTTGCCTCCAAAGGGGAAATGCAGGATCTGTTGGCACTTGTTTCACAATTGTGCCACATATGAAGCCAACCTTATTCTTAACAACCAAAGTCATCTCAAAGGTACGTCTCTAAGTGTAATAGTTACGAGGAGTGAGTGTTGGTTGTGCTAAGACAATGGTAGGGCTATCATTCAGATGAGATAGTAAATATTCTGCTGAGAACCTTCAGCAGTTTGTGGTTGATTACCTCTGGAAGCAGAGGCATCGAATCCGGGCCCATTGAATGACAACCAATTGACAAAGGAAAGACTCAAATCAATAGAACTCAAATAATCCAATTCAAAGGAAAAACAAACTAAATCAATCTAAAAAAACAACAGTGAATCAATCCATCGCTCTGATACCATGATAAATTTTGATCTTACAACCAAACATTCAATCAAGCAAACAACAAACAGTGCATAAACTAAAGGAAAAGAAGTTTCAAACGAATTGGAGCTGGAGAATTTTCAATATATTGAACGAACGAATCATTTGGAAACTAATTCAACTTATACAGAAGTTACAAAACAGAAATTAGTTAGAAAACTAGTGATTTCACACTATTGCCCCTGCTTACTAAACCGTCTATATATAACTACGAAGGACAATCTTGTCTATTTACAGTGTTTGAACCAAATACCATGCACTCAGCATCTTCTATCTCAAACTACAACTTCAATCAATTGTTTTTATCCATAATCCGCAGCAATTAAGCTTTTAACCTTTGATTGCACAGCTGATCCAAAGATCCAGCTACTCCTAATGCTACTTCAGCTGGATTGTGCTTCTTGCCGTCTCATTTGCAAGAATGCCAAGCGGCTGTGCTTTTTGGCTTTTCTTCTTTCACTTCCTCAATGCAGAATGAGCTTTCTTCTTCATTAATCAGTAATGCGGTGGAGAACAGTGGACAACTAGGACCGGTGGGTGCAAACCAGCCACGGCTATTTCGAGCTAACGAAGAAAGCTTGATAAAATTGATCACAACGATAAAACTGATCACAAAATCAAAGAACGCAAGGCAGAAATCGGATGCTGCAATATTATTGAGAAAAAAAACTGCAACCAACTGGGAATTGTAGTTTTTGATCCATCGGGTGTAGAGGATGAACCCAAATCCGTTTTATACAATTGACTGGAGGAAAAAATCAAAACAAGCAAAATGACTATTTTACCCTTACTTCTATTACTACAGCTACATATTTACAAGGGCAATACAGACATTTCTCTTTATTTGAAAAACTACCGCAAGGAGTCCTTCTTCTCCAACCTTCCTCTGCACCTGAGGTTGCATTGCACCTTGCCTTCTTCGCAACCCATGCTATTTTGTCAGTTACCAGGCCTCAAGAACTGCCAGCTCACCATCCTTAGCATCCTAGCCCTTGATTCTCCACTTAATCCAACGATCCTTGCCATTCTAATGCTACTCATTCTTGGATTGTGCTTCTTCACTTTTCTTTGTCCCAACTGATTCTTCAACACCCCCCCCCCCCCTCAGACCTGATGTCTTAAACAAGTTGCACACACCCATATTGGAAGTCAGGTTTTGAAGTGTCACTGAATCAAGTGCTTTCGTAAACACATCCGCCAACTGATGCTCAGTTTTGATTGGCATAGGAATGATCACTCCTTGTTGATACTTGTCCCTCATAACATGACAATCTATTTCTATATGCTTTGTCCTCTCATGAAATACCGGATTTTCAACAATATAGATTGCACTTTTATTATCACAAAACAACTCAACAGGTCTGGTGTGAATTATGCCCAAGTCACTGAGTAGGTATAGAAGCCACTGGACTTCACACGTAGCCAACGCCAATGCTCTATATTCTGCTTCAGATGAAGATCTGGACACTGTGCTCTGCTTCTTGGCCTTCCAAGACACTAGAGAATTACCAAGAAACATGCAAAACCCTGTGACTGACCTCCTGGACTCCACACAACCTGCCCAGTCTCAGTCAACATATCCTTTTAAATTCCAGTTTCCCTTTGCTAGTATAGAAAATCCCCTGCCTTGCTGTACCCTTAAGGTATCTAAGCAACCTATGCGCTACTTTTAAATGCAATTCAGTTGGTGCATCAAGGTACTGGCTCAACTGTTGTATTGCAAACGAGATATCAGGCCTGGTTATTGTGAGATACAATAACTTGCCTATCATCCTCCTATATTCTGACACATCTTATATAATCATAGAATCATTATGTGCCAGCTTCACATTTTGCTCCATTGGACTTTTAGCTGGTTTGGCACCCATAAATCCTGCTTATTCCACCAACTCTAATGCATATTTTCTTTGACGGATCATAAGCCCCTCTGTGACCTTGCCACTTCAATGCCTAGGAAATATTTCAAGAGACCTAAATCTTTTATCTGAAAGGTCTGGTGTAAAGCTTGTTTCAACTGAGTGATCAGCATGATGGAGTTGCTAGCCACTATAATGCCATCAACGTAGACTAGAAGAACTAAAAAGGCATCTGATGTTCTTTGAGTAAACATAGTGTAATCATGCTTGGATTGTACACAGCCTTGGGTTAGAAGAAATTGTGTAAGTTTGATGTTCCATTTCCTACTGGCTTGCTTCAAGCCATAATAAGACTTGTGCAGCTTGCATACTGTGTTTGGTGTAGGTGCAGAAACTCTGTTAGGCAAAGTCATATATATTTCTTGAGTGAGGTCACCATGTAAAAATGCATTGTTAACATCCATCTGATGCACATACCAATTTTGTACAGAGACTACAGCCAAAAGCAATCTTACAGTGGTAAGTTTGGCTACAGTTGAGAACGTATCCGTATAATCAATTCCCAATTGTTGAGTGTAACCCTTTGCCACAAGCCTAGCTTTATATCTCTCTCTGTCATCTGTCCTATATATAACCTTATAAACCCATCTATACCCGATTGGTGTCTTCCCAGCAGGCAAGGGAACCAATGACCAGGTATGAGTAGCCTCAAGTGCAGCTAACTCCAGCTGTATTGCCTTCTGCCAGTGAACAACTTTGGCTGCCCCTTGGTAAGATTTTGGTCCCTGTTGCACACTAATATTGAGAGCATATGATTTATAGTTAGGTGCTAATGCATCATAAGACATGTAGGCTTCAATGGGATAAGGACTAGAGGATTTCTGTGAGGTACCAGAAGATGATGAAGCACCAGCAAGTAGGTTGTAATAATACTCTTGGAGGTATTTAGGTGGATGTCTGGTCCTTTTTGATATGGTGGGTTCTGAGGTATCAGGAAGGATAAAGGGCAGATGGACCTCAAGACTAGTGCAGGTTGAGGACTCATAAGGGATGTGTCAGTGACAGGTGTGGAAGAAGAGAAGTCTAAAGAAGGTACATTATCAGAAGTATTATGATTAGGCATGAGATCAGAAAGAGATGTTGTAGGTACTGGGATACAATTAGGATATGATGGTTCAGAAAAGGAGGGAAGAAGACTACTGAAGACAAAGGTGTACTAAATAAAGAGAAAGCTGGTGATTCAAAAGGAAAGACATGCTCATGGAATTAAACATCTCTTGAAATAAAGACTTCTTTAGTTGTCAAATTAAGAAGGAGATACCATTTTGTATAATAAGGCATACCCAGGTATATGCATGATACAGATCTTGGATCAAACTTGGTCTTCTGAGGAGAGACGTTGCTAGCAAAGGCTAAGCAACCGAAGATTTTCAGGTTGTGATAAGATGGAGGAGTCTCATACAGGAGCTGATGAGGTGTTTGGTGTTTAAGTAGTGGAGTGGGAATGATGTGTATGAGATAAACGGCATACTGAATACAAAATCCCCAATAAGGTATGGGTATGTTGGCTTGAAATCTAAGCGCCCAGGCTACATTGAGTATATGCTGGTGCTTTCTTTCTACAACTCTATTTTGTTGTGGAGTGTTACACAAGACGAATGATGAATTATGCCTTTAGCCATAAAGAATTAGTCCATCTTGAATTACCATTATCTGTTCTTATACATTTGATGTTTTTGGAGAATTGTTTGTTGACATAGTGCCAGAAGCTCTCAATGACATGTCTGGCTTATGACTTTTGTTTCTGTAAATACACCCAGGTATACCTTGTGTGATCATCAACAATGGTTAAGAAATAACAATGACTATATACAGTAGGATGTTTGTATGGACCTCATATGTCAACATGTATAAGATCAAAGGGACACTTAGAAACATATTCAGAAACAGGAAAAATGTTTCTCTTCATTTTTGCCAAAGGGCACACTGTACAACTATGAGTATCATAGTAATCATGAACTGAATCATCTATCTTTCGTGTTTCTTTTATTTTAGACTGAGATGGATGTCCTATTCTTTAATGCCACAGCATGGAGGGATCAATGGTTTGAGCTTTGGATGACAAACAACTGACTGACGAAGAGACTTGACTGGACTGTCTGTGAGTACCATAGAGATAAAATAGGCCCTTGTGCTGCTCAGCTGAACCAATCATCTTCAGGGATACATGTTCCTAAATGATACAATATTTGCCCAGGAACTGAATAAGTACAGAAGGAATATAGAGCAATTTACTGAGAGAGAGAGAAGATTGTAAGCAAAGACAGGAACAAAAATCACATTATGAACAACCAAGTAAGGATTGATAACCATTGTCCCCATGTGTGTGGCTGATACTGAGAGTTTATTTGGCAATCTGATAGAGACATGTTCAATAGAGTGATAAGATTGGAAAAGTTTAAGGTTACAAGCTATATGATCAGTAGCACTTGAATCTATAATCCAAATGTTCAAATTATTAGAGTGACTCTCACCTTGATCATTACCTGAGAGAGCAGACATCAGTGCCCCTTGGCTTCTAGCAATCTGACCATGAACAGAGACATTCTTGCTTTCATCATTAACAGCTAGCAATGCCAACAGCTTCTGAGTCTGTTCTGGTGTGAGTAACGAAGCTTGGCACATCATGTTTCCTTGCTCCACCTGTGATGGCTGACTATCATTACTCATCACCTCAGACAAATTCACTTGATTCCTTGTCTTGAATTCAGGAGGGAAGCCATGCTTGCGATAACATCTTTGCTCAACATGCCCAACCATGCCACAGTGTGTGCATTGTGGCCTTTTTCCACCATCTGGAAAAAATCTTCCATTTCCTCTCCTACAACCAGTACTGCCTCCTCTACCTGCATATGAATTCATTAATGCTACCATATTGTTTCCATCAGTCTCTTCAACCATAAGTGCAGTAGGATTACTACTAAGAGAATTCTGCGTACTCATCCCAGTTAACTTCCTCTCATACTTCAAAGCCATCGCAAAAACTTCATCAATTTTTGGTAATGGTGACATTACAAACAATTGAGACTTGACAGGCTCAAATTCTTCGTTTAATTCCTTCAGAAATTTAATAACATAATCTGTTTCAACAAATTCACGCAACTTGACTCCAACATTACATCTACAACAATGGCAAGTACACATGGGAAGAGGTCTCGACACCATCATCTCTTCCCACAGAACTTTCACTTTGGTAAAATAATCGTTCACTGAATCACTTTCTTGTTTGACAGAATAAAAGTTCTCAAGAAGATCTGACAATCTAAAAGCGTCACATGTACCATACTTGCATTTCAAATCGTTCCAGACTTCTTATGCACTGTCATACCACATCACACTTTGAGCAATTGAAGGCATCACACTGTTCATGATCCAGGAATGCACCATCGAATTCACTTGCCTCCACGCACTGTACTGCGGATCAGTCACATTTGGTTGCTCAATGGTGCCATCAACAAAGCCTACCTTGTTCTTGAAAAGGAGTGCCATCTGGAACATTCTACTCCACGAATGAAAATTATGTGGATTCAACGGGGGCTGTGCAAGGATAATCGCTGGACTATCACTAGGATGGAGATAATATGGATTATTAATGACGTTTTTTGCTGGTTGTGAACCACCGGTTCTTTGACTTCTAGAGGTTGAAGCCATAACGAGAGTTCAATAGAATTCAGCAAATTTTAGGAATTGAATTGACATGAATCAAGATACAAACACAGTATGCATATCAGTAGCCAAGAAATCTCTCTGATACCATGGCAAAATTGATCACAACGATAAAATTGATCACAAAATCGAATAACGATAGACAGAAATCGAATGCTGCAATATTATTGAGAAAAAAAACTGCAACCAACTGGGAATTTTATTTTTTGATCCATCGGGTGTAGAGGATGAACCCAAACCCGTTTTATACAATTGACTGGAGGGAAAAATCAAAACAAGTGAAATGACTATTTTACCCTTACTTCTATTACTACAGCTACATATTTACAAGGCAATACGGAAATTTCTCTTCATTTGAAAAACTCCCACGGGGAGTCCTTCTTCTCCAACCTTCTTCTGCACCTGACGTTGCCTTGCACCTTGCCTTCTTCGCAACCCACGTGATCTTTGCAGTTACCAGGCCAACTGGCAGCTCACCATCCTTAGCATCCTAGCCCTTGATTCTCCACTCAACCCAACGATCCTTGCCATTCCAATGCTATTAAATCTTGGATTGTGCATCTTCACTTTTCTTCGTCCCAACTGATTCTTCAACAAAGCTGTTGGGAGATTCAAGGTTAAACAACAATATAATTTCTTCAGGAAAAAAAATCATATCATATTATAACTCAAGTAAATAGGTTGGATCCGCTCTTATAGCATATATGGTGATGGCTCTACTGGATGATACGTAGAAAAGATGATGAGGTTAAATGAAAAATAGATCAACTAAAGGCATGAGATTGGATGAAGTCGAGTCATGTTCACTACAATGAACAACTCATTTCCCAACTAAAGACGTCGCAACCCACATATGGATTTCACACAAAAATAATCTACTAATTCCGATCGTTTAATATGTAGGTCTGTTGGTCGATAGTGATCATCAGCGGTCGCAAAATTATCTCAATTGTGACCGCTTACAAGGCGGTTGCAATTTCCGATCTGGCAGATCTAGTGTTAACAAAGGTACACGATGATAAGTTGCAACATAAATTGCCTAAAATCGAGTTTGCCAAAAAGATGAATTTGTTCCTAACTTTTTTTTAAGAAAGGCAGAACAAGAAGGTTTTGAATTCATTTTCAACAAAGTCCAATGTAAAGTTAGACGGTAGTGGCTTAGATATAATAAAATTAAGTCGACCTGTTGATGTGCGAAACACCATTTACAACTAACATATGATATATAAATAAGTTAATCACATCCTGTACCAAATGTTACAAAGTCATTCTATAAAATATTTAAGTTAATTTTGGTGAAAACTTTTATTCAGATGTTCATAATGTAGTCACCAATTCGTTGTGAATTTGATCTTTCATTGATCTCTAAATTATGCATATGTTATATATGTACATGTCGAAGTCGTTAACAATCCAGACTGTATAGAGGCAATAGCATCAGATGAGTAGAAGAAACTTGAGCTGTGAAGGGCTATTGATTGAGCACATGCAGAAGGAGGTTGGTACACGAGTGGAAAGGAGTTTGGATGTTTCTGGAGAGGTATGATCAGAGGAAGGTGGTGTGTACTGGAGCTGTGCAGAGGAAGCAGGAAGAAGGAAGGTGCATGCGGGAAAGCATTTGAATGCTGTGAAATTACAAGAATGTCCTTGGTTTAACCGTTGTATAGAATTAGTTAGAAGGGCATTACTGTAAATTTGCTAGTTAACTACCTTGTTCTCTTTCTTGAGTCTGTTATAACCTGAGGGGGTGCATTCTGCGAAACACAATCTGCATTTTGGCAGTTACAAAAATACAGATGCAAACGGCAACTGTTCTTCCTTCCATCTTGGCATTTGCTTGATCATTTCTTGTGCTTGCTCTTGCTCTTGATTTCTTTTCCAGTGATTGAATGTTATTTTGACATGGTATCCAAGCCTAATTGATTGCAAAAGTGCCGCTGCGATTGTATGTGAAGTTGTGGTGTAAAATCTAATATGGCAACACACAACCACAGTCTGTCTAGTTCGTCTGTTGGAAGAGGAAATCAGAATGCTGTTAATGAAACTCCAGTACAGAATATCGTATGTGGATCAAGAGGAAGCGGAAATCAAAAGCACATTGTTGATTTACCTACGCAGAATCCATTACAAAATCCGTTCTACCTCCATCCAAATGATAGTCCTTCTATAGTGCTTGCACAGCCTCCGTTGAACTCGAAAATCTATCACACTTGGAGTCGAACGTTTGAGATGGTGTTGGTAGTGAAGAACAAGGTAGGCTTTATAGACGGTACAATTCAGAAGCCTCTGACTACTGATCCACAATATCGAGTGTGGAGACAAGTCAATACCATGGTGCAGTCGTGGATGATGAATTCAGTTTCAAATTCAATTGCACAAAGCATTATTTGGTGTGATAGTGCTCATGAAGCGTGGCTGGATCTTCAAATGAGGTATGGTAGCACAGATCCATTTAGATTGTCTGATTTGATTGAAACATTTTATGGAATTAAGCAAGATTCGATGAGTGTGAGTGAATATTTCACTAAACTTAAGATTGTCTGGAAAGAGTTAATGGTAGTTAGGCCAATACCTTCCTGTACCTGCAGAAATTGTGTATGTGATGTTACAAGTAAGATGAGGAAGTTTGTGGAGAGTGACTACGTTATTAAATTTGTAAAAGGCTTGAGTGATAGCTTTGAACCGGTTAAATCGCAAGTGTTTATGATTACATCGCTACCTGATATAAATACTACCTTTTCTATGGCATTGAAGTATGAGAGGAAGTATTAGCTGATAATGGTGGCACCTCGTTTGATAATAATCCTACGGCCTTGTTGATAGAAGGACAAAAAGGCGATAGTTTTGTGGCCTATACAGGCAGGGGCCAAGGATATAAAAGAGGAGGAGGTAGATATGGTGCTAAGGGAAATAAACGCTTTCAGTGTGTGCATTGTGGAATGCAGGGGTACACAGTTGATAGATGCTATAAAAAGCATGGATATCCTCCTGGCTTTAAGCCTAGGAACCAGGTGAATCTAAGTGAAGCAGTGGAGGTAGATAGTGAGGTGCAGAAAGATCAAATATCTAAGGGAACACAGTCCCTGGTTCTTACTCCTCAGCAAAATCAAAAACTGTTGAACTGGTTGAACAAACATGATGATAACCAGGAAGGAGGTATGGCTGTAGCTCAGGGCACTTTCTTATCTGCTAACGTTGGTAAGATGAAAGGTAATTCTCATACTAACAGACTTAGTACATGGATTGTGGACTCTGGAGCTACTGATCACATTGCTTCTTGTCTTACTCTGTTTCTTCTGCTAAATCTGTTAATAATGTCTTTATAAATCTGCCTAATAACTTTTCAGTTGCTGCCACACATATTGGTTCTGTAGCTGTTAACTCAGTCCTCACTCTACATGATGTTCTCTTTGTGCCATCATTCTCTTACGATATCATTTCTCTTAGAAAGTTGGCTTCAGATCCTAATGTACTGATTCAAATTTCTGGTGCTTATTGTTTGATCCAGGATCAATTATCCAAGAGGATGATTGGTTCAGCTAAGTTGACACAAGGCCTTTACTGTTTACCTGGTTATGTGTCTGCTCAGAAACCTGCTTGCTTCACTTCCACCTCTGAGATTGTTTCATCAGCTATGTTGTGGCATTACAGATTGGGGCATGCTTCTGCCCCTAGAATAAAGGAAATTCACAAATGTAATGATTTGGTTTCTGTCAACTCTCATAATGAACAATGTACAATTTGTCCTCTTGCCAAATTGCATAGACTACCATTTCCAGTTTCTATTTCTATTTCTGCTCAGCCTTTTGATTTGGTTCATGTGGATGTCTGGGGTCCAAACAGACACCCTACTTTGTACTCTCAAAAATATTTCCTTACCATTGTGGATGATTGTAGTAGGTATACTTGGCTATATTTGATGAAGTCTAAAAGTGAGGTTAGACATATACTTCAAAGTTTCTATGCTTATGTTCATAACCAGATTGAAAGGAAGGTGAAGATCATTAGAAGTGATAATGCACCAGAATTCAAAATGTCTCAATACTATATGCAACATGGTATAATTCACCAAACCAGTTGCATTTACACCCCACAACAAAACGGACTGGTGGAGAGAAAACACCAACACATATTGATTGTGGCTAGATCCCTTAAGTTCCAAGCTCAACTACCTGATTCTTACTGGGGTTTTGCTGTGACTCATGCTGTACATCTTATCAACCTACCACCAACCCCAGTTTTGTCTCAAAAAACTCCTCATGAGGTCCTTTTTCAGAAGCTTCCATCATATCATCACCTTAAGGTTTTTGTGTGTTTGGCCTTTGCCTATAACACTTCCACAGATAAGCACAAGTTTACTCCCCGAAGTGTCATATGTGTGTTCTTGGGGGTTCCATCAACGTCCAAAGGGTATGTCCTACAAAACCTGAACTCAAAGGCTATATTTGTATCCAGGGATGTCCAATTTTATGAAATGCAGTTTCCTTTTTCAAACCCAACACCAGATCCTCAATCTTCTGTAACCAATGCCCAAGCTCCTTATATCCATGATCCTTTCTGGTTGTCCTCTTCAAATCAAAACATAACTCCTACAGCAGTTGTCAATCCTGGTTGTGATACTTCCTCTTCTCCTTATCAAACATCACGTTCACAGCCTTCTCAATCACCGCATCATGTATTGTCTGATCCTCATAACATTTACCATCATTAGTCGCCTTTTCATGCACTTCAGCCAGCCTTTACCCTTGATATTCCACATACAATTAGAGCAGAAGATCAACTTAACCTCAAACCTGACATTTCTAATCCTTCATCACCTATTCATAAGATTGAACCTCGTGCCACCAGGACAAGAAAACAACCGTCCTATCTCAATGACTATTACTGCAACCATCTAGCTGTATCACACCCTTGGTCTCCTTCATCATTGAAAACTGTTGCTGCAAATTCTTTGTCATATCCTATTGAGCATTATTACACTTTGGATCATTTAGCTCTACAGTTCAAAAGATATGTACTTAATGTTAGTATGCAGCATGAGCCTCAGTCTTATCAGCAAGTAGCTGATTCAGTGGACTAGCAGCAGGCCATGTCGGTGGAATTGGCAGCTCTGGAGGCCAATAACACATGGGTGCTTACTACTTTACCACCAGGAAAGAAACCCATTGGGTGCAAATGGGTATATAAAATTAAAAGAAAGGTACACGGATTCATAGAAAGGTACAAGGAACGTTTGGTGGCCAAGGGGTACACGCAGCAGGCAGCAGTGGACTATGGAGATACATTCTCTCCTGTGGCCAAAATGACCACTGTCAGGTTGGTGCTAGCCTTGGCTGCTATTAAAGGATGGGTTGTTCATTAACTGGACGTGAACAACGCATTTCTTCATAGGGACTTGGAGTAAGACATTTACATGAATCCTCCGGAAGGTATTTCAGCATCACCTGGGACTGTATGTAAGCTTCTTAAGTCACTATATAGACTTAAGCAAGAAAGTAGACAATGGAATGCCAAGCTCACCTCATTTCTTCTTTCTGAGGGATATGTTCAGTCTAAGAATGATTACACTTTGTTTACTAGACAACAAAAAGGCTCTTTCCTGGTCCTTTTGATCTATGTGGATGACATTGTAGTGGTCAGTGATTCTTTGGTGGCAATTCAGGCTTTGAAAACCAGTCTCCATTCTGCTTTCAAAATCAAGGACTTAGGTGAGCCCAGGTATTTTCTGGGCTTAGAAGTTGCCAGGTCTCAAGAGGGGGTGATGCTTTGCCAGAGGAAACCCTTGAGCTGGTTGAAGAGACTGGACACCTGGCGTCTAAGCCTGTTGGTAATCCTATGGAGCAAAATTTGAAGCTTTCACATGGGGATTCTTCTTCATTTGAGGATGTTCCTAGATACAGAAGATTGATTTGCAAGTTATTGTATCTTACAATAACAAGGCCAGACATAAGCTATACGGTATAGCAACTAAGCCAGTTCTCAGATACATCCACTGTCCTTCATTGGCAAGTGGCTCAGAGGTTATTGAGGTATCTAAAATGGACCCCATGATAAGGATTACTGTTTCCTAGTAGTGGGTCACTTAAGCTAACAGCTTTCTCAGATTCAGATTGGGGTGGATATTTGGAAAGCAGGAGATCAGTAACTGGCTAGCGTATGTTTCTTGGAGATGCATTAATATCATAGAAAGCCAAGAAGCAAATCACGGTTTCCAGATCTTCATCTGAAGCTGAGTACATAGTTCTTGCCTCAGCCACTTGTGAGGTCCAATGGATTCTCTACTTGTTCAGAGATCTTCAGGTGACTCATTCAGATCCAGTAGAAGTGTTCTGTGATAACAGAAGTGCCATTTACATTGTGGAAAATCTTGTTTTTCATGAGAAGACACAACATATAGAGATTGATTGCCACATTGTATGGGAAAAATTTCAAGAAGGTGTGATCAAACCCATGCCAGTCCGAATAGAGCTTCAGCTAGCTGACATTTTTACAAAGGCGTTGGATTCCAAGAGGTTAAGTGCACTGACTGCAGCATTAGGACTATGTAATTTGTTTTCTCAGTCAGGATTGAGGGGGGTGTCGAAGTCGTCAACAATCCAGACTGTGTAGAGGCAATTAATAGCATCAGATGAGTAGAAGAAACTTGAGCCGTGAAGGGCTATTGATTGAGCACGTGCAGAAGGAGGTTGGCACGCGAGTGGAAAGGAGTTTGGATGTTTCTGGAGAGATATGATCAGAGGAAAGTGGTGTGTACTGGAGCTGTGCAGAGGAAGCAGGAAGAAGGAAGGTCTACGCAGGAAAGCGTTTGAATGCTGTGAAACTACAAGAATGTCCTTGGTTTAACCGTTGTATAGAATTAGTTAGAAGGGCATTACTGTAAATTTGCTAGTTAACTACCTTATTCTCTTTCTTGAGTCAGTTATAACCTGAGGGGGTGCATTCTACGAAACACATTCTGCATTTTGGCAGTTACAAAAATACAGATGCAAACGGCAACTGTTCTTCCTTCCATCTTGGTATTTGTTTGATCGTTTCTTGTTCTTGCTCTTGATTTCTTTTCCATTGATTGAATATTATTTTGACCGTACATTAAATTAACAACATTTGAACAAAACTTATAACCAAAGTAGATTTCAATACTTCATAGAATAACTTTTAAATATCTAGATATGCAATGAGATTGACTCTATATAAGATTGTATTTTTAACGTAAACGATACAAATAAAAAACAATAAAACAAAGAGTGGTAAAACAATTTTCAGAACCTAATTCAGCTGATACTCGATGATACACTGCATCTAATGTTGTCAGTTTAAATTTTACCAGCCGCAATTTGAGGGTATAGGCTTTCACGTCGGTTTTTTATACCAAAACAGGTTTTGGCTCCTACATTTTTTGTACAGTAAATCTTGAACCCTTCATCTAAAAAAGATGTTGACTAATTTGAATTGTATCATTTAGAAAGGTGCTTAGAGCTAGGATGATAGGAGACTGATATCCTTGAATGAAATTGAAAGCTAAAACAATGGTACACTTGTGCAGGGGATCAGCTATCTCCCATGACATCAACGATGTCATTTCTTCTAAATATTTTAGTTTTCCGTAGCTTTTAAGTTGTCCAACCACTCAAAAAGAAAATAAAAAATTGTCCAACTGCAATAGAAAAGGGAAAAAATACGCAAAAGAGTCTGCGAACTGTTAGAAACTGTAATCAAAACCAGTGTAGTGTGTGTGTTTGTGTAAATTGACAAAACTGCAAGCAAAACCGAGGCGAGTCTAAGGACTCTGTCCTTAAGACGAATTCCTCCGATATACTGTGTCCAACCAGTGAAGCAAACGTCTCCCAGGATACAACGGAAAGCAGTTCACACGAGCGGCACTGCAGCGTAGGAACTCATCGAACCTGTAAATGCACTGACTTCACGATCACTGGAAAGAATGAATACAGTAGTATGTATGCGAGGAAAAAAGCAGAAGAAATTTTCACAGTGTGTAGAGGTCTGGAGAAGCAGGCCTTTAATAGGAGGGAAGGAAAAGAGCGGTTGAAAGCAGTTTTCGATCTCAGCCGTCGGATCTGACGATTTTCATCCACAGCCGTTAGATCGTAAACCACAACGGTTTTAAACGTAGACCGTCAGATGAAGAAATATTTCAACCGTTGGATCATGATCCGTGTAGACTACGATCTACAACCGCTAGATCTTGCAACTGTTATGATTAGAAATATTTCAACCGTTGGATCATAATCCGTGTAGACTACGATCTACAACCGCTAGATCTTGCAACTGTTATGATCATAAATATTTCAACCGTTGGATCACTTGATTTATTTTTCTAGAAAAATGTAAAAGAAAATTTCTCCAAAAAGATAAGAACCAGCTAGGCCCACGAGCCCATGAAGCCCACGAGCCCAAGCCGAGGCGAGCCGGCCTGCCGGATGGGCAGGCAGGCTGCGGCGGCGCGCGCGTGCATGTGGTGCTCTGCCTTGCTTGAGCTAGGTCCTGCCTCCGTAAAAACTTCTAATGCCCTAAGGGCACACTTAAAAGTGACCAAACTAGCACTATATATGAAGGCTAATGCATTTCATGTGAGCAATGTGGTATTCAAACAAGTTGGTGATGTGGCTTCTTCTTATGTAGCCACATCACCTATTTTTCATTTTCCTCACATTTTTACTCCCACTTTGAGCATTAGTTTCTCATTCACCCGAACTCGGAATTGAGTGATTCGAATGCCTAAATTTATCTATTCGTTACGTAGATAATTTAGAAGCCATTAGTTTTCGGTTTTGATTAACGAACACTAAACATAATTAAGCTCAAAATATGGTGCTAGTAAACTTTTGACAAACCCACTTCTCCAAAAAAAATTCCTTCCTTCCAATTCTTTCCAACTTCTCTAACAATCCCCCACATGAATGAAAACTAATGCAAATGCAAATGCAGACTCTATCGTGAAGTCAGACAGGATATGTTGCATCAGAAGAGGTAGCTTTTGGCTTTGAACCTTTCATAGTGATGTATCATCGGATCCACTCATCTATTTAGTGACTTGACTTGAACCAATCAGCCTTTGGTGTGAATCAAGATAACGATACTCACACAACATTTCCTTTAACACCTCTATTTGGTTCTCATGGTTGTGTTCATTTTGGCCATGACCAACCTGGTTTCAGAAAGCGTTTTAAAGAATTCTTGCCTCACAGAAATCTTATAGAAGCGGCCTCATTTCACACTTACATAGGTGATTCCTATCAAGAGTATTCTGCCATACCCCACTTGACATATCAAGGTATAGTAAATCATTAAAAGCATTAGCTTACTCTAACTTTCCTGCAGATAGCACTTTTGGTTAACAGAATGAGTAAGAGCTTCACTGAACCTTTGTAACTTAGTTGTCCTATTGAACCAGGATTCTGGGATCTCCAGTCAACAAGGTTGGGTTACCATTACAAAGATCCTTGCGTTGTAGGCTTAAGTCCCATTCCGTTTGTCAACTTTGACATCTGATCTCTAGGCAAGCCTTTTATTAGCGGATCCGCAAGATTCTCCTTTGATTTTATGTAATCAATGGAAATCACGCCATTAGAGATCAACTGCTTAATGGTGTTATGTCTCCGACGTATATGTCGTGACTTACCATTGTAGATGCTGCTTTGAGCTCGTCCTATAGCTGACTGACTATCACAGTGTATGCTAATAGGAGCGATTGGCTTAGGCCAACATGGAATGTCCTCCAGAAAAGTCCGAAGCCATTCGGCCTCTTCTCCAGCTTTGTCTAATGCTATAAACTCGGCTTCTATTGTGGATCGAGCTATGCATGTTTGCTTAGTGGATTTCCATGACACAGCACCACCACCAACAGTGAATAAATATCCACTAGTGGACTTAGAATCCTTACAATCTGATATCCAGTTTGCATCGCAGTATCCTTCCAATACCGCTGGATATCTTGCATAACGTAATCCAAGATTCATGATGTACTTCAAGTACCTCATCACTCTATTTAGAGCTTTCCAATGATCTTCACTTGGATTACTAGTAAACCTGCTCAATTTGTTTACGGAACAAGCTAAGTCTGGTGTTGTATAGTTCGTTATGTACATTAGACTTCCAACTCACTTGTGAGTACTTCAATTGAGCTACTGGTTCACCTCGGTTCTTCCTTAAGTGCACACTTTAATCAAGTGGGGCTTTTACTGGTTTTACATCAAACATATTGAATAATTTGAGGACGGACTCAATATAATGACTTTGTGACATGACTAACCCTTCAGTTACCCTAGAAATCTTAATTCCTAGAATAACATTTGCAACCCCCATGTCTTTCATGTCAAAATTCCGTGTTAATATCTTCTTGGTATTCAAGATGATGTCATGAGTACTGCCCAGGATTAACATGTCATCTACATAGAGACATACTATCACATAGGCATTAAGTGTGTTTTTGATGTAAACACACTTGTCACACTCGTTGATCCTGAAGCCGTTTGACATCATTACCTGATCAAACTTCAAATACCATTGTTTTGGTGCTTGTTTAAGTCTGTACAAACACTTAACAAGTCTACAAACTTTCTTCTCTTGTCCTGGCACAACAAACCCCTCTGGTTGTTCCATATATATCTCCTCCTCTAAATCACCGTTCAGAAAAGCCGTCTTAACATCCATCTGATGGATTTCTAAGTTATAGACTTCTGCAATCGCGACCAGCACTCTGATTGATGTAATCCTTGTCACTGGTGAGTAAGTGTCAAAGAAATCAAACCCTTCTTTTTGTCGATAATCTTTGGCTACCAACCGCGCCTTGTATTTGTCGATAGATCCATCTTCTTTTAACTTTTTCTTGAAAATCCACTTGCATCCGAGTGTTTTACTTCATGGTGGAAGATTGACCATCTCCCAAGTGTGATTTTGGAGAATAGATTCTATCTCACTGTTTATCGCCTCTTTCCATAATGGAGCTTCTGGTGTTGACATTGCCTCTGAAAAGGTGCTTGGCTCGTTCTCTACCATAAAAGTTAGAAAATCTGCTCCAAAAGAAGATGGTCTTCTGGCTCGCTTGCTTTGACGGAGTTCGTCAATTTCTTGAGCAGTTGTATCCCAAGCTCACTTACTAGTGCTGGCTTCTTCATTATTTCTATCTTTCTTTGGAAAGACGTCTTCAAAAAACACTGTGTTTCTTGACTCCATGACAACATTTTCATGTATGCCAGGGATGTCAGACTTGTGCACCAAGAATCGATATGCACTACTGTTTGTTGCATATCCTATGAATATACGATTAATTGTTTTGGGCCCTATTCTAACTTGTCTTGGTTTAGGTACTGCTACCTTAGCCAGGCACCCCAACACTTTTAAGTATTTGAAACTAGGCTTATAACCTTTCCAAAGTTCATAAGGGGTTTTATCCATCTCTTTAAATGGAATTCTATTTAGAATGACATTGGCGGAGAGAATTGCTTCCCCCCACAAGTTCTGAGATAAACCCGAACTTATCAACATATCATTCATCATCCCTTTAAGAGTTCGATTCTTGCGTTCAGCAATACCATTGGATTGAGGTGAGTATGGCGCAGTCGCTTGATGAATAATGCCATGTTCTGAACAGAATTCATTAAACGGTGCATCATATTCACCACCTCTATCACTACGAATTATCTTAATTCGTTTGCTAAGTTAATTTTCAACTTCATTCTTATAATCCTTAAAAGCATTAACGGCCTTATCTTTGCTACTTAGCAAATAAACATAACAGTATCTAGTGCAATCGTCAATAAAAGTTACAAAGTACTTTTTACCACCTCTTGTTTGCACAAACTTTAAATCACACACATCTGTATGAATTAAATCTAACACTTCAGTGTTTGTTTCAATCGAAGGAAAAGGAGCCTTAGTCATTTTTGCTTTAACACAAACTTGACATTTTTCCTTAGTCAAATTCAGTTTGGGCAACAAATCAAGATTAGTCGTTCTTTGAATTGATTTGTAATTAACGTGTCCCAAACGTAAATGCCATAAGCAAAAAGACTCAAGCATGTAAGCGGAAGTAGATGCGTTTTCATTAGCCACTACAGGCACAAGTTTTTTCTTCCTAGGTACAATGGTCATAACATTTAATTTAAACATCCTGTCTACCAAGTACCCCTTTCCCAAGTATAACACATTCTTAGTAATGATAACTTTGTTAGACTCCAACACGAGTCTAAAACCATGCATCACCATCAATGCAGCAGAGGTCAAATTCTTCCTAATATCAGGAACATGCAGAACATTCTGCAGAGTCAGAAACTTTCCAGAAGTCAACTTCAGAACAACATTTCCTTCACCTTCAATCTTTGATGAAGCATCATTTTCCATGTAAAGCTGTTCACCATCAACGGGCTTGTATTCTGTGAACATTGCCTTGCTTGCACAAACATGTCTCGTAGCCCCTGTGTCCAGCCACCATTCGCACGGATTTCCCACAATGTTGCATTCACTCACAATAGCACAAAGATTCAGATCTTCCATTGCACCAACCAGATTTGCCTTCGCTTTCTCTTGCCCCTTCTTCAGCTTGCGACAGTCACTGCTCTAGTGCCCCTGAATGCCACAGTTGTAGCATTTTCCAGCAAATTTTTTGGCGATCTCTTTGCGTTTGTTGTTCACTCCTAAATTGCCTTTCTTTTTCTTCGTCGCCTCTGTGACATGAGCCTTTGCTTGACCAGGATATTGAGCAGAATTTTTCTCAGATCTGCGGTTGTCTTCTTCGATACGCAATCGAACAATCAGATCTTCCAATGACATCTCCTTTCACTTATGTTTGAGATAGCTCCTGAATTCCCTCCACGAAAGAGGTAGCTTCTCAATCACAGCAGCAACAAGGAAAGATTCACTGAGGGACATACCCTCTTCTTCCATTTCAGCCACTAACATCTGAAGTTCCTCAATCTGAGAAACAACAGTTCTGGAATCAGTCATCTTAAAATCAAGAAATTTACCAATGATAAATTTCTTAGCACCAGCATCCTCTGTGCAGTGTTTCTTGTCTAAAGTCTGCCACAATGATTTTGCAGTTTTAAAGGTACTATACAGTCCATATAATGAATTATCGAGACAACTTAAAATATGACTCAAATAGACATAATCATTATATTTCCATGCTTCAGCAATCAAACTATTCTGCGTATTCACGTTCTGATCCTCGATTGGTATCACCACCGGAGGATCCTCGGTCAGCAACTTTGCCAGCCCAGAGTTGTTAAAAAGAACAACATCTTCTGCTGCCAACATTTGAAGAAACTGCCTCCAAACTTCTCTCGTTTCTCAGCCTGTCCAACAGCAGGAACAGGAGCAGGAATGGCAGCGGGTGCAACTGGAACAGCAACGTTCACTTCCTCGGACGGACCAAGGTGCACGCCATTGAAGGAGTTCGAACTTTCGTTCTCCATTTCAGATTCTATAAATGCAATACAAAACAGAACACAAAACCGATGTCTCATACATAGAAGTTGTAAACAGAAACAAAAAGCCGAAACAGATTAGAAAATAATCTTTTTTGCAGTACAGAACAGATTACAGTATATAGAGTTCGTCTTAAGAATGTTAGAAACTGTAATCAAAACCAGTGTAGTGTGTGTTTGTGTAAATTGACAAAACCGCAAGCAAAACCGAGGCGAGTCTAAGGACTCTGTCCTTAAGACGAATTGCTCCGGTATACTGTGCCTAACCAGTGAAGCAAACGTCTCCCAGGATACAACGGCAAACAATTCACACGAGCGCCACTGCAGCGTAGGAACTCATCGAACCTATAAATGCACTGACTTCACGATCACTGGAAAGAATGAATGCAGCAGTATGTATGCGAGGAAGAAAGCAGAAGAAATTTTCGCAGTGGTAGAGGTCTGGAGAAGCAGGCCTTTAAATAGGAGGGCAGGAAAAGAGAGGTTGAAAGCAGTTTTTGATCTCAGCCGTCAGATCTGAGGGTTTTCATCCACAGCCGTTAGATCGTAAACCGCAGCGGTTTTAAAAGTAGACCGTCAGATCAAGAAATATTTCAACCGTTGGATCATAATCTGTGTAGACTACGATCTACAACCCTAGATTTTGCAACGGTTATGATCAGAAATATTTCAACCGTTGGATCACTTGATTTATTTTTCTGGAAAAATGTAAAAGAAAATTTCTCCAAAAGATAAGAACCAGCCAGGCACACGAAGCCCCTGAGCCCTGACCCCTGACCCCTGACCCCGAGCCGAGCCGGCAAGGCGGGCGGGCGGTGACGGCGCGCGCGTGTGGTGCTCTGCCTTGCCTGAGCTAGGTCCTGCCTCCGTCAAAAACTTCTAATGCCCTAAGGGCACACTTAAAAGTGATCAAACTAGCACTATATATGAAGGCTAATGCACTTCATGTGAGCAATGTGGTATTCACACAAGTTGGTGATGTGGCTTCTTCTTATGTAGCCACATCACCTATTTTTCATTTTTCTCACATTTTTACTCTCACTTTGAGCATTAATTTCTCATTCACCCGCACTCGGAATTTAGTGATTCGAAAGCCCTAAATTCATCTACTCGTTACGTAGATAATTTACAAGCCATTAATTTTTGTTTTGATTAACGAACACTAATCATAATTAAGCTCAAAGTATGGTGCTAGTCAACTTTTGACAAACCCACTTGTCCAAAAATTTTTCCTCCCTTCCAATTCTTTCCGACTTCTCCAACACGAACTTCTAAGCGTTGATGACTACAAGGAATAATAATTCAACCATTAGGACCTTAGGTCTCAAGAAACTTACATGCGTGAACTATGTAGCGCTAAGTTTTTCCTTTAGATGCTTAATACTTTTTAATGTTTAGTCATCTTAATTAGTATATATATCGTCTAAATTGAATGATTAATGTTACTTTGAAGCGATTAATATTACTTTGAAGCCCTCGGTGGAGCCGTGGAGGTGCGAGTTGGTCGACTGTTAATGCTGGATACATCAGTAAGTTCGAAGAAGTTACAGTTGTCTTGCACAACATTAACCGAACATGTATATGTAGCTGTCTTGATTTACGTAATATAAATTCTTTTGGATTACTAAAAAATACCAGGTCCTTATGTTTTCTCGGAGACCCGGCCGATGTACTCATGAAGATAATGCCAAAAAGTGAAGGATGCTAAATTACTATATTTAACCTCAAAGTTATCAGAAGCAAAATGAATTATGCCTAGTAAAGATCTAATATGCCATAATAAATCACACTTTAACATGTGGAAAACAACTACAGTGTTGAAGAATTTAGCATTTGGAACTTACCTGGATTGGGTCAATGGACAATTAGGAACGTCTATCGCCTAGGTTCGTGACCTTCGTTGCATTTCGAAAGGATGTCCCACTAAAATCTATCTATTCCTGCGTCATAGAGTGGGAGTATATGTTCGCACGACGCCTTCTAAAAAACATAGTATTTGGAAAATTGGAGTATAGTGGTTGTATATATGTACAAGGGTTAATGTAAGCTAGGATAGGAACACATAAACAAGAAAATAAACTTAACCCTATAGCTTCGTACTCGAACATTACATTAACTTGGCTTAGGTAAGAAGTCAAACGTCTATAAATTCGACCGGATTAACCAATCACATCCTGGGTCTAAGAGCAACTCTCCTACCAAAGACTCAAAGAGTCACGTCCTCAGAGTATGTTGAAGTATAGAGGTCAGCAGTGCAAAGCAATGCAGCTGCAGAGGCTGGAATGCTGTGGAAATGAAGTTCATCGAGTTGACATAGCTATGCAGCCAAGAAAGCGCAATCCGTGTGAAATATTGAGTGAGACGTTGGATTGATTATCAACAAACGGTGGAGATGAAGTGGTGGTCATGAAGATTGCGTGTACAAATCAGAGGAAGGAAGTGAAGTGCAGTAGGAGGAGCGGTTGCATACAGAAGTGCAGTAGCAGTTGAGAAGGAGGAGTGTAAATGACGATTTTGCCCTTTATTGCTTAGTTTAAGTAGACAGTCAGTAAAGGCAGTATTGTAATTTCACCATAAATTTGTATTTGGCGCATATTGCTTTCATCTTCTTATTGCTATATGTACAGAGCAGGCATTGCATCGAACACTATTCCTTTCTCGAGAATTTTTGGCAACAATTCAATTCTTGTTCTTCCTGTGTTGCTTCCAGCTCATCTTGAAGTTCTATCTTCCTATTCCTTTCGTCATATTTTGAGATTGTGTTCATTTGATTCACTATTCTTGAAATCTTGATGTTGATTGAATGTGATTATACGTTGAGTGAATTTTAACATGGTATTAGAGCGTAATTGATGAATTTTGGTACATTTCTCTCTCCAAATTCTTCTCCTATGGCGAATAATCAACCTTCACAGTCTACACACAATCAAGCGACAACAGATGCAAATACGGATCCAACAGATGATCCGTTGGATTTGCATCCAAGTGATAGTCCTGCTTTGGATCTTGTACAACATTTATTAGACGGAAATAATTACCATGGATGGAGTAGGACAATTTGCAGAGCCTTGGAGTCCAAGTACAAAATAGGCTTTCTTGATGGAACTGTGGTGAGACCACCTGAGAA
Source organism: Eustoma russellianum (assembly GCA_036186865.1). Taxonomy (NCBI): domain Eukaryota; kingdom Viridiplantae; phylum Streptophyta; class Magnoliopsida; order Gentianales; family Gentianaceae; genus Eustoma; species Eustoma russellianum. The sequence goes on along the minus strand of AP025044.1, from coordinate 9,760,914 downwards.
TAGCAGAAGATTAATTCTTGGTCCAAGACAAACGACATGGTTGCATCATGGCTGGTAAATTCTGTTGTCCCTAGCATTAGTCAAAGTGCTTTGTGGATTGATAATGCTTTCGATATTTAGTCAGATCTTAAGTTTAGGTATGGAAATGCCGATGCATTTAGATTATCTGACTTATAGGAAGAATTCTTTGCTGTTAAACAAGATAATATGTCGGTACCGGAGTATTATTCTAAACTCAATGTAATTTGGGAAGAACTATTCTAAACTTAAGGTAATTGGTTTAGCTTGAGTCAGTCAGAGACTGTATCAGTTGAATGCTGCAACCAGATCATACTTGACGACTACAATAGATTCTATCTCATCTATTGCCAACACAATTTCTTTAAAAACTTTTTCTGATTCAGATTTGAGGTGCTCCCTCTGGCATTCTAGGTTAGGCCATATGTCTCAGTGACTTCTTCACCCTTTTCCTTGATTCATGTAGATATTTGGTGTCCATATAAAGACCCAAATAAGTTCAACGAATGTTTCTTTCTCACTATGATGGATGATTATAGTAGATTTTGTTAGCTCTATCTGATGAAGCATAAATCTGAGACCAAAAACATTTTACAGAATTTCTGCACTTACACTGCTATTCAATTTGATTTCAATGTTAAAGTGATTCGATCTGATAATGGATTAGAATTCAGAATGCCTTCATGTTATGCCTCTAAAAGAATTATACATCAAACCTCATGTGTATACACACCATAGCAAAATGGCCTCGTTGAAAGAAAGCAACGCATTCTTAATGTGGCTAGAGCCCTTAAATTCCACGCCTCCTTACCTACAAGGTACTGGGGTTGCTGTGTCTAGCATGCAGTATATTTGATCAGCCTTAGCCCTTCTCCAACCATAGCCTGAAAAACTCCCTTTGAAATGCTTTACCATAGAACTCCAGTGTATCATCACTTGAGTGTATTTGTTTGCTTGGTCTTTGCAGTAGATAACGGCCCTCACAAATCAAAATCTGCTCCCAGATCAAGAAGGTGTGTATTCCTTGGCATATCTCATACGTCTAAAGGATATGTATTACAAGACTTAGAAAGCAAAAAATACTCATCTCTAGAGATGTTGAGTTTCAAGAACAAGTATTTCCTTTAGAGACCAAGCCACCACTTCAACCTTATGATACATCAGCGTTACCATATCATGTCACAACATCTATTCCTCATAACCAAGTATTTCCTGAATCACAAACCTTTAACACTACGCCTCCTTGTTCTCAATCATCGGACCTCCATATAGAGTCTCCATAATCACAATCACCTAATCTACCCTCACCAACATCTATCTCCCAGTCATCTTCACCAGCCTTTTTCACTCAACCAATTTCTTTCATTGACGACTGCACATCCCTGGCTTAAAACCCTAGACCTGTACATACCAGACACCTACCAGTGTACTTGCAAGATTATTACTGCAACAACTCTCAGTCTTTTAACTCTGCATCACATTACACCAGTCCACATCCTATAACTAAAAATTACTCTCTTGATTCCTTGGCACCTGCGTATAAAGCTTATGTTTTAAATACTAGTTCTCATATAGAACCTTCTTTCTATTCAGAGGCAGCCAGCTCTTTAGCATGGCCGGAAGCAATGCATTCTGAAATTACGGCCTTAGAAGCAAACAACACTTAGAAAATTGTACCTCTACTAGCTGGGGAGAAGGCTATAGGTTGTAAGTGGGTATATAAGGTCAAGTATAAGACAAATGGAACTATTGAGAGGTACAAAGCAAGATTGGTAGCAAATGGGTATACTCAACAGTGTGGATTTGATTACAAAGACACATTCTTCCCAGTAGCAAAAATGACCACTGTGAGAGTCATTCTGTCTCTGACAGCTAGTAAAGGATGGTTCCTACACTAATTGGATGTGAATAACGCTTTCTTTCATGGAGATCTCCATGAAGAAATATACATGACACCCCCACTTGGTATTAAGCTCTTTAATGCTAGCATGGTCTGCTAACTACAGAAGTCCCTATATGGACTTAAACAAGCTAGTAGGGAATGGAATGCCAAGCTCACTCAGTTTTTGTTGGCATTTGGTTTTGTTCAATCCAAGAATCATTACACACTCTTTATCAAAATTACTTCTATCTACATGCTTGTTCCCTTGGTGTATGTGGATGATATTATCCTAGCTTGTTCTGATCTCCAACCTATACAGCACGTCAAGTCTCAACTTCACTCAGAATTCAAGATTAAGGACTTAGGTGACCTCCGATAATTCTTGGGCATAGAAGTAGCCAGGTCACAAGGGAGGCTATTGATCGATCAAAGGAAGTATACTCTTGAGCTTCTTGAGCATACAGGTTTTCTGAATGCAAAGCCTGCTAAAAGCTCCATGGAATCTAATCTGAAGCTGACACATGATGATTCAGATTTGCTTCCAGAAGCATCCAGTTACAGGATCATAATTAGAAAGTTGATATATCTAACTATCACCAGACAAAACACATCATTCTCAGTTCAACAACTGAGTCAGTTTCTCGATTGTCCAACTATTGAACATTTGAAAGCTGCTCATAGGCTATTAAGATACTTGAAAGGAAGCATGGGACAAGGACTTCTATTCCCTTCAGGAACAGATTTGAAACTTAAAGCTTTTGTGGATTTAAATTGGGGTGGATGCTCTAAGACCAGAAGGTCTGTAACTGCCTTTTGCGTATTTTTGGGTGATGCGCTGGTGTCTTAGAAGGCAAAGAAACAAAGCACGGTTTCTAAGTCTTCAGCAGAAGCAGAATATAGGGCCATGGCAAGTCTCACTTGTTGGATTATGAAATATTTTGATGAGATTAAAAAGATGTTTTAAAAGTGCTAAAATGGAATTTCACATTTTGAGTTTGAAGCAAATTAAGAAAAACACATTGCGAGACGTAAATCTTCCATGGATCGGTTAGAGTATACATCAGCCCCTCTAGGAAGCACATGGATCGATCCATGTGAAGTTTTTTAAACGTTTGAACTGTCAGATCCACGTCAATCTCTCAGCCAAGAGACGTGGATCGATCGACGTGCCTCTGAGAGACTTAGATCTCTCAGCAAAGGATACGTCGATCGATCGACGTACTTCTGAGAGACGTCGATCTCTCAGCCTAGGAGACGTCGATCGATCGATGTCATTCTGAGAGATGTCAATCTCTCAGCCTAGGAGACGTCGATCGGTTGACGTCATTCTGAGAGACGTCGATCTCTCAGCCTAGGAGATGTCGATCGATCGACGTCATTCTGAGAGACGTCGATCTCTCAGCAAGGCAGACGTCGATCGATCGACATGATTTTGAGAGACGTCGATCTCTCAGCATTGGCACATGGATCGATCGACGTCCCCAGAAGTCAAATTTTTTGAACGTTGGAACAAAATCTAAGGGAGATCTATGATGTTTTCTCTCTCCAATCTTGCTCAAATTTCTTGTGGACTTTAACCCAACATATTACATGCTTCCTTGACTATTTTAACCATGTCTAAGATTCTCTAGGGTGGCTATTCAAGATCAAATCACTCCATAGGGTGGCTAAAGACTATTTGGACATTATCTTGACATTTATGAAGATGAAGACTTGGTGGAGAGCCTCAAAACGTGGTCACCTTCATCTATAAATAGAAGAGGCTTGGATGAAGCAAATACACACTTTGAACATCATCTAGCTTCATCTTTCATTGTTGTATAGTTCTCTCATACTTGTAAATTTGTTTAAAGCTTGTTTAGCTTTTCTTTGCACTTCATTGTTGTACATTGAGAGAAAGAAGAGTCAAGCACAAGAAAAACCATAAATATTTGATCACTTGCTTGTGCTTATACTAGTGAGAAGTGTGAACCTTACTGTATTTCTTCAACCTACTATGAGAAGTTCTTGAGGGAACTTTGTTGAAGTTGTGAGGGAACAAGAAATTGTTCTTGCTAAAGAGCTGTAGTTGCTGTAGTTGCACAAGTGTAGTTTGTGCAAGAAGTTGCTGTTGTTGCTTACACTAAGGTGTTAGTGTAAGTTTTGTGGCTTTTCTTATTGTTTTAATAAAAAGAGTAGCTGTTGAAAATCCACTTTGGCAACAAAGTGGTAGTGGAGTAGAATCATTTACGATTCGAACCACTTTATATTCGGTGCACACATTCATTGCTTCTCATCTCCTATTCTTGCTTTGATTTTGAATTTCTTTTGAGTTGAGTCAAGTGAGAAAATTCCGCAAAAAGTGCCAAACACTCTATTAACTCCCCCTCTAGAGTGTGTTTCGGACCTATCAATTGGTATCAAAGCCTAACCTTGATTGTTTGGCCTATCTTTGCAAGTAGCAAGGTTAAAGATCATGGCAATGACAACCTCAACTTCAACCTCTTCATCTCACACTTCATTTCTTAAGCCCACTGCACTATTTTCCGAATCAAACACTAAAGCACCTATGTTTGATGCCCAAAATTATTCTTTGTGGAAATTTCGAATGATTAATCATTTGAAAGGCTGTGGATTTGATATATGGAGATCCGTTGTCAAAGGAATTGAAGTTCCTATGATTACCAACTCAAAAGGAGAATCAATGTTCAAAGATGAGGATGACTACACCGATGAAGAAAAGATATAATTTGCCATTAATGGCAAAGCATTTGATATTCTCTCAAGTGCTCTCACCACCACCGAGCTCATAAGACTTCAAGGTCTTGAAACAGCCCATGAGGCATGGAAAAGGCTTGAAATGATACATGAAGGAACTGAACAAGTAAGAATGGACAAAAGACTCATGCTCATGAAGGAGTATGAGATGTTCGAAATGAGAAGCGCTGAGAAGATTGAGGAGACAATCGATCGATTCACACGAATAGTGAATCGACTCTCCATGGTGGACAAGAAAATCTCAAACGAAGACCTTGTCTCAAAACTCCTCAACTCTTTGCCAAGAGAATAGACACCCAAAGTCACCGTCATCACCGAATCAAAGAATCTCAAGACTCTTACTCTTGATGAGCTATCTGGTAATCTTCTTACTCATGAAATTCTTATTGATGAACAAAATAGGATGAACCCTATCAAGCCCATGCAAACATCACACAAAGGATTGGTGGTAGAGTCCGATGAATCGGATGAGGAAGTTGCCCTTCTAGTAAGAAACTTTAGAAGAATACCAACTAGAAACAAAGCTCAAGCAGAAAAGGAAGCAAGTGAAAATTGCTATAGATGTGGTTGACCGGTCATTTCATTGCCGATTGCCATGTAAAAGAGCCGCAAAAGCAAGATAAGAAGGTTTTTCCTCAAAAGAAGAAAGCCCTCAATGCGGAGGTAACCACGTGGGATGATCTCCTTTCGGAATCGGAAGGAGAAGAGAGTGAAGATTAAGGTGTTGGACTTGTTGAAATAATTGACAATCCAAAGATTCAACATACTTGTCTTATGGAAATTGAAGATGATCTTGAGGTAAATTCTAATCCTTCAAATTTGCATGATGAGATAGGAGATTTGCAAGATGACTTTGAAAAATTGAATTTAAAATATAAGCATTTGAAGAAAGAGTTCAAGAAATGCATCTTAGAAAATAAGAGCTTGCATGACAAGAATATTTTGATGTTTCAAGAGTATGACATCATACTCACCGTGCATAAAACCGTAGCGCTTGAAAATGTAGAAATTAGAAAAAAATGTGAGAAACTAAAGTTAGACTTAAAAAGAGTAACAAATGGTAAAAACAATTTAGACATACTACTTGGAAATCAAAGAATTGAAAATGATAAATCTGGTTTAGGATTTAATTCATCACCTTCTTCTATTAAACCTAAGTCCTTAAAGAAAAGGGCAAATAATAGAAAAACACAACAAAATTCATCATCTTCTAAACCAAAGCATGTACCCACTTGTTTTCATTGCAACAAACTAGGACATGTGAAGAAAGCATGTAGAGCTAGATTTGGAAGTACATATGTTTGGAAGCCTAAGGGTCGACAAACTAACCCTAAAGGACCCAACCATCAAAGGGTACCAATGCATACATCTTTTGGTTTTGTAGGCTCTCAAGATAAATGGAGTAGCCAAAGAAGAAGGAACCAAATGGCTTATGGACAGTGGATGTTCAACGCACATGACCGGAGACAAAACGTTGTTCACCAAGCTCAAGCTCCAAGATGGTGGAACGGTGCATTTTGGCAATGGGAGAGCCAAAATCCTTGGACATGGAGAAATTGGTAACTCTTCTTTTACTATTAATAATGTATTATATGTAGAAGGGCTTAAGTATAATTTGATAAGTGTTAGCCAACTATGTGATGCTAATTTTCAAATTGAATTTGTGAAAAGAAAATGTGTTGTGAAAAAGAACGATAAGATTGTTTTTGAGGCTATACGTAAAAATGATGTTTACAAATTTAGCACACATGATTTGATATCTCAAAATGTTTCTTGTCTAGTTGCCAAAAATGATTTGACTCAACTATGGCATTGACGACTTGGACACATTAGTTTTAAAATTATCAAAGAGATTTGCAAAAATGAAAAATTCCAAGGTCTTCCAAAATTAAATTTTGAAAACCATGGCTTATGTGACACTTGTAAAAGGCAAAGCTTGTTAAAACAAGCTTCAAGCCCAAAAGTGAAATCTCCACCACCAAACCTCTACAATTACTTCATATGGATTTGTATGTGGATATTGGTACGGCAAGTCTAAGTGAAAAACATTACACCTTTGTGGTGGTAGATGACTTCTCTAGATACACTTGGGTAATGTTCTTAGCTAAAAAGAATGATGAATGCCAAGAATTTATAAAGCTTTGTAGGAGACTAGAAAATCAAAGAGAAGATACAATTAAGGAAATTAGAAGTGATAGAGGTGGTGAGTTTGATGGAGAATTTCAAGAATTTTGTGTATCCAAAGGGTATAAACACAATTTCTCAGCTCTAAGAACTCCTCAACAAAATGGTGTTGCGGAAAGGAAAAATAGAACACTTCAAGAAATGAGTAGAGCCATGCTAAACGAATTTGAGCTATCTAAATATTTTTGGTTCGAAGCGGTAAATACCGCTTGTCATGTGATCAATAGAGTTTATTTGAGACCATTTCTCAAAAAGACTCTTCATGAGCTTTGGAAAGGTATAGTACCAAATATTGGTTATTTCAAGGTATTTGGTTGTAAGTGCTTTATACTTAACACCAAAGATAACTTGGATATACTTGACTTCAAAGCGGATGAAGAATGTTTATGGGTTGTGCTCAAAATAGCAAGGCATTTAGAGTATATAATAAAAGAAGCATGAAAGTTGAAGAATCAATTCTTGTCAAGTTTAGTGAACTCATTGAGGATAAATCAAACATTAATGATGATGACGATGATGAAATAATTGAAGTAAGTCATATAGAGAAATTTGAGAATCCAAAAGGTAATATTTTTATTGAGCTTAGGATTGATCCCCTTGAACCTAAGGTTGAAGATGAAGAAGTAGGAGGAGATACATCAAATTTACCGGATTCATATAAGTATATGAAAGATCACCCTAAAGAGTTGATATAAGGTGAAACTAGCCAAGGCATAATGACTAGGAGAAAATTCAATGAAAATGCCTTCATTTCACCAGTTGAGCCTAAAAATATAAAGGAGGCAATAAATGATGAAGATTGGGTGTTAGCTATGCAAGAGAAATTAAATCAATTTGAAAGAAGTGATGTTTGGGAATTAGTTGCTAAACCTAGTGATCATCCCGTAATTGGCACTAAATGGGTATTTAGAAACAAAGCTAGGTTAGTAGCCCAAGGATATAGGCAAGAGGAAGGCATAGACTATGATGAGAATTTTGCCCCCGTAGCTAGGTTAGAAGCTATTAGAATGCTATTAGCATATGCATTCTATAAGGATTTCAAACTATATCAAATGGATGTGAAATCCGCATCCTTGAATGGAATAATTCAAGAAGAGGTGTATGTGGCTCAACCTCCGGGGTTTGAAAATCATGATTATCCAAATCATGTATTTAAACTCAAAAATGCCCTTTATGGACTTAAACAAGCTCCTAGGGCTTGGTATGATAGATTAAGTAACTTCCTTCTTGAGAATGAGTTTTCAAGAGGAAAAGTCGACACTACTCTTTTTATTAAAGAACAAGGAAACCATCAATTGCTTGTTCAAATTTATGTGGATGATATTATATTTGGTGCTACTAATGATTCTCTTTGTGAGCATTTTGCAAAACTGATGGAAGGAGAATTTGAAATGAGCACGATGGGTGAACTCAACTACTTTCTTGGTCTTCAAATCAAGCAAACTCAAGATGGAGTGTATATATCTCAAACGAAGTATACTAAAGATTTGCTCAAGAAGTACGAATTTGAGGATGGAAGAAGTGTAAGCACACCTATGAACACAAGTACAAAGCTTGACAAAGACGAAAAAGGAAAGCCGGTTGAGGTAACCAAATATAGGGGTATGATTGGTAGTTTACTTTATCTAACTGCTAGTAGACCGGATATTTTGCATTCTGTGTGCTTATGTGCCAGATTTCAAAGTATGCCTAAGGAATCGAATTTAGTTGCCATTAAACGTATCTTTAGGTATTTGAAAGGAACTTTGAATTTTGGGTTGTTTTATCCCAAAAATGGATGTTTTGATTTAAGAGGGTATAGTGACTCCGACTATGCCGAAAATCTCGTTGATAGGAAAAACACCTCCGGGACATGCCAATTCTTTGGAGATTCCTTAGTTTCTTGGTTCTCTAAGAAACAAAATAGTGTGTCACTTTCAACAGCGGAATCCGAATATGTATCGGCCGCTTCGTGTTGTGCACAACTACTTTGGATGATCAACACTTTAAACGATTATAATGTTAAATTTGATAAAGTTCCCATCCTATGTGACAACACCTCAGCCATAAGTATAGCGCAAAACCCGGTACATCATAGTAGGACCAAACATATAGAAGTGAGACATCACTTTAAAAGGGATTGTATTCAAAAAGGATTGGTATGCGTTGAATTTGTCCCAACAAATGACCAACTAGCGGATATATTCACAAAATCGCTTCCGGCTGAGACATTTGAGTCCATTAGAACAAGATTAGGGATGATAAACATTGTTTAGAGGGTTAAAATTGAAAATCTAAAAAAAAAACAACATACATCGATCGATCGACATATCAAAGCAAGAGATCGACGTACGTTGATCTCTGACATCGATCGATCGACGTACGTCGATCTCTGACGTCGATTGATCGACATCGTCGATTTCAGCAGCTTTAAAAACTCTCAAAAACGCAAACCCTTCTTCATTTCAACCCTCACCAACGATTGAAAACCTCTCAAAACCTCCGCCTCCTTCTCCAAAAACCTACCATCTCTTCAATTTCTTCTCCAAATCAAAACATCTTCATCTCTAAACTTGATTTTCATCTTCTCCATTCAAATCTTTCATCCTTTTCTAGAAAATCCCCAAAATTTCGTGCCCTAAATTCTCAAAAATGTCTTCAAGGAGCAAAAATACAACCAAGAGGCCAAGATCTTCTAGGGGTGGAGGCGAAGGTTCAAGCAATCCTTCTCAAGGACAAACATCTCAACCTAGAAGAAAGCAATCTATGGATGAGAGTCAAGGACAAGTGCTAGCCGCAATTAGGAGTGAGTTAACTCTCTCTAACTTCCCTTAAATCAAAGCCAAAGATGCCAAGGATGCTTTGACGGAACCCCTACTCCCCGGGCATGTAAGGTATATCACTGGACATGCTCAAATATTATTTGATAAATGGGAAGATGATGAGAGACCCACCATCCCACTCAAATTGCTTAAAATAAATGATATTCTAAGCAATAATGAATTAAGTCCCATCATTGAGTAGTTAGATGTTCAAGAATGGAGAAGTATATGGAATGAGAGAGAGATGTGCAAAATGTCCACTAGGTATACTAGACTTTTTTATGCCAATTTATGGATTGAATACATAAACGGCCTTCCTTTAGCTCTGCATTCCGTTATTGAAGGACATCATATTAAATGGAAAGTTAAAAAAATTTGTGACTTGATTGGTGTACCCAACGAAGGGTACTTTGAGTTTGATGCATGGAAGTGGGATGCGGCTAGGTGGAAAGTCTCTGAAGATGAAGTGAAGTCATTCTTAGGCTTCCATCCCAGTAAAAACACAAATGATATGCCCTTAGTTTATCGTACACTTCTTGCCATTGTTACATTTTGTATAAATGGTAAATCCGCCAAATTGCCAAGTAACCTAGACTTCTACATAGCATACAGAATAGCTAACCATGAGAAGGTTAACTTTGGGGAGCTTTTTATGACCAACGTTATCGAAGCTGCCACCAAACAAAACAAAGCCCTACCCTATAGTAACCTTTTCTATAGGATGCTTGTAAAGTCGGGTGTTTATATGGATGACACGGATGTTGACCACATAACGCACAAGGATTTCTATGATAAAGTCAACATCCAACAAATACTCAAGTCTAGAAAAGAAGCAATGAGGAGAGAACAAGAGGAGGAAGCAAGAGAAGACGAAGACTTCCCAGATGAGGCACCCATTCCTGAAACGGATACTCAAGAAGCACCTAGTAGCTTGAGCTCAAATGTGCCTGAACTTCAAGCTCAAGTTGCTAGTCTTCAACAAGAGGTTGATGAGCTTCGAAGCAAGGTGTCCGTACATGAGTCAAGATTTGCAAAGCTCAAGGCAAAGATGAAAGCGTGCATTCCTGGGATCACGTTTTATTCCGATAAAGACTAGGATGTTTTTTAGCTAGTTTTTTGTTTATCTATGATTCTAGTCTAGGATGTCTTGCTAGTTGATAAACTTGGTGTACTATTGCCTCTTGTTTTTGATGCTTTCAAAAAGGGGGAGAAAGTGGCTTTTTGGCTTATTATTGCTTATTTGTGAAAGTTGGCTTATTATTGCTTATTTGTTAAAGTTGTTTATTGCTTGATGAGATAATTTTTGTTGGTAGCTGGTAAAATGATGTAAGTTTGGAAATTGGAATATTTGTTGGTTGCTAGTAAAATAAAAATGAGCATGTTTGACAGATGAGTTATTGATGCATGTTGGGTTAAGAAAGTTGGGTTGTTGATACGTGTTTGGTTAAGGGGGAGAAATTTTAAAGAAAAGTATTTTGATTGGAGTTGTAAAGTCTTGTTCGCATTGATTATTACGGAAGGTATAAAGTGCATATACTTAGGGGGTTATTGATATTCTTTAAGTTTGAAACATTCAAAATAAAGCGAAAATATCTTTTAAATCTTGGTTTTGAAATCATCAAAAAGGGGGAGATTGTTGGATTATAAAATGTTTTGATGATGTTAAAAAGATGTTTTAAAAGAGCTAAAATGGAATTTCACATTTTGAGTTTGAAGCAAATTAAGAAAAACACATTGCGAGACGTAAATATCTCATGGATCGATTAAAGTATACATCGGCCCCTCTAGGAAGCACATGGATCGATCCATGTGAAGTTTTGTAAACGTTTGAGCTCTCAGATCCACGTCAATCTCTCAGCCAAGAGATGTGGATCGATCGACGTGCCTCTGAGAGACGTAGATCTCTCAGCTAAGGATACGTCGATCGATCGACGTACTTCTGAGAGACGTCGATCTCTCAGCCTAGGAGACGTCGATCGATCGACGTCATTCTGAGAGACGTCGATCTCTCAGCAAGGCAGACATAGATCGATCGACGTGATTCTGAGAGACGTTGATCTCTCAGCATTGGCACGTGGATCGATCGACGTCCCCAAAAGTCAAATTTTTTGAACGTTGGAACAAAATCCAAAGGAGATCTATGATGTTTTCTCTCTTCAATCTTGCTCAAATTTCTTGTGGACTTTAACCCAACATACTACATGTTTCCTTGACTATTTTAACCATGTCTAAGATTCTCTAGGGTGGCTATTCAAGATCAAATCACTCTATAGGGTGCCTAAAGACTATTTGGACATTATCTTGACATTTTTGAAGATGAAGACTTGGTGGAGAGCCTCAAAAACGTGGTCAACTTCATCTATAAATAGAAGAGGCTTGGATGAAGCAAATACACACTTTGAACATCATTTAGCTTCATCTTTCATTGTTATATAATTATCTCATACTTGTAAATTTGTTTAAAGCTTGTTTAGCTTTTCTTTGCACTTCATTGTTGTATATTGAGAGAAAGAAGAGTCAAGCACAAGAGGAACCATAAATATTTGATCACTTGCTTGTGCTTAGACTAGTGAGAAAGTGTGAACCTTACTGTATTTCTTCAACCTACTATGAGAAGTTCTTGAGGGAACTTTGTTGAAGTTGTGAGGGGGCAAAAAATTGTTCTTGCTAAAGAGCTGTAGTTGCTGTATTTGCACAAGTGCAGTTTGTGCAAGAAGTTGCTGTTGTTGTTTCTTACACTAAGGTGTTAGTGTAAGTGTTGCTGTGGTTGTTCTTATTGCTTTAATAAGAAGAGTAGCTGTTGAAAATCCACTTTGGCAACAAAGTGGTAGTGGAGTAGAATCATTTACGATTCGAACCACTTTATATCCGATGACACATTCATTGCTTCTCATCTCCCATTCTTGCTTTGATTTTGAATTTCTTTTGATTTGAGCCAAACGAGAAAATTCCGCAAAAGGTACCAAACACTCTATTCATCTCCCCTCTAGAGTGTGTTTCGGACCTATCATCACTTGTGAAGTGCAATGACTCTTGTATTTGACAGCAGATTTGGGGTTGAGTTATCAGGTTCCAGTGGAAGAATTCTATGACAGCAAAAGTGCTAAGCATATAGCTGAAAATCTTATATTTCATGAACGAACAAAACATATAGAAATTGACTGCCATATCATGAGGGACAAAGTACACAAAGGAAGCATTAGACTGATGCCCATAACAACTGACCTTCAGTTGACTGATTTTTTACGAAGGCCTTGGATGCTAAGAGGATGACAGAATTGATTAAGGAATTTGGCATACACAACATATATTCAAAGCTGAGCTTGAGGGAGGGTGTTGATGAACAAGATCAAGATAAGCAAACAATCAGGAGATTTAACAAAGAAGAGAAGAAGTAATTTCGTCGAGCAACATGGCGAATGTAACAAGCACTTGTGATATGGACTTCAAATCATATGGAGCAAGGCTGATGCAGTCAAAAGAGATGACTCAGCATAATTAGTCAATGATGGAAGGTAATGGCACGTAAAGAGGAGCGGTTACGAAGGCACATCAAGCAGCAGAAGTAACAGGGGAGCAGCGTGAAGAAGGAAGGAAGGAGTTGCTACAACTCATGCGCGGGAAAAGGAATTAAA
>AP025044.1:9709297-9726523 GCA_036186865.1 Eustoma russellianum | reverse complement strand
GGAGTTCCTGGATGAGTCAACTGTGAAATGATCCACAGTTTCTTAGATGTTGATGAAATTCTTGGCTCAAATATTCAACACCTCGATCTGATCGAAGCGTTTTAATTGTCTTACCAAGTTTATTTTGTACTTCGTTTTGAAAATTTCTAAACATTTCAAAAGACTCATGCTTATGTTTCATTAGGTAGACATAGTCATACCTACTAAAGTCATCAGTAAAAGTAATTAAATACTGAAATCCTCCTCTGGCACTAATGTTGAGGGCCGCATACATCCGCATGTACCAAGCTCAATAAGTCATTAGCCCTTTCACTATATCTAGTAAAAGGGGCTTTTGTCATCTTTCAAAACAAACAATACTCGCAATTTTCAAATGATTCAAAATCAAATGAATCTAATAATCTACCTTGATGGAGTTTAGATACGCGCTTCTCATTTGTATGGCTAAGGTGACAATGCCACAAATATGTAGGGTTTAATTCATTTGGTTTAGTTCTCTTTGAAGATATGTTATAAATATTACTGTCATTGGAATCATTAAGATTAAGGATATAAATGCCATTATAACTACTTGCAATACCATAAAGCAAGTCATTTTCATTAAAAGTAGAACACTTTTTATTTTTAATTAAAAATGAATAACCTCCATCATCCAAAACAGATATTGAAATAAGATTCCTACTCATAGTAGGAACATAAAAGAAATTCTTTAAAACTAACAAAAGCCCATTCGGCAAGACAAGCTCATGAGTCCCTATAGCTATAGCAGCAACTCTTGCTTTATTGCCAACACGTAGGTCCACTTCGCCCTTCTTCAGCATCCTACTCCTTTTGGGCCCCTGCATATTTGTACAAATATAGGATCCACATCCAGTATCTAATACCCAGGAAGAAGAAGAAGAAGATAAATTAATTTATATAACATAAATACCTGAAGATATAGTTGCACTGCCCTTCAGCTTCTTCAACTCATCCACGTAAATGTCACAGTTTCTTTTCCAATGCCAAAGCTTGTTGCAATGGAAACAAGTTCCTTCCTTAGGAACCTTTGCCTTGGGTCCAGGGTTTGGCTTAGCTTGACCCTTTGACCCTTTTGCACCCTTTGCACCTTTGGCCTTACCCTTGCCGTTACCTTTATTTTTCATTTGCTTGATATTGACGCTCAATACTTGGGTAGGGTTTTTGATATTCCCTTCAGTAGTTTTGAGCATAACATGTAGCTCAGGAATGGACTTTTCCATATTATTTATATTGTAGTTCATGACGAACTGAGAGAAACTGCTAGGTAAAGAGTGTAGGATCAAATCCGTGGCGAGTTCCAAACACTGGGGATATCCAAGTCTTGCAAGATGATCTATATAGCCTTTCATCTTCAAAACATGAGCGCTAACAGATTCACCTTCAGACATCTTACGATCAAATAATCAACAGTGGTTTCAAACCTATCCTCCCTAGCATGTTGTTAGAATTCTTGTTTGAGATGCACACTCATCTCATAAGCTTCTAAGTGTTCCAGGTCCTTCTGAAGTCCTGGACATATAGTTTCCAATATAAGACATCCGATATCATTTGGATCTTCCACATGCTTCTTATGCTCACTCCTAGCAACAACAGAAGCATCAGCAGGAGGGGGTTCCGGGACTGCTTCATCAAGCACGTAGGACTTCTTTTCTTGATTGAGAACAATTCTCAGGTTCCGAAACCAGTCAACAAAATTAGTCACACATTCTTCCATTTTTTCTTCTCAAGGATAGATCGCAGTGATAAGGTGGAATTGTTAATAGCAGCTATTTGTGATCTACAAAACTTGAAAAGTAACATTTTAGTTAATAACGAGGTTAAAATTTATAAAACTTCCACTAAAACATAACCCTCTAAAGAAGTATTTTAGTGAACTAAGATCCATATTTGACTTAATTGTAAACTCAGCTTTGGCATGACGCTTAAAATTTAGTTATTTAGGTAGGTAACTTCTTTACTAATTACATCTCATATAACTCTTCGAATTTATGGAATAATGACATCATATATCATTGTATGTTAGATTTCATCTAATGCCTTGGACGCAAAACTGTTTAAATAACCCATTGAGTCTAACCAATTTTAAACATATGAGTAGCACTATTGCTCATCCAACGTAGCTAGGAATGTTTAAAGCATATTGCTTTGGCAATACCTACTTTAATACAATCCCAGTTTTAATAGGTGTTTAAGACATAGATGGCATCAAGATTTAAATTATTAATGAGGGTTCAATTTAGTTTATGTCTTGCATTGCATATCATTATATCATAGCATCCTATATGCATATATATCTATCATCCACGCATCTCATACAAAATGATAAATATGTAAACGTGACATAGCATGACCAAACTAAATATGATCTTCATAAGACCAAATGAAGATCATAAAGGAAATCTTATGTGAAAGACTTCCTATTACAACATTTGCAAGGATACATATCTTCTAATCTTGAGCTCGTGCCTCCATCTCCATGGAATCCACTCGTCTTTGGTATGTATCTCCATCACCACTTTGGTAGCTTGATTCTTCATTTATTACAATAATAAAGAAAAACCTAACTACTTGTAAAATAAAATACAACAAAAACAACAACGGCACGCAGGCCGTGATAACCCAAATAGAAATATGACTAAGTCAATCGAATTAATAATTTGTCATTTGAAACCCAAAACAGAATCATCAATCGAATTGATAATCTGCCATTCGAAACCTGAAACAGAAACCATATTAATTGGCAAATCTCTATTAAACCAACAAGTCATAATTGGTCTCTAGCAAGACATTACGACTACCCAATTAATACGAGTAAAGTCCAACTAGTCTAATAATAATACATGCATTAATCCGTTTGTCACACGATATCTAGTTTGAACATAAGTCATGGTCAGCGTCATACTTATGTTGTTCAAACATATGATTACTCAATCTCTAAGTAGACTGATAAAACAAATGATATTGATCACACTATCAATTTTTGTGCCATGCATTTCACAGTCTCATTAATCGAGGGGCCCAAAGATATCTCTCTCAAAAGAGAGGGACAAATTCTGTCTTGATTGTTCAATATCCTCTATATAATTTCTATCATACTCAATCATGACCTTTATTATTATCCAGTTGCGGATAACGTTAGATCATGTCAAAATATAATAGTCCTTATGTTAGAAACTATGACAATCCTAAGTCTAAGGATTAAAACATGACTATCATGAGATTTACTTATGTCGCTAATCCATGTAGTAATCTCATGATAGGTCTATCCAATACACTGTTCTCTAACAAGTATCTATAAGATTGATTTGTATCACCATACACATAATCATCTCATAATTATCAAATCAATACTCATACTGGTTATAAATTATTTTATCTCTATAACAATAATGAATCAGAGACTTATATCATAATTGTGTAATGTACTAACCAACATAATGATAATAAAACCTCTTTATTGAAAATAAATGTATAACATAAACATCCAAATCATGGCCTAGGGCACATACACAAACAGATTTATGATCTTTGTTATCTTTCATAATTTCAAGAGCCACATTATATCAATTATTGTTTCTCTTTGTTTCTAACTTTTATCCAATATTGACAAAATTGATCAAAGTTTCTACAATATCATGCTCTTCAAGAGCATTTTATTGAAAGACAACCTTTTGTGGGGGTTGGATTTTGTCACAGTCTATAATTTGGGGTTTTTGTTGGTATCTTTTAACTTCTCAGTTTTTTTATTCAACCTCTTTTCTTTGAAGATTTTTGTCTTTGAAACCAGGAGGCCTGTCATGCTTCATGCAATCTTTAGACTCATTTTTGTAGGAATATGTGATTTTGTAACTGTTCTAGAATCACTAAATGCATACAGTAATTGATTTGCAGTTTTTTGCAAATCTGTAATTCTCTCAACGTCCAGTTCACATTCTTTCATAGGATGATTAAGAAGATCCAATACTATTTTTCAATTGATTTTCTTTTTTGTCTGATTTTTTTGTTCCTCTATTTCTGGAAATGTGATTCATCAAAACTGGCAATGTGCAAATTTTTGCGATGAATAAATTACGTGCAAATGGCTTAATATATATAATTATAGAATGCGATTCATACCTGAAATATAGTCACAAACTTTGTTATGGGCCATTTTAATATGTGGCGGTGCAATCAGAATATAAAGGCACACGCAAAAATTCTTAAATGAAAAACTACTGTTGGAAACAATCACTCCTGTACTAAGTGCTCAACCGGCACTTAGTCGTTTGATGTGTGCGTATGAAAACAATAAAATAATGCAAACCCGGGGCGAGTCGAGGACTCTGTCCTTAAGACGTATTGCTCCGGTATACTGTGCCCAACCGGCATTAGCAACCGTCTCCCAGGATACAACGGGTACCTGTTCAGTTGAGCGGCACTGCTGAACTTGAACTCCTTCGAACTTTAGAGTGTCCTGACTTCTCTTGAACAGTATGCAAGACTCGAACAATATGAATGCTAGAGGAAGTGTGTGTGTGTCTAATGCACACCCCTTGACCTATTTATATAGGGGAGACGGTTGGAGAACAGGTTACCGTGATAGTCGGATCAAAACCGTAGTTTGATTTAAGCCGTTAGATGAAAACCTCCTATCTAGATTAGGTAGGTTTAATCTTGGCCCTTAGATCAAAACTGATTCGTAGAATTAAATTTGGAGCGTTAGATGGAAACCACATTCGGTTGGGCGGTTAAGTCAGTTTAAATCTCGGCCGTTAGATCAAAGCTGTCTTCTCTGCCACCGTTAGATCAAACCAGATTGATCTTATCTCAAACAGGAGAATAGTGTTTGTTTCAAGTTTGAAACACAACTGCACAACAAAAAGGATTCTGCCCGCTGTCCAACATCGATCGATCACAACGATCGATCGAAGTGACATTGATCGATCGATGTCGGACAGAATCATCACGAACCTCTCTGTCCAACTTCGATCGATCACATCGATCGATGTGATTGGTCGATGTAAGACAGAAACATCGAGGCTCTCTGATAAACTTCGATCGATGACATCGATCGATCGAAGTGACATCGATCGATCGATGTCATCGATCGATGTCCGTCAGTAACTTCTCACGCCACATGGACACATCCAATGTGGTATTCCTCCATAAGGGTGACATGTCACCCATACACAACGTTTTCCATCCACTTTGAGCATTAATTTCTCATTCACCCGATATCGTAATTGAGTGATTCCATAGCCTAAAATTAACTACTCGTTACGTAGATAATTAAGGACACATTAGTTTTCGATTTTCATTATCGGAAACCCATTAAGCTCAAAGTACGTTGCTCAACCAAGTTTTGCAACCTTCATTAACGGGCCAAAGCTCAAACCTTTAATTCTCCAACAATCCCCCCACATGAATGGAAATTAATGCAAATGCATATGCAGACTCTAACGAGAAGTCAGACTAGAAAATGTTGCATCAGAAGAGGTAGCTTCTGGCTTTGAACCTTTCCTAGTGATGTACCATCGGATTCACTCGGCTAAATAGTGACTTGATGTCTTGAACCAATCAGCTTTTGTTGTGAGCCTAGACAATGATACTCACACAACATTTCCTTTAACACCCTTTGGTTCTCATGGTTGTGTTCGTTTTGGCCATGAACAACCTGGTTTCATAAAGTGTTTTAGAGAAACCTTGCCTCCTAGACTTTCTCATAGAAGCGGCCCCATTTCACACTTACATAGGTGATTCCTATCAAGAGTATTCTGCCATACTCCACTTGACGTATCAAGATATAGGACATCATTAAAAGCTTTAGCTTACCCTGAATATTTTCTGCAGACAGCACTTTTACGTGACGGAAAGAGTAAGTGCTAACTGAATCTTCATAACTTAGTTGTCCCATTGAACCAAGATTCTGGGATCTCCAGTCAACAAGGTTGGGTTACCATTACAAGGATTCTTGCATTAAAGGCTTTAGTCCCATTCCGTTTGTCAATCTTGACATCTGATCCCTAGGCAAGCCTTTTGTAAGCGGATCCGCAAGATTCTCCATTGATTTTATATAATCAATGGAAATCACGCCATTAGAGATCAACTGTTTAATGGTGTTATGTCTTCGACGTATGTGTCGTGACTTACCATTGTAGATGCTGCTTTGAGCACGTCCTATAGCTGACTGACTATCACTGTGTATGCTAATAGGAGCGATCGGCTTAGGCCAGCAAGGAATATCTTCTAGGAAATTCCGAAGCCACTCAGCCTCTTCCCCAGCTTTGTCCAACGCTATGAACTCAGCTTCCATAGTAGACCGAGCTATGCACGTTTGTTTCGTGGATTTCCACGACACAGCAGCACCACCAACAGTGAACAAGTATCCACTGGTGGATTTCGAGTCCTTACTGTCTGATATCCAATTTTCATCGCAATATCCTTCTAATACTGCTGGATATCTCGTGTAATGTAATCCAAAATTCATTGTGTATTTCAGATACCTCATCACTCTGTTAAGAGCTTTCCAATGATCATCACTTGGATTATTGGTAAACCTGCTCAACTTGTTTACTGAACAAGCTAAGTCTGGTCTTGTACAATTCGTTATGTACATCAGACTTCCAATAACCTGAGAGTATTTTAATTGAGCTACAGGCTCGCCTCGATTCTTCCTTAAGTGCATATTTAAGTCAAGTGGGGTATTTATCGGTTTTGTTTCAAACATATTGAATCTTCTGAGAACAGATTCAATATAGTGAGTTTGCGACAGAACAAGACCATCAGCCATCTGAGAAATTTTAATCCCCAGAATAACATTGGAAACCCCCATGTCCTTCATATCAAAATTTCGTGTCAACATCTTCTTTGTACTCAAGATGATGTCACGAGTACTGCCCATGATTAGCATATCGTCAACATAGAGACACACTATTACATAGGCACTTGTTGTGCTTTTGATGTACACACACTTGTCGCACTCATTGATCCTGAAGTCATTTCACATCATTACCTGATCAAACTTTAAATGCCATTGCTTGGGTGCTTGTTTAAGTCCGTACAAGGACTTAACAAGTCTACACACTTTCTTTTCTTGTCCTGGAACCACGAACCCTTCGGGTTATTCCATATAAATCTCTTCCTCTAACTCACCATTAAGAAAGGCAGTCTTTACATCCATTTGATGGATTTCCAAATCATAGACCGTAGCAATGGCTACTAGCATCTTTATAGAAGTGATCCTAGTCACTGGTGAGTAGGTGTCAAAGAAGTCAAAGCCTTCTTTCTATCTATAGCCTATGGCTACTAACCTAGCTTTATACTTTCCAATAGACCCATCCTCTTTAAGTTTCTTCTTGAAAATCCACTTGCAACCAAGCGGTTTACTTCCAGGTGGAAGGTCAACCAACTCCCAAGTGTGATTTTGAAGAATCGAGTCTATCTCACTGTTAATTGCCTCTTTCCAGAATGGAGCTTCTGGAGTTGACATAGCCTCAGAAAAATTCCTTGGATCATTTTCTACCATATAGGTTAGAAAGTCCGGTCCAAAAGACGTCGGTATTTTGGCTCGTTTGCTTTGACGAGGTTCCTCAGTCTCTTCAGGAGCCGTCTCACGCACTCGCTTACTTGTGCTAGCTTCTTCACTGTCTTTGTCTTTCTTCAGAAAGACATTTTCCAAGAACACTGCATTCCTCGATTCCATGACAACATTTTCATGTATCTCGGGAATATCCGATTTGTGCACTAAGAAACGATATGCACTACTATTCGTTGCATAACCGATGAATATGCAATCAATTGTTTTATGCCCAATTTTAACTTGTCTTGGTTTAGGTATAGCAACCTTCGCTAGACACCCCCACACTTTCAAGTATTTGTAACTAGGCTTATAGCCTTTCCAAAGTTCATAAGGGGTTTTATACGTCTTCTTGGATGGAATCCTATTTAAAATGACGTTGGCTGAGAGAATTGCTTCCCCCCACAAGTTTTGAGGTAAACCCGAACTTATCAACATAGCATTCATCATCTCTTTTAGAGTACGGTTTTTGCATTCATCAATACCATTCGATTGAGGTGAATATGGCACAGTCGTTTGATGAATAATGTCATGAACAGAATTCATTAAACGATGTATCATATTCGCCACCTCTATCACTACGAATTGTTTTAATTCGTTTGCTAAGTTGATTCTCAACTTTATTTTTATAATCCTTGAACGCATCAAGGGCCTCGTCTTTGCTACTTAGCAAATAAACATAACAATATCTAGTGCAATCATCGATAAAAGTTGCAAAGTACTTTTTACCTCCTCTTGTTTGCACAAACTTTAAATCACACAAATCTGTGTGAATTAAATCCAACGATTCAGTGTTTCGTTCTGTTGAAGGAAATGACGCTTTTGTTAATTTCGCTTCAACACATATTTGGCATTTTTCTTCATTATTAAAGTCCAGTTTGGGCAACAAGTCAAGACTAATCATCCGTTGTATTGACTTATAATTAACATGTCCCAAACAAAAATGCCATAAACAAGAAGACTCAAACATGTAAGCAGAAGAGGGAACAATTTTATTAGCCTCGGAGGGCGCAACTTTCTTGGGTACAATTATCATAACATTCAATTTGAACATATTATCAGAAAGATACCCCTTTCCCAAATACACCCCATTCATAGAAAGTGTAAATTTGTTTGCCTCAAAAACAAGATTGAACCCATGAGTGACTAGCAGCGCGCCAGAAACCAGATTCTTCCTTATGTCAGGAACATGCAGCACATTCTGCAGAGTCAACTCCCTTCCTGAGGTCAGTTTCAGGATTACCTTCCTGATCCTTCGATCTTCAAGCTGTTGGAGTTTCCCATGAATAATTGCTCATTGTTTGTCGTGGACACGTATTCTCTGAACATAGCCCTGTTCGCACAAACATGTCGAGTGGCCCCTGTGTCCACCCACCATTCCCGCGGGTTTCCCACTGTATTGCACTCGGTCACCATTGCGCAGAGGTTCAAGTCTTCAATTGCGCCGACCAGATTTGCTTTCGCTTTATTCTGAGTCATTTTGGGCTTTCGGCATTCACTGCTTCGGTGCCCTGGTTGTCCACAATTGTAACACTTACCTGTGAACTTCTTTGCAATTTCCTTGCCCTTGACGTTCATGCTCAAAGTGTTATTTTTCTTTCTGTTCTTCGTCTCAGCAACATGAGCCTTGGCTTGACCAGATGATGTGGACGGCTTTCTTTCGGCACGACGATTGTCCTATTCAATACGAAGACGGACAATCAAATCCTCTATTTTCATCTCCTTTCGCTTGTGTTTGAGATAGCTCTTAAATTCCCTCCACGAAGGAGGCAGCTTCTCAATCACAACTGCGACCTGGAAAGATTCACTGAGCGTCATGCCCTCCTCTTCCATTTCAGATACCAACATCTGTATTTCTTCCACCTGCGAAATTACAGTTTTGGAATCTAACATTTTATAGTCAAGAAATTTCCCAGCTATCAACTTTTTCGTACCGGCATCTTCTGTGCGATACTTTTTATCTAAAGCCAACCACAACGCTTTTGCAGTTTTATAAGTACAAAACATGCCATAGATAGTATTATCTAGGCAACTCAGAATCAAATTTAAGCAACAAAAATTTGTATACGCCCAATCCTCAGCACCCAAGGCGTTTTGCATGTTTTGTTGTTGATCCTCCACAGGCTCAACCATGGGCAGATCCTCGCTTAGCATTCTGGCCAATCATAGCGCCGTGAGGTAGAACAGCATCTTCTGCTGCCACCTCTTGAAAAAACATGCCAGCAAACTTTTCCGGCTTCTCCACATGAGCAGCAGTGGCAGCCGGATTCATCTGAGGCCCTCCAGTTGGTGCCAACAGAACCATATTGAACTGCGGTCCGGTAGCAACATTGTTTGCCCCTTCAGGTGCAGACACGGAGTGAGCACCATTGAAGCCTTGGACAGAGTTAGAGCTCTCGTGTTCCATTCCTGTTCAGTTCGATCACAACGTACAGATCAAAATAGACTCAGGTTCAAGAAATGAGTAAAAGTAGACTGCAAATCAGTAAAGCACTGGTTTGCGTAAATAAAAAAACAGTAGAGGAAGTAATTGAATAAAAATACGTCTTAAGATTGTTGGAAACAATCACTCCTATACTAAGACGCAGTCGTTTGATGTGTGCGTATGAAAACAATAAAATAATGCAAACCCGGGGCGAGTCGAGGACTTTGTCCTTAAGACGTATTGCTCCTGTATAGTGTGCCCAACCGGCGTTAGCAACCGTCTCCCAGGATACAACGGGTACCTATTCAGTTGAGCGGCACTGCTGAACTTGAACTCCTTCGAACTTTAGAGTGTCCTGACTTCTCTTGAACAGTATGCAAGACTCGAGCAATATGAATGCTAGAGCAAGTGTGTGTGTGTCTAATGCACACCCCTTTCCCTGTTTATATAGGGGAGACGGTTGGAGAACAGGTTATCGTGATCGTCGGATCAAAACCGTAGTTTGATTTAAGCCGTTAGATGAAAACCTCCTATCTAGATTAGGTAGGTTTAATCTTGGCCCTTAGATCAAAACTGATTCGTAGAATTAAATTTGGAGCGTTAGATGGAAACCACATTCGGTTGGGCGGTTAAGTCAGTTTAAATCTCGGCCGTTAGATCAAAGCTGCCTTCCTTGCCACCGTTAGATCAAACCAGATTGATCTTATCTCAAACCGGAGGATAGTGTTTGTTTCAAGTTTGAAACACAACTGCACAACAAAAAGGATTCCGCCCGCTGTCCAACATCGATCGATCACATCGATCGATCGAAGTGACATCGATCGATCGATGTGATCGATCAATGTCGGACAGAATCATCATGAACCTCTCTGTCCAACTTCGATCGATCACATCGATTGATCGAAGTGACATCGATCGATCGATGTGATCGGTCGATGCAAGACAGAAACATCGAGGCTCTCTGATCAACTTCGATCGATGACATCGATCGATCGATGTCATCGATCGATGTCCGTCAGTAACTTCTCACGTCACATGGACACATCCAATGCGGTATTCCTCCATAAGGGTGACACGTCACCCATACACAACGTTTTCCATCCACTTTGAGCATTAATTTCTCATTCACCCGATATCGTAATTGAGTGATTCCACAACCTAAAATTAACTACTCGTTACGTAGATAATTAAGGACACATTAGTTTTCGATTTTCATTATCGGAAACCCATTAAGCTCAAAGTACGTTGTTCAACCAAGTTTTGCAACCTTCATTAACGGGCCAAAGCCCAAACCTTTAATTCTCCAACAACTACAACGGTCAAACTCGTTTCATACCGGCCCATATCGCCTGTACGTTTCGTTTAGGAAGGAAAACGGCACTGGTTCGTGCTTGAACAAGGTAAGACTCATAGGTAACAGTGTTTTGGTTATTATTAAACTTTGGACTTTTTATGCTTTTGCATTTTTTTTGTTTTTGTTTTTGTCTTGCATTATACGTGTGTATACACGTTTATGTTTTCATATCGGAAGTTTCATATTTGTATTTACTGAATTAATACACTAATATATTAGTACATCATATTCCTATTCTTATTATTTTATCATTTATGCATGCACATATAGAGCCGGATGTCTCACTTGAAGCAAAATCTCTATCTCTTAGAATAGATGTATTGTTTGCCTACTACCCATCCTCTCCAAACACTAACGATAGCTTTTGTTGGCGTTGGAATATACTGAGTATGATTGATTGATTGAATTAGCAATGGCTTCCTTTTTTAGGTGAACAACTGAACAAGCCTTGCGATATAATTTTCATCTATGTATTTTTATGGAGTATTACTAGAAAACTAATTTACTATGAGTGCCACTAAAATTAACTCTGTGAGCATCATGCTTTTAAATATATACTTTATATGATATATTTTATGTTTCTAAATTATTTTTAAGCCGGCACCTAATACGGTACTGAAACCCGTACCGTACCATACCATACCAGCAAGCTATTCGGTACCATTGCCGAAACGATATTGACAACTATGTGACAATATTGGGCTCCTAAAAAATGCTAATTGCATGGGGAATTAGTATGGTAACTTGTCGGCCTTATTTTTACATGTTACATGTAATATATAGCATGTTCTCAAGCAAATTAAGAAAGTTTAGACTTCTTTAACAATAGTCTAGCTATTAATTATAGTCGTTTAGTAAATAATTCAGCTAAACCATTTTGTGTGTGTATAAAAGCTGCAGGACGTTCAACACTTAATCTAATAGACGTGAAATAATCGTTAAAAGTATATGATGAATATCCACTAGCATTATCTACACGAATGTTTTTAATCGAATAATCTTAAAATTGTGCATGCACTTTAATTATTTGAGTAAGCGATCTCGCAAATGATGGGTTGCGAGAAGATAATAAACACACATATGACCATCTAATTGATGCATCAATAGTATCATAAAAATCAAAATGGTCCATATGGTAGATCTAGATGCCCACATATATCATGATGAATTTGTTCTAGAAATGCAGGAGATTCAATCCATACTTTTGCTGGTGAATATGTAACAATAAATTTTCCTTGTGAGAAAGGAAAACATGGAAATTCATTCGATTTCAATATTTCCTTATTTTTCAATGAATGAGGCCGCGTGTATTTCAACTATTCACCTCATCATTATAGAATTAGGATTTGCAAGGCGATCGTGCCAAACCATCGTGATATATGTGGTTTCTGTTATCAATAAGCATTCAGTAGTTTTCTCATTGACAATCTCGAAATGATACTCATTTCTGCGGATATAAAATAGTTGTGTTCAATGCTAGCCGCCAAATAGGCTTGGGTGTGTGAATCTCTTGTCAAAATATATTTGTGTTTCTATCCTGGCCCCTTTCACTTTCACCATCAATTACTATTTCATAATTCAAATTATCTTTAACAAGTATTTTCTCCATTGTAAGTGAAGTTTGCAATCTATATGCTGGTATGATGTGGAAAAACACTCAAAATAGCATCAGAGACATTGACAATATATAAATGATCAATTAACTTGAGATAGATATAAGATAGACACTACCTTTTAGTTTGAAAAACGCTGTTGTAAAGAATAGTTTCTAGTTGCTACTCAATCATTGATAATTCGGTGAATTTTACCAAACTCACTTCTGAGTTGTTCCTGATTCGGTCACCTCTACTAGAACTTTCTATTTTTCTACCAAACTCAACTCCAAACATTCGATGAATCCATTTGACGAACTCATGCTTTTTACTTTGGTACTGGGTTTGGTTAAATTTTGTATTTGACTTTTTGACCAAATTTGATTTTTAGTTTACTTGACCGAATGTTTAGAGAGAGTCAATCATGTGTATGGTGACTTGAGTCGCCGAACATAAATCATAAGTTTGGTGCTGCTTTTAGTGAGTTAGGCATAAACTTCTCTGAGTTTAACCGAACGTGCGGCTAAACCATTTTTTGCATTAGGTGACTGCAGTCTAAAAAGTTTGACTTTTGTTTTCATTTTTTTTTTGAAATCTTTTACATATTTAGCTCATGTAAATCAACAAAACACACTTACAACCTAACACATTATTTGATAGTTGATCTGCTTTGAGACATAAAATAGTCCAAAGCAACAAATAATTGATTTAAATTTAGAGTAGTAAATTTTCTTTTCCCTATTTTTATCAGTTGGCACATATACATACAGTGTCTATAGAGATTTTGGAATGGACAACAACGTAAAAATGATTTATTGTTCCCATTATTCATCTCTATCCATCAGTATTACTAATAACATGAATTCCAGGGGAAAATCCAAAAATAAACCTAATGATCATGAAAGAAATACTATAATTTTTTTATTCGATAAAACAAATACTACTGAGATGCATTGTTTCGATAAATATTTGCTTATTTAAGCTGTGGATAACCTTTTAACTTGTCTACTCTGGCAGGTTGCTCTGATTTGGATAATCATGTCATTATTTTTAGACCGTAACACTTGCGATAAACACCACTAGAGGAATAGTGAATAGTGGTTAGCAGAAATTACACTACTACCCTTGAAATAAAATCCCCTTTTAAAAACAGAATCTGAGGGCTACTCAGATTCAGTATTTGTTTTTGAAACTTCACAAGTTACACAACTCCAAAATTATGAAATTTTTCGGAAATCATCTTCAATGTTTTGAATAGACTGTCTAAAAATGAGATAAAAATAAAATTGTTTGACTCTTCAAACAAAGAAAAAGATCTAGATGGTCAATCAGGACATTTTTGGAAAGAATGATGCTGAACTTTGAAAACGGGTTTCTCTTTAATTACTCAACCACAAAGGTTGATATTTATGTAAAAACACTCTTTAAGATGTCTAGTTTAAGTTTCAAAAAGACTCTGACCTGAAACTATGCTTGACAAAATCAGAATGCACGTTTTTTTGAAACTGGTCAGATTGCTGCCAGAATGTAGCAGTTATTTTTCGAAGACTGAAAGTCTAACTTTCCTTTGCTCGAATCAAGTGATTCTTATTGAAATGAAAGTTAATAGACAGAAGTATAACTCTACCAAATATCATGATTTTTGAAAATGTTTTGCTATTTTTTCAGATCGTATGAAATTGGGTGAAAATTCACGAAAAAAACAGGCAGAAAACAGAATGGTAGAAACATGATAAGAACACCGAGAATTTATCCTGATTCGATCAATTTATCCTTGGGTTATACACCAACTTTGGTTGCAAAACCTCAAATACCTATTAATGTAGCCTTAGAAATTTGGCTAATCAATCTTACAAATACAACACAAGTGGCATGTATAGTCTAGCTAGACAACAACTATAAATGGAACATCTTAGCTACACATAGTATGAACTAGAATACGAAAAGATAATGGCAAACAACAATCTTCAAGTTTTCTTTTAAGTGTGTATCTTCTCTTCTTCAACTTGTTTTCTATTTATAGTGTGAGTTGAGCCTTATCATAAGAATGACAACGTGTCATTCATCATCAAAGCTTAAGTGTTGTCACATCATTGGTTGGCCACCTAAACACCTTGTACACTTGGCAACTTCAAGCAACATGACTGGTCCACCTTGTACACTCATTTTGGCCGATTTTTGTCTTAAAAAATGACATGGAAATTGTGAAGATAATAATCAAAGATAAGATGACATATTCCACGAATAAAACCTCAACTCATTGGCATAAGAATAGGCCATGGACGGCTGAAAGTTTTACTCCAAAATCAGCTCCAACCTCCCAATATAGCCGTTACTTTCAAATTAGAAATTCCACGTTGGCAAACGCTTGTTTTTGGTTGGTCCACTTGTCATCAAGTCATAAAATGAATACAACACCTTTGCCACCTCTTTATGTGTTAGGTCCGTAACACACTCTAGAGTGGGGATGAATAGAGTGTTTGGCAATTTTGCGGAATTTTCTTCTTTGGCTCAATTCAAATGAAATTCAAAATAAAAGCAAGAATGGGAGGTGAGAGGCAATGAATGTGTACACCACTTTGTTGCCAAAGTAGATTTTCAACAACTACTCTTCTTATTAAAGCTAATAAGAACAACCACGGCAATACTTACACTAACACCTTAGTGTAAGCAACAATAACAACAACTTCTTGCACAAAATTCATTTGTGCAACTACAACAACTACATCTCTAAGCAAGAACAACTTCTTGCTACCTCACAACTTCAACAAAGTTCTCTTCAAGAACTTTCTCACAGTGGGTTGAAGGAAATAGTAGGATTCACACTTTCTCACTAGTCTAAACACAAGCAAGAGACCAAATATTTATGGTTTCTCTTGTGTTAGACTCTCTATCTCTCAATATCAACAATGAAGAACAAAGAAAAGCTTAACAAGCTTTAAGCACTTTTACAAATATGAGACAACTATACAACAATGAATAATGAAGCTTGATGATGGTGAAAGTGTGTATTTTCCTCATCCAAGCTTCATCTATTTATAGAAGGAGTTCACCATGTTTTGGAGCCTTCACCATGTCTTCAAGTCAATCTCCAAGTCTTGAAAAATTAAAAATAGCCTTTAGCCACCCTATGGAGTGATATGATCCTCAATTGCCACCCTAGAGAATCTTCGACATGAATAAAATAGTCAAGGAAGCATGTATTATGTTGGAATAAAGTCCACAAGAAATTTGAGCAAGATTGGAGAGAGAAAACATCATAAATCTACCTTGGATTTTGTTCCAACGTTCAAAAAAATTTGAATTTTGGAGGACGTCAATCGATACATGTGCCTGTGCTGAGAGATCGACGTCCTCTTGAAAGTTTGCAGTTTTGAAACTACAGTACATCAATAAATCGATGTCTCTCCTTTGAGAGATTGATGTACATCGATCGATCGATTGTCTCCTGGATTGATATATCGATGTCTTCCAGAAATTTTCTGGTTTTGACACTGCCTGACGTTGATCGATCGACGTCTCTTCCTGAGAGACTCATGTGACATTGATCGATCGATGTTCTTCAGACGGGGAGATTGATGTTGGACAGAAAGTTCCAAACTCAACCAATCTCAACATGGATCGATCCATGTCTCTTCCTGAAAGACTGATGTATACATCAATCGATCCAAGTGAGAGATTGATGTCTCACAGTGTGTTTTTCTCATTTTCTTCAAACTCCAATTGTGAATTTCCATTTTAACCCATTCAAAACATCTTTTAACATCATCAAAATATTTCATATTCCAGCCATCTCCCCCTTTTTGATGATTTCAAAAACCAAGATTTAAAAGATGTCTGAACATTTACATTTGAACTTGCTAAGTGTTTCAGACTTCAAATTTTCAATCTTCCCCTTAGTATATGCATTTTATACTTTCCGTAATAACACATGTGAACATGATCTTCACAAATACAATGAATATTTTGAAAATATGAAAATGTTCCCCCTCAATCAGTTATGTACCAAAAGACTCCCCCTCAACCAAACATGCATCAATTTCCAAATTTTCTCTTTTCACCAGCCATCATCAAGATTAATATCAAAGCCATCAAACCCATTAAGACTAATATCAAGCAAGTAAGCATTATATTTTTATCACGATTCATATACAAGCAATCAATTAGCAATACTCTTCAAAAAACATCAAAACCATCAAGACTAATATCAAGCAAGCATTTCCATCAAGATTCAATACGTAATACGTCTTTCTCCCCCTTTTTGAAAGCATCAAAACAA
>AP025044.1:9680744-9699658 GCA_036186865.1 Eustoma russellianum | reverse complement strand
ATATATAAACGTGCATAAGTACATGTATGCATGATAACTTGCCATTACTTGCCTTATTTAGCTTATATATTATGTTGTCGTACTAACGAGCCATGAAGCATTAAAGCTTACATCATATGGCGAACATTTGTTGTGTTTATACTATTTTCAGGTGCCACCATTAATGAACTAAATTAGTTCATTAAGTGAAGTACTTAGTTTAATAAACTAAGTAGTTCATTAAAGGAAGATTAATTTGGAAAAGGCACAAAGGCAACAAGGCCAAGGAAGGAAAGTCTTCTCCTCCTCCCCACATTTAATTCACATGCACATATACATGTATTATACATATTTTCAGATTTTTTTTATAAAGGCACATACACATGTATTCCAACGTACTACCGACACGTTATATATTTTTCGTACGTACGTTAACGTCACACCACTATACGTAACTCATATTTATGAGTATATTCAGGTCTTATATCATATGATATAAGATATGGTGATGACAAATTAAATACGACACGATAAAAGGTTCTAAACCGAAATTTGTCGTATCGGGCGAATACCGAAACTTCGCCAACGTGTCACGTACTTGCCATAAATAAATGGCCAGCCCATATACATCAGAAATTGATGTAAATTTCGTTATATACATGATATATTCAGCCAAAAATACTTTCCATGTTGGCACACACAAATTACTCCACATTAAGGCCAAAATGTGAAGATTCCAATTTTAATTTTGTCACATGTTAATGGTACCACTTTAAACCAGCCAAGCGCTGAGATTTAAAGTATATATTATATATATTATGTATAACATAATATATATATCATGTGCAAAATTTGGAATTTAAATTAGAGAAAAATCGGGTAATCGGTAAATATCGAAAATTCGGTTTTCTACGCACATAACATGGAACGTTTTTCTTGAACATCATGTGACACGTATCTAGACACTTTTTACATATAATATACATCTTAAAGTGTTCTAGAAAATTAAATTAAGGGCTGATTGGAATATTACATGTGTGTATTATTAAATGTGCACTATTTTACAAAGTTAACAAAAATAAATTTCAGCACATGTATATACATCTTCCAACGCATATACAGCTGAGATAGAGCACATGTGGAGCCTTGTTGGCATATTGATTGGTCAAGGATCAATCATACAATGTTGATGAATCAAAGAGAGAAGCTACAAAAGGTAAGAATTCAACATATATCTCTCTTATGTCACATGCTGAAAATTTCAGCATACTAACCTTAAAGTGGCCGATTTTATGGTGTTTAATGTGACCTATTTTGTTATCCTTTATTAGGTGATTCATTAGAAGAAGATATGGTAAGGGTTTGAATATTATTTAATTAAATAAATGATGATATGTTACAAGTTACATGCTGAAAAATTTATCAGCATGTGTATGACTTAGCTGGCCGAATTCTAGCACTAAAATATGTCCAAGTTCATCTTTTAATTGGTAGCAATACTTAACATATATTTTTGATTCATTTTTATGGTGAAAAATCAAAGAATAATGTGTATTATTTTGAAAGAAATGGAAGGTTGCATATGCTGAAAAATTCAGCATGGCAAGGAACATTATGGGCGATTTTTAGGTTTGAAAAGGGAAGGATTTGTTGGTCTTGCAATTTATGGTGTATCTCTTGACTTATGGTATGATTTTATGATTGATATTGGCACATGTTTAAAGTGTTAATCTCAGATTTTTTCCATGTCATCACGTTGACAACATTGAGCCAATAAAGAGGTGCCAAGTAAGCAAAGACTAAATGATGATCCAATAGAATGATGCCAAGCAAGCAAGGTATTGTCACAATGATGTCTTGCACTCTCTCAAGCACTTAAAAGGAAATTTTCAAGAGGGGAGAAGGCTCCTAGGGGACGGCTGCCACAATTAAAAAGAAGAAGAGGAGAGCAAACAAAAACAACAACAAGCATTGCATTCTAGAGAGATCAAATAGCCAAGCTCTTCTTCTCCTACATCTTCTTTCTTTCCCTTTTCTTGTAAAGCCTATTGTATTCATATTCTTTCAATCTTGAATAGGCTTGAGATAAACCACCATTCATACATCTTTGTAAAAGATTGATCAAGGTGTGATCAATCTTCATTCTAGCGAGGTGGTGGTGTTCGTGTGAATTGTACTCGACATACAAGGTTTGTAAAGGGTTGGAGTTAGGTGTAACTCTATCAACCCTGCGGTAAGGTGTACTGCGTGTGTGTGATTAGTGCGAACCAAGGAAGGTGTTCCTTGAAGACTGGAGTAGGTTGTTTATAACCGAACCAGTATAAAATTCTCGGTGCAATTTACTTTCAGCATTTACTTTTCAGTTTCTGCACTGTTTATCCGTTTTGTTCACGTTCTTAAAAATAGTAAACGATTTCCAAAAATTATAAAAATTTCCAGAAACATACTCATACGTTCTAGGGTTAATTTGGCATAAGTTTCAACCCTTTTGGACAAGTATAAGTCAGTCAAACATCAAAAGTTCTGAGACTAGTGCAGTCTAATTTTCAGACTTGCAAATGTTGAGACTTTGATTGTATTTGACCTACTTCCCAAAAGAATTTTCCAAAACTGTTTCAACCCATTAAAATATAGTATATAAAGAGTTAGTGGTCTAATTTTCAGATCATTTGGACGTTCACACAAATAGGAATTAAGTTTTCAAAACCATCTACCGTTTCTGGCAGATTTGCACAATCTGAGTACCAACGGTTTTTGAAGGGGTTAAAGGTTGAATTTTGATTTGAAATTTTTAGGGGACCCTCATAACATCTGAGGCTAAGTTCTCTCAAAATTTCATAATTTTTGGAGACCTCTAACCTAGTTTTAAAAACGTTTTAAAACTGGTCCTGAAAACAGAATCTGTTTTCAGAACTTGAATTGGTTAGGTTTAAAGAAATTTTAAAAACCATATTTCCGCACCATCTATTCAACCCCCCCCCCCTTCTAGTGGTGCCTTGCAGATCCTACAAGTGGTATCAGAGCGCAGGAATACTCACTTCAAGGAATCCAACGATTCAGTGAGATGGTATCCACAAATCTCAAACCAAACAAGAAGGTATGTCGAGCCAAAGGCCTCCACTTTTTGACGGTGAATCGTTTATTCAGTGGAAACTTAGGATGAAGCTTTTTCTTATGGCTATAGATATTGACCTTTGGTCAATCATTGAAGATGGTCCTTATGTCCCATCTAATGTATCCACTGTAGACGGAGTTACTTTAGAAGTTATTAAAACTAGACAAGAATATACGAGTGATGATAAAAAGAAACTTAGTATGAATGCTAGGGCTATGCAATTGCTTTTAAACGGATTAAGTAAAAGTGAGTCTAGTTATGTGTCAAACTGTTCGAGTGCACAAGAAATGTGGAGGATACTAGAAATGAAACACGAAGGCACGAGTCAAGTAAAAGAGTCAAAAATTAATATGCTTATGTCCACTCTCGAGTCCTTTAAATTGTTGCCTAATGAGTCTATTGTAGATATGGATCTTCGTTTGACTAACATCTACAACTCTCTTGAGTCTCTTGGTAAGGCTTTTACTACACCGGAAAAGGTACAGAAAGTCCTACGAAGCCTTCCTTCTGAATGGGATCCTAAAGTGACTGCGATAGAGGAAAGCAAGGAGACTAAATCAATAAAGATGGAAGAACTAATTGGCTCACTCAAAGTCTATGAAAACAAACTTACTATTTCGGAAATCGGAATCATCTAAACAAGG
The DNA here is from genome assembly GCA_036186865.1 of Eustoma russellianum. Classification (NCBI taxonomy): domain Eukaryota; kingdom Viridiplantae; phylum Streptophyta; class Magnoliopsida; order Gentianales; family Gentianaceae; genus Eustoma; species Eustoma russellianum. The sequence goes on along the minus strand of AP025044.1, from coordinate 9,695,920 downwards.
TAAAACCATTGCTTTTAAATCAAATGAATACGTCTCCCCTCCCTCCGATCACATAGATGATAGTGATTCCGAATCGGATAATGATGACTTAATCCTATTGGCTAAAGGACTAAGAAGATTCATGAGAAAGTCATTTAGAAATAAAAACAAGGGCACTACATCTAAGAGAAATAAAAACAAATCAAATGATAAAGACATTAAATGTTATGAATGCGGCAAACTCGGACACTTATCATATGACTGCCCAAACAAAGAAAAGCAAACTAATAAGTACCCTGACAAGGAGCGGAACAAAAATAGACTCGTCTCAGATCCTAAACAAAGGAAACGTGCACTAAAGGCCTCCACCTGGAGTGACTCATCAGATTCTGAAACTGAGACCGAAGAGGAAACCGCTCAAGTTTGCTTTGCTTCAAAGGCATCTAATGAGGTATCATCTGATTCTGACTCTGACTCTGAACCTTCTTATGATGATCTTTTTAGTCAATATCTTGAACTGCATAAATTTACTAAGACTCTCGCTAAAGAAAAGAAACGTTTAATTGAAGACAAGAAACTGTTAGAATCTTCTAACGAGAATCTTGTCGCTCAATTAAGCGATTCAAAGAAAGAGTATTCATGTGTCATCATTGCATTAAAAACCGAGATTTCATCATTAACTACTCAAAATAATGAAATGAAATCAGAGATTTCAAATTTGAAATCAAGGAATACAGATTTAGAGAAAATGATGAAACAATTTGATACAGGGTCAAACATGCTGCATCGCATCATATTATCACAAAAGCATGACAGTGACAAAACTGGATTGGGATACGTTGATACTAAATAAGTATCAACCAAACCAACCAAGTTTGTTGTGTCTAAGAAAGTAGACACTCCTAAGCCGCAAGTGGCGTCTAAGATGACGCAAAAAGTGCCCCCTTCCTCACGTCCCACTCCATCATATCATGTGAAATATAACGTTGTACCATATAGATATGAAAAGAGAAGAACAATGCATACATGAAATACATATCATCCACGCACTATGCACACACACACAAGGACATATCAAAAGCGTCCTTCATTCAATGAGTATAGAGGAGTCCTTGGGCAAAGACCCAAAGTACATGCACCACATGTATATTATATTGCACCTTCATCTACATTCTTGCCATTTGATAGACCGAGAAGGATCACCCAAGTATGGGTACCGAAAGGTACCTTTACCAAAAGGTGATTAACTAACTCGAAAGGACCCAAAATTAAAAGGGTACCTAAATCACTTTTTCACATTGCAGGGAGACCACACATCGAAAGACACATCAATAAACTAGTTCCTTGACAGTAGTTGCTCGAGGCACATGACAGGTGACCCGAGCATGTTCTCCAAATTAAAGAAGGTCACAAAAGGCGGATCCGTGACCTTTGGAGCCAACAATGAGGGCAAGATCATTGGAAAAGGTACGATTGGCAATCCGAACACACTCCAAATCTCCAACGTATTTTTGGTAAGCAACTTATCTTACAATCTTCTTAGTATTTCTCAATTTGTTGACAATGGTTTCAATGTGTGCTTTACTCATCCTTATTGCAACATAATAGATAAAAATGGAGAAACCGTTTTAAAAGGAAAACGAGAAGGCAATATTTTTACGCTATCTATGGATGATGTAGTAGACGCTAAAGTTAAGTGTTTTATGTCAAATGAACCGAATGTGAATTTATGGCATAGACGTTTAGGACACATAGGTATTTCCACACTAGAAAAATTGCAACGAAAGAACCTAGTACGGGGATTGCCTACGCTTGATTTAGACAACTTTCAGTTGTGTGAATCTTGCATAAAAGGCAAACAAACACGTGAGTCACTTAAGCCAAAAAATGAAATAAGCACGACTAGAATACTAGAACTATTGCATATCGATTTGTTTGGTCCTAGTCGTACTACAAGCCTTGGTGGGCGTCACTATGCATGCGTAATTGTTGATGACTTTTCTCGTTATACTTGGACTGTATTTCTTGCACATAAGGATGATAGCGCCGTAGAGATTGCTAAATTAATTAAACAACTTGAAAATCAATATGGTGTAAATGTGAAAAGAATAAGAAGCGATAGAGGCGGTGAGTTTAAAAATAAAGAGATGATTTCGTTTTGTGAAGAAAAAGGAATTAAACATGAGTTTTCGCCACCTAGAACTCCACAATTAAATGGAGTAGTAGAAAGAAAGAATCGCACATTACAAGAAATCGCTAGAACCATGCTTTGCGAAAATAAATTGCCTAGATTTCTGTGGGCGGAAGCCGTAAATTGTGCATGCTATATTGTAAATCGCCTATCTATAAGAAAGAAAATAAACAAGACGCCTTACGAAATTTTGAATGATCGCATGCCTAAGATTGATTATTTTCGTGTGTTTGGATGCAAATGCTTTGTCTTGAATACAAAAGATAATTTAGATAAATTTGAATCCAAATCAATTGAGTGCATTTTTGTTGGGTATTCCATAAATTCAAAGGCATATAGATGTTATGATCCTCTCACTAGACAAATCATAGAATCTATTCATGTTAAATTCAATGAATTTGGTGAGATTGATAAAGATAAGGAATATGACGATGATTTTGAATTGAAACCCGTTTTGAATGAAGATAATGATTCTTTTGATATGCATGATATGAATGAGACACTAGAAATGCATGATCATATAGAAATGCATGATAACTTAGAGAATAATCAACCAAGATGGCATAGAGATCACCCACATGATCTCATCATAGGCGACATCACTCACGGTGTGCGACCACGTAGAAGAATCACTTCGGATGAAATAAATGAATTTCATGCTATGATTTCTCAATTGAGCCTAAGAATGTGCATGATGCGTTGAGTGATTCATCTTGGATTGATGCTATGCATGACGAACTTAATCAATTCGTTAGAAATGATGTATGGGATTTAGTGCCACGACCACAAGATAAGACTATAATAGGCACAAAGTGGGTATTTAGGAATAAAATGAATGAAGAAGGAAAGGTCGTTAGAAATAAAGCAAGACTCGTAGCTCAAGGATATAATCAAGAAGAAGGAATAGACTACGATGAAACATTTGCACCCGTAGCACGTTTAGAAGCTATACGACTCTTACTTGCTATTGCTTGCATGAAAGATTTCAAATTGTATCAAATGGACGTCAAAAGTGCTTTTCTAAACGGATTCATACAAGAAGAAGTATACGTGAAGCAACCACCCGGTTTTGAAGATTTGAAACATCCAGATCACGTGTACAAACTAAAGAAGGCACTATATGGCCTACAGCAAGCGCCAAGAGCATGGTATGATCGTTTTGCTACTTTCCTTTTAGAAAATAATTTTAAACGCGGTACTATAGATAGTACACTATTTTTGAAACAAAAAAAATCAGATTTACTTATAATTCAAATCTACGTAGATGACATTATTTTCGGATCTACCTCACATAGACTCGTTAAAGATTTTAAAAATTGTATGAAAGCTGAATTTGAAATGTCTATGGTTGGTGAACTCAATTATTTTCTTGGCTTGCAGATTAAGCAAACGAGTAAAGGAATTCATATAAGCCAAGCTAAGTATGTAAATGACATGATCAAGAAGTTCAATTTTGAAAATTTGAAACCATCCCCCACGCCTATGAGTGTCACTACTAAATTAGACAAAGACGAACATGGTAAAGACGTTGATAATGGATTATATCGATCTATGATAGGTTCTTTACTATATTTAACTGCTAGTAGGCCTGACATCATGTTTAGCGTATGCATGTGTGCTCGTTTTCAAAGTCAACCTAAGGTGTCACACTTAAATGCGGTAAAAAGAATATTCCGTTATATTAAGCACACGCCCACCTTAGGTATTTGGTATGATAAGGATTCTACATTTGACTTACATGCTTACACTGATGCAGATTATGGTGGCTGCAAGATAGATAGAAAAAACACGAGCGGAACTTGCCAATTTATAGGAAATTCCCTTATTTCATGGTTTTCCAAAAAAAAAAAGCAAGTGTTGCTTTGTCCACTACTGAGGCTGAGTATATGGCTCTTAGCCTTTGTTGCACACAGTTGTTGTGGATAAAACAACAACTTTCGGACTTTGGAATTACCGTAAATAAAATTCCTATATATTGTGATAGTATGAGTGCAATAAATTTGTCTAAGAACCCCGTGTTACACTCTAAGGCTAAGCATATAGAAGTTCGCTATCACTTTCTTCGTGATCACGTTAACAATGGTAATATTTTCATAGATCACGTACGCACAGAATCACAAGTAGCGGATATATTTACAAATGCCTTAAATCAAGCCACATATGAATCTCTTCGTTCTAAATTAGGCATGATTCCCGTTGATGTGATTTAATGTGATATTATTTGATTTACTTTCCTTTTTGACAGGAATCTTTTGATTAACTTTCCAAAATAAAGGGGGAGAGAGAAGCATGATTTAAGGGGGAGAGAGATTTAAGGGGGAGAGAGAATCAAGGGGGAGCCGGATTTGAAATCGGATTTGAAATTCGAAATTCAAATTTCAAATCTGTGCATAGTTCAAGGGGGAGAGATAGCACTTAAATCATGTACACAAGTTATTTTGAAAATCATCAAAAGGGGGAGATTGTAGAAATAAGAGGGTTTGAGTGATTTTAAAATAAGAAATTTGAATGCATATATATATATATAAACGTTGAATGCATATATAAACGTGCATAAGTACATGTATGCATGATAACTTGCCATTACTTGCCTTATTTAGCTTATATATTATGTTGTCGTACTAACGAGCCATGAAGCATTAAAGCTTACATCATATGGCGAACATTTGTTGTGTTTATACTATTTTCAGGTGCCACCATTAATGAACTAAATTAGTTCATTAAGTGAAGTACTTAGTTTAGCAAACTAAGTAGTTCATTAAAGGAAGATTAATTTGGAAAAGGCACAAAGGCAACAAGGCCAAGGAAGGAAAGTCTTCTCCTCCTCCCCACATTTAATTCACACGCACATATACATGTATTATACATATTTTCAGATTTTTTTTATAAAGGCACATACACATGTATTCCAACGTACTACCGACACGTTATATATTTTTCGTACGTATGTTAACGTCACACCACTATACGTCACTCATATTTATGAGTATATTCAGGTCTTATATCATATGATATAAGATATGGTGATGACAAATTAAATACGACACGATAAAAGGTTCTAAACCGAAATTTGTCGTATCGGGCGAATACCGAAACTTCGCCAACGTGTCACGTACTTGCCATAAATAAATGGCCAGCCCATATACATCAAAAATTGATGTAAATTTCGTGATATACATGATATATTCAGCCAAAAATACTTTCCATGTTGGCACACACAAATTACTCCACATTAAGGCCAAAATGTGAAGATTCTAATTTTAATTTTGTCACATATTAATGGTACCACTTTAAACCAGCCAAGCGCTGAGATTTAAAGTATATATTATATATATTATGTATAACATAATATATATATCATGTGCAAAATTTGGAATTTAAATTAGAGAAAAATCGGGTAATCGATAAATATCGAAAATTCGGTTTTCTACTCACATAACATGGAACGTTTTTCTTGAACATCATGTGACACGTATCTAGACACTTTTTACATATAATATACATCTTAAAGTGTTCTAGAAAATTAAATTAAGGGCTGATTGGAATATTACATGTGTGTATTATTAAATGTGCACTATTTTACAAAGTTAACAAAAATAAATTTCAGCACATGTATATACATCTTCCAACGCATATACAGCTGAGATAGAGCACATGTGGAGCCTTGTTGGCATATTGATTGGTCAAGGATCAATCATACAATGTTGATGAATCAAAGAGAGAAGCTACAAAAGGTAAGAATTCAACATATATCTCTCTTATGTCACATGCTGAAAATTTCAGCATACTAACCTTAAAGTGGCCGATTTTATGGTGTTTAATGTGACCTATTTTGTTATCCTTTATTAGGTGATTGATTAGAAGAAGATATGGTAAGGGTTTGAATATTATTTAATTAAATAAATGATGATATGTTACAAGTTACATGCTGAAAAATTTATCAGCATGTGTATGACTTAGCTGGCCGAATTCTAGCACTAAAATATGTCCAAGTTCATCTTTTAATTGGTAGCAATACTTAACATATATTGTTGATTCATTTTTATGGTGAAAAATCAAAGAATAATGTGTATTATTTTGAAAGAAATGGAAGGTTGCACATGCTGAAAAATTCAGCATGGCAAGGAACATTATGGGCGATTTTTAGGTTTGAAAAGGGAAGGATTTGTTGGTCTTGCAATTTATGGTGTATCTCTTGACTTATGGTATGATTTTATGATTGATATTGGCACATGTTTAAAGTGTTAATCTCAGATTTTTTTCCATGTCATCATGTTGACAACATTGAGCCAATAAAGAGGTGCCAAGTAAGCAAAGACTAAATGATGATCCAATAGAATGATGCCAAGCAAGCAAGGTATTGTCACAATGATGTCTTACACTCTCTCAAGCACTTAAAAGGAAATTTTCAAGAGGGGAGAAGGCTCCTAGGGGACGGCTGCCACAATTAAAAAGAAGAAGAGGAGAGCAAACAAAAACAACAACAAGCATTGCATTCTAGAGAGATCAAATAGCCAAGCTCTTCTTCTCCTACATCTTCTTTCTTTCTCTTTTCTTGTAAAGCCTATTGTATTCATATTCTTTCAATCTTGAATAGGCTTGAGATAAACCACCATTCATACATCTTTGTAAAAGATTGATCAAGGTGTGATCAATCTTCATTCTAGCGAGGTGGTGGTGTTCGTGTGAATTGTACTTGACATACAAGGTTTGTAAAGGGTTGGAGTTAGGTGTAACTCTATCAACCCTGCGGTAAGGTGTACTGCGTGTGTGTGATTAGTGTGAACCAAGGAAGGTGTTCCTTGAAGACTGGAGTAGGTTGTTTATAACCGAACCAGTATAAAATTCTCGGTGCAATTTACTTTCAGCATTTACTTTTTAGTTTCTGCACTGTTTATCCGTCTTGTTCACGTTCTTAAAAATAGTAAACGATTTCCAAAAATTATAAAAATTTCCAGAAACATACTCACACGTTCTAGGGTTAATTTAGCACAAGTTTCAACCCTTTTGGACAAGTATAAGTCAGTCAAACATCAAAAGTTCTGAGACTAGTGCAGTCTGATTTTCAGACTTGCAAAGGTTGAGACTTTGATTGTATTTGACCTACTTCCCAAAAGAATTTTCCAAAACTGTTTCAACCCATTAAAATATAGTATATAAAGAGTTAGTGATCTAATTTTCAGATCATTTGGACGTTCACACAAATAGGAATTAATTTTTCAAAACCATCTACCGTTTCTGGCAGATTTGCACAATCTGAGTACCAACGGTTTTTGAAGGGGTTAAAGGTTGAATTTTGATTTGAAATTTTTAGGGGACCCTCATAACATCTGAGGCTAAGTTTTCTCAAAATTTCATAATTTTTGGAGACCTCTAACCTAGTTTTAAAAACGTTTTAATACTGGTCCTGAAAACAGAATCTGTTTTCAGAACTTGAATTGGTTAGGTTTAAAGAAATTTTAAAAACCATATTTTCCGCACCATCTATTAAACCCCCCCCCCTCTAGTGGTGCCTTGCAGATCCTACATACCTCAGATTCAGAACCCGTTTTTGAAAAATTCAAAAATCCTTGTACACGACTCCAAAAATTATGCAAATTTTCAGATCTTACCTTCAATGTGTTAACAAGACTTTATCTAATAATCAGACAAAAATAAGATCGTTGGCCCTTCAAACAAATAAAAAGATTCTGATGGTCAATCTAGACAGAATTGGACAGAATGTTGCTGATTTTGAAAAACGTGTTTCTCCTTGAATACTCAACCACAAAGATTTATCTTTATATCAAAACACTCCTAGGACGTGTAGTTGATGTTTACAAAAGGTCCTTACCTTAAACAATTCTTGATTAATACAAAATTTAAGTTTTCTCAAAACTGGTCAGGTTGGAGCAGTTATCTTGCAAAGACTGAAAGACTAACTTTCTCTTGCTCAAATCAAGTGATTCTTGTTGAAAATGAAAGCTAACAGTCTGAAGTATAACTTCACCAAAAATCACGAATTTTGAAAGTGTTTAGCTATTTTTTCAAATGGTGAGAAGTTGTGTGAAAACTGCAGTAAAAACGGGCAGAAAACAGAAAGGTAGAAACAAAACAAGAACACCAAGGATTTATCCTGGTTCGGTCATTGTGACCTACTCCAGTCCCAAGGAACACCTTTCCTTGGATTTCACTATGATATGAATCACCTTACAACAAGAACCAAGCTTGATCCTTGGGTTATACACCAACTCTATTCAAGACTTGGATGAACACCTTCTATGCAACACTTAGTTGCAACACCTCTACCACCTATTGATGCAGCCTTATAGAATTGGCTAATAAATCTTACAAATGAAGCTCAAGAGACTTGTAGCTCCCCAACAAATACAACAAGAACACCTCGGCTACAAAGAATGGAACAAGAATGACAAAAAGAAGATAGCTAGACAAATCAACTAATACTTTCAAGTGAGCTTCAAGTGTGTTTCATCTTCTTCACCATTGCCTCCTACTTATGGTGTGAAGTGAGCCTTGGAGATAAGAATGCACATGTGTCCCATCTTCATCATCAAGTCCAAGTTGTCTTCACATCATTGGTTGGCCTTGTACACTTGGCAAAATGAGACAACATAATTGGTCCACCTTGGACACACATTGTTGGCCGATTTTTATCACAAAAATGACTTGGAATTTTGCTTGAAAAATGAAGATAATGCTAAGGGATAATGACACCAGGATACCCTCAACTACTTTCAAAAGCATAGGACATGTGAGGTTGCCTTTTGACATAAAAATCTGATCACAATTCAGCTCCTAGCCGTTATATTCAAATGAGAATTTCCAAGTTGGCAATTTTGCCAACTAGCTCCTTTTTGGTTGGTCCACTTGTCATCAACTCATAAAATGAATAATATATCATCTCCACCTGAATATGGACGTTTTTTGAACATATATAGAAGTATATCACTTCATATTTTTGAAGAAGAAATCACCAAATAATAATTGACAAGATTAAGTCAACATGTAACACCAAAATTCTCAATATTTTTTCTTGTATGTTATGATCATTTGCACACCTTGAACACATTTGATATTTCTGTATAATGATGATAAATATGCTCCCATAACATATATAAGAGGGTCTTCACGAAAGAAATAGAATGCGACATCACAACTCGTCACATATCCCGCTATAGTCAATAATATCATCATATGAGAGAAATAATATAAAGTCACCATATAATCTTCAAAATAATCATAGAACAACTCCAGAAAGAAGATAAGAATATACTCAAGAGATTCCTTGAGTGAAAATACCAAAAATACCCTCAGGGGTGAAATGACCAAAATGCCCTCGGAGTGAGAAAACTCCAGCAATGACCCCGATGGTCAGAAATGAATATTATAACACCTTTGTCATGATGAATAAGATAAGAATATGTCCTTGAAGTATTTCCACCATACCATGTTCCTACAAAACTCAAAATACAAATTTTGCCCTTTTTGGTAAGTTATATAAACTTCCAAGGCACATTAGTCACAATGTATTTATAATCATCAAAAACACATAATAATCACATAATGAACATGTATAAATCATATACAAATAAAAACAACCATTTTATCATATTTTAGAAAAATATTTCTAAAAACTCTAGACATTAATTGATCGAAGTGCCCAGCTTCAGAGATCGATGTCTCACAGTAAGCTTCAGAATTTGTCTCTGACCTGCATCGATCGATCGAAGTGAGAGTTCGATGCACATTGATCGATCGATGCGGCTCAGGTTTAGAGATCGATGTCTTACAGTAAGGTCTTGAACTTTCACTGCCTTACATAGATCGATCAATGTGAGGGATCGAAGTACATCGATCGATTGAAGTGCAACAACCTGAGAGATCGATGTCAACTTTTTCAGCTTTTTCTACTTTTAATCACACATAACACCATGTGTGACATTTTTATGCATTCACCACTTAAAATCATGACTTTTAAAATTATCCAAACATATTTCACAACATTCTCCCCCTTTTGGATGATTCTCAAAATAACCTAACATGACTTTAATGTCACAACTCTTTACCAATTGTTTATCATAAATCTATCAAAATACCTCACCAATTACTAATTGTTTCACCAAATTTGTACCAATTGTTTTAAAAACCAATTACCAACTATTTTCAAAAACAAATTACCAACTAATTACCAATTGTTTTCATCAATTCTCACGTATTATCGGTTCTCATATGCATTTATATACTGCCCCTCAACTTATACTCTCCCCCTTAACATATGCTCCAAAACGTATACCAATTGAACCTTAGCATATTGTTCAACCAAATCATGACTTACCAACTAAAATTATGCTCTTATTCTATCTCCCCCTTTATTTTGCAAATCATGCAAAAGATAGAACTATGCAATGGTATCATAAGTCATCATTCCTAACTTGGCTCGTAAGTTTTCAAGATTGGCTTGATTAAGGGGTTTGATGAAGATATCTGCTATTTGATGATCAGTTCTTATATGGTTTATAATTATATCCTCATTTTGAACATGATATCGAAGGAAGTGATATCGTACCTCAATGTGTTTGGCCTTAGAATGAAGTACCCGATTCTATGAAAGATTGATCGCACTTGTGCTATCACAGAAAATTGGAATTTTAATGCCAAAATCACTAAGGTGTTGCTTAAGCCAAAGTATTTGGGTAGTACATAAGCTTAAGGCTATATATTTTGCTTCAGTGGTAGAAAGAGCTACACTAGCTTTCTTTTTATAAAACCAAGAGATCAAGTTTGTTCCTATGAATTGACACGTAACGCTAGTGGATTTTATATCTAACTTGCAACCACCATAATCAGCATCACTATATGCGTATAATTCCAACTTAGCATTTCTATAATACCAAAGTCCTAAGTGAGTTGTGTGTTTAAGATATCTAAAGATCTTTTTCACTGCATTGTAATGAGATACCTTAGGACAAGATCGAAACCTAGCACACATACACACACTAAACATGATGTCAGGTCTTGATGCAGTTAAGTATAACAGTGATCCAATCATAGACCTATAAAGTGTGACATCAAAAGGTTTTCCTTTTTCATCCTTATCTAGTTTGGTGCTAACACTCATGGGGATAGGTGTTGGTTTCAACTCTTCAAAGCCTAACTTCTTCATCATATCATTGACATACTATGTTGGCTAATGTGGGTTCCTTGAGGGACTTGTTTAATTTGTAGTCCTAAGAATCAATTCAACTCTCCTACCATTGACATTTCAAACTCTGACTTCATACACTCTTCGAAGTCTTTTACTAAGGTAGGGTTAGTTGAACCAAAGATAATATCGTGTACATATATATGAACTATTAATAAGTCATTATCTTTTCTTCTGAGGAATAATGTGTTGTCTATGGTTCCCCTTTGATAATTATTTGCAATAAGAAAATTTGCAAATCTATCATACCAAGCTCTTGGAGCTTGTTTCAACCCATATAGAGCTTTCTTAAGCTTGTATACATGGTTAGGATTCTTTGGATCTTCGAATCCAGGGGGTTGTTTAACAAACATCTCTACTTGGATGTATCCATTCAAGAAAGCACTCTTGACATCCATTTGGAAGGGTTTGATGTTACTTAGACTTGCAATTGCATGTAACAATCTAATTGCTTCTAGTCGTGCAACGGGTGCAAAGGTTTCTTTATAATCTATTCCTTCTTGTTGATTATAACCTTGTGCGACTAGCCTAGCCTTATTTCATGTGATGTTTCCTTGTTCATCTATTTTATTCCTAAAGACCCATTTGGTTCCTATTATAGACTTGTCTTCAGGTTTAAGTACTAAGTCCCACATGTTGTTCCTGGTGAATTGATTTAATTCCTCATGCATAGCATATATCCAAGATATATCACCTAAGGCTTCTTTGACATTCTTAGGCTCTAAGTGTGAGATTAAACTATGTCCTTCAAGTTGACTTATGTTTCTACGTGTTCTAATCCTAACACTTGGATCCCCAATGATTAACTCTTTAAGGTGCCACCAATTCCTAGATTGACTAGGTTCACCCTGATCTTGTTCAAATGATTCATTTGTATGAACATTATCGTATGTAATTGGATCATTAGCAGTATTATCTTCCAATTGCAAAGTTTCTTCATTTATTTCATCTAAGGGTTTATGCATATCTTGTTCAGGGGAGTTGATTTTAGATGATCAAGTAGAGGCTCAAGTAATATATCATCATCAAACATATTTTCAACATTAGTTTCTTGTTTATGTTGATTTTTATCACTAACTTCAAAGCATGCATTTTCAATGAATTTCACATGTATAGATTCAATTATTTTTCTAGATGTAGGATTATAACAACTATATGCTCTTGAATTAGTTGAATAACCAACAAATATATATTCAATAGACTTTTGTTCAAACTTTTCTAGATTATCCTTAGTGTTCAACACAAAACATTTACAACCAAAAACTTTAAGATAATCTACTTTCGGTTGTCTATTGTTTAACAATTCATAAGGTGTTTTATTCAATTTCTTTCTAATAGAAAGCCTATTTATAATATAGCATGCACAACTAACAGCTTCAGCCCATAAATATTTAGGTACTTTATTTTCACATAACATTGTTCTAGCAACTTCTTGAATTGTTCTATTTTTACGTTCAACAAATCCATTGAGTTATGGTGTTCTAGGTGGTGAGAATTCGTGTTTTATTCCATGTAATTCACAAAACTTGATTACAACTTTGTTTCTAAATTCTCCACATCTATCACTTCTAATTCTTTTAACATTTTCTTCGTATATATTTTCAAGTTGCTTAATAAGAGTTTCGATTGCTAATGGAGCATCGTCTTTGTGTGTTAAGAACAATGTCCATGTGTAGCGTGAGTAATCATCTACTATAACACACATAGTAGTGTCCACCTAGACTTCTTGTCCTACTTGGACCAAATAAGTCTAAGTGAAGCAATTCTAGTACATGACTAGTACTCACTTCATGTTTCGGTTATAATGTCTCTTTAATGTGTTTTCCTTTAATACATGTTTCACACATTTGAAAATTATCTAAGTATAACTTAAGCATTCCTCTAACTAAATTCTTCTTTGATAATTTTTTAATGGTTGAAATTCCTATATGGCCTAATCTTCTATGCCATAAATTCACACCTAAGTTATATGATATTAAACACTTAATCTTAGCATCTAACATGTTATCTAAGGTAATAGTGTAAGAGTTACCATCTCTATTTCTTTTTAATACAATTTCTCTTTTTTCATTTATTATATCACAAGAATTGGGAAGAAAAGAAACATTATATCCACAATCTATAAGTTGAGAAATACTTAAGAAATTATAAAAAAAGTTTATTTACTAACAACACATTTCGTATTTGAAATGTGTTAGGGTCCCCAATTGTTCCTTTTCCAACAACTTGTCCTTTTTTGTTGTCACCGAATGTTACTTTTCTTGCATTCTTGATATGTTCCAATTCGACGAATAGTTTGGGGTTGCCCGTCATATGCCGTGAACATCCACTATCTAAAAACCATTTAGTTTTTAGATTCTTTGACTTTACCTCCTTCTTGCATTCCTTGCGATTTTTCTACAATGGATATAAAGTTTTAGGTACCCTTTATTTGGGTCCTTGAATGTTAGGGGCACCATCCTTGTTCAGATATCCCTTAGATATCCAAACTTGGACATACCTTATAGGCACATTTTTTACATTAGTTGAATATAAAGGATTAACATATGTTTGACCATTCCAAAAAGATGTTGCTTTGTCATACATGTTATATCTTGGTTGATAAGTACTATGTCTTGACCGATTTTGATAGTGTGTATAAGGGGCATGTGATTTTGTTTCTTGAATGGCGCTATGTAAGTGTGTTCATATGCATTTCTATAAGACTTATATGAGTGTTGTCTATAATTAGGTTCATAATAAGTTGGATGCATTTTATTATGTCTAATTGCATTTGTATACATGTAGGCATAATTTCTAGGTTGTCTAGATGCAAAGTTTTGCCTAGTCGTACGTTTATACGTGTGTAAATTTGTGGGTACGTGTTGTATTTTTATCGTTTAATAAATAGAAGGAGTAGAAGAAGATTTAGCAGGCAAAGTTGTTTTTATAGCTTTATAAGTTTGTTTAGTAGTTGATGATACAAACTTAGTCTTTTTATCTACTTTGTCATCTTCTTCTTTATATCCTAATCCAGTTTTATCATTTCCATATTTTTGCGATGATATCAATGTATCTAGCATGTTGGTTCAAGACTTAAATTGTTCTAACATTTTTTCTAAGTTTAGCTTAGTAGATTTAAGTTGTACTATATCATTTTCACAACTTTCTAACTTAGATTTCAATGTTTGTTCACTTTTTCTATATGATTCAATTTTAATCTCCAAAGAATCAAGAGTATTAGTAGACTCTTGTTTAAAAGATTCTAATTGATCGGAAAGTTCCAAGTTGGACGTCTTTAACTTGTTGCTTTCTTCAATTAGTTTCTTCTTTTCTTTAGATAGCCTCTTATAGTGAGCATGCATTCTTAAAAATTCTTCATACATTTCATAAATGTCATGTCACTATCAGAATCATCATCAGAAGAAGAACTTACCTAGTTGAATACGAAGCAGACTTCAGCTTCCTCAGTGTCGGATTCTTAGTCGGATGAGTCGCTCCATGTGCTCACCTTCATTGCTCGTTTGCCTTTCCTTGACTTGGACTCCTTTGCCTTAGTCGTTTGTGCCTCCTTGTCCTTGGCTTGTTTATTATTGTTGTATATCATTATTTTTCTTTGTTGGGCAATCATATGAGATGTGTCCTTTTTGACCGCATTCGTAGCATTTTAATTCTTTATTATGCCATTTGTTGTTGTTAGAGTTATTTTTCTTAGGTTAAGAAAAAGAAGAAGAAGAAGAACGTTGTCTATTCTTATTAGGACGTTCAAAAAACTTTCTAAGCTTTCTAGCTATCAATATCAAAAGTCATCGTCTAATTCAGTAT
>AP025044.1:9614629-9648186 GCA_036186865.1 Eustoma russellianum | reverse complement strand
TCTGCTAAGAATATAAGCAATTTTATGGGCATGGAGATATGTCATGCGTGCTTCATATGGAAAACAAACAAGAAAATGGACTCCAAATTTTGATAATTGCTAAAAGTCCAAACTCACATAATGTAATTAATTAAACCTTGACACTTGTTACATTTAATTGGACCACATGAAGTGATTCTCCAAATATGGTAAAAAGCCGAAATATTTAAATGTGTCAAACATCAACTTCTGCAGATCACTAATTGAACAAGCAAAACATTTGGAACTTGGAAGTGTACTCTTCAACCTAGAATTTTCGGTTGATTTAGATGATCTTTTGCTTCACCTATTGCACCTTTTGAATCCACTATTTTTTTTTTCTAAAACAAATGTTCTATCCAGGTAGTACAGTAACAATATTATCCCATTGTCTTAGAGGCTCTCGCCTAGGACAGGGTATGAAAGGATTGGATGTACGCAACCATACATATATGTTAGAAACACACAGAGGTTGTTTTCTGATGACCCATAATGAAAATTGCGTCAAGCTGTGTCGATCAACTGTTACTTCACAATATAAGAAGCGCATCTAATTTAATGAGTCATTTTGCTTTATTACATCATATTCTAAAGTTAAGAAAGAGCGTGTCCGTGACTCCATTAGAAATGGAAACAGTTATATACAGGTAGTTTAAAAGTAATTAAGAAGATAATTGTAAATGTGATCTTAATAATTACTCTCTCGATTCCAAAATGTTTTCATAGTTTTATTTTTGGCTTTTTCCAAAAATATTTTCACTTCCAAAACTAGAAACATGTTGATAGTCCAAATTTCCATACTACCCTTTCAATTAATATTTGTATGAATTATCCATTTTACGTCAATTAATCAACTAATGTAAAATGGTAATGGTGAGCAAAATAGTTTGAATTCTTTAAATTATACTTAAGTCGAACTATTACAGTAATTTTGGGACATAATGAGTACCAATAAGCTATTATTATTAGCGTCAAAAGAAATCAAAATAAAATTTTCTACAATAATCGCTTCTAATTAATTTGATATAATAAATTTGATGCAGTACTTTATCATTATAAATAATATAATGATATAATCAATACAGCATTTATTCCAATTAGCGATTTGTACCACGTAGCATGGAAGTAATAAGATTTTGCAAATAATGCCATCATTGAGAAAGAAAGCTATAATTTGTAATACTTGTAGGGAAATACGTTATGATTTTGATTATTGTTTGAATGTTTCCTATTTGACTAAAAAAATTATTATTATATTCTCTCTCACACACAACATTAATGTTTTTCTTTTCCCGGAAACAAGAAAAATGATCAATAGCATGCCCTTCGAAAGCGGTTGAGATCTAGGGAGACTAACAGTGAATCAAAATATGAGGCCTCCAATCACGTGTTATCATGCGTACAAACTGCTTTTTTTAAAATAAATAAAAATTTAAACCGCTGACCAGTTTGTACATGTGACGACGCGTAATTAGAAGCTTCATATCTTATCTCACTATTGGTCTCCCCAAATCTGAATCCTTGGAAAGGGAAAGACATGATGTTCATCTCATAGAATATAGCTTAATTAGATTGCTTCATGCATGTCGTAAGCTGTATCAAGTTGATGTAATTATTGTAGTAAGACATAAATGTTATATTAGTCATTGATCAGATAGTGGTATGTAATACTATATAACATCTATCTATATATAATTAAGGGGATGATTGGATAAAGTAAGGATCCACATATGTCATATATATCTAATTGGTCAATGACAACGAATCAAACTTGCTCTATTGACTATTTTAAAATTTGTGATAGTAAAAAAGAGAATGAAAAGATAAAAAGATAAATTGTCTAAAAAAGATTAACTTGATTGGTGGAATGTAAAATCCATGCATTAGTTTTTATACATAAAAGACTAGTGATCCTCTCTTAAACACACGTCTTTTAAAGTCTTTCTCTTGAACAAATTTACAAAATTTTGTTTAGAAAAGAAACACACTTATTGGATAGTGTGTGATCGTCTCAAAACTACACATTTAAGGTGTGTGCTTTAACAAAAATAAATGAATAAATTTAAACGAACGAAATTTATCACCATTTGGGACTAGGACTGTAAATGAAACAAGCCGTTCGGTTGTTCGGCAAGGTTAATGAACAGAGCTTGAACACCTTTTTCTGTTCGAGCTCGGTAAGTGGCACCGTTCGTTTAAGGTGTTCGGCTCGTTAATGTTGTTCGTGAGTTAAACGAACTAAGCTTGAACAAGTAAATATGTTCGTTTAAATAAACGAACAAGCTCGGCTCGTTCGCTAAGTTAAATGAACAGAGCTTGAACAACACAATGCTCGGCTCGTTTACCTCCCTATTTGGGACCAAAATTGTGGTTGTAAGTTCAAATTTAAATATGAAATATTATTACAATGTATTAATTGATTTTGTTTTTGCTTCCTTTTCTTTCTTTATATAATTGTCAACATTTTTACGTTATATATTATAAATATTTAATATGTTGCTCATTTTAATTTGAAAACTGTTTTAATATAGCTTAATTGATTTGTAAAAGCACTGTTCTATTTTATACAAAACTTTCTTTTTTATAGTATGAGAAATATGAGAGAAAAAAAATTATTTTTGCGCAAAGTCCAAGAAAGGTCCAGATCGCTTCGCGATCTGGTGTACGTAGTCTTATCTTACATTTGTGTAAGAGGTTGTTTCTACAGCTCGAATTTGTGACCTGAAATTCATAAAGCAGCAACCTTACTATGTGCACCAAGTCTCGCCTCGTGCAATAGATTATAATTGTGGATTATAATCTTGGTCGCTAAGGGTAGCACCCCAAATTCATGGGCCTGGTCCACAATTTTTCTTGGATTGTTACAGTAGACTCTGATTACAAGGTCATTTTCTGCAAACTGAAAATAGCCGAGTAAATCGGCTAGTCTTATTGGGCTAGCTCTGTGCTATTTCTCATTTATTCATAGTTCATATCGAAATACCCTACATGATTCACAATAATTGCTATCATCCATAAGTACATTTATCTAGGATTCATGAGTACAGGTCAGTAACTATATGACAAAGGGGGAATGTAAACTTATTTCCGTGTTGTTTTTGGTAATTAACATACATTATTAACCTTCATTTTTATTGAATGTCCATCATCAATGTTACCTCAATTTAACAATTCAACTACAAATTGTTGATTAGAATTTGACATATGCACCAGATGCTTAGTGAAAAAGTCTCATATACAAATCTTCCACACAAAAAAAAGAGTATGTAGGCTATAACATTTAAATTAATGTGATCGTATGTAAAATCAACATAGAAAGCTAAATTACAATATTTAAAGAACATGCAATGACAGCCTCTAGAACCAGAGCTTCCTATGTCCTATAGTCTCATCAAAGTATCGGTTTTAGTCCATGTGATACATGGATCTCCAGTCGGTTTTTCTGATAAACTAAAATAAATAGTGGAAGTGGAACCTTATAATTGCCTGCCATAACGATGAAAAAATATTATGAAAAAAATATTAAGGTGTTGTACATATAGGCAGGGGCAGACCTATATATATATATCCAAAGTTATGCACATGCATACCTTAAAATAAAAATATGAAAAAGATTACTTGAGAAAATTGAAGTAAATAGGCATGTTTTTATCTACAGTGGACACCCTTAAAAATATGAAAAACTATTCTCTTTCTCGAATTCATATCTTTTTGTCAATTATTTATCTATAACTTTAAGAGGTTGAACACTTATGGTGATGTGGCAAGCATGAAATTGCTTTTTTTTTTTGGGGTTAAAATGCTAATATATTAACCAGAGAAATCAAAATATCAAGGAGATACAACCCATACAACAGGCCTACTCATAGGTCAACAGGCTGACCTACGTGTACCACTGAGATATGTATAGTCCTCTTAAACAAAAGGTATCGTAGTGCCTATGTCTAAAAGACCTGGATATCTCTTATACATAACTCTGTATACATGTGTGCATATTCTATGTGCTACATCCCTAGATACAAAAGATGATGCTTCAAATATGTGTTTGATCCTAGCTTGCCAGATAAAGTAGACTGTGGCAGTCAGGGTGATCTTGGCTGCCTTGGCACTCAGAGCTTTTCCCTTGAGCTTGTGTGATCTCCAAGCTAGTACTGTGTTCAGTGTCTAAAGGTCATACGACAGAGCAAGCCATGCCAAGATGATCTGCCAAACTTGTTTGGTGGTCGAGCAAAAGAAGAAGAGGTGATTCAGGGATTTTGGTCCAGCTGAGCTGAGCTGACAGGTGTTGTCTTCTAAATAGCCAAGTCTGACCTTGGTGGGTAGTTTGTTCAGCCCAGCAAGCTAAAGCGTGAATGAGTGTTTGGGTGTGATGGCTGAATCCCAAACTATTTTGGCCCAATTGACTGCACTGCTCCTGTCCCTAAAGACCTCACAGCCAAGTCGAGGTTTGAGGATTCCATCAGCTGTCCATGAGGTGATTTCCTCAATAGCCGAGGTGTAGAAGCCTGCTCTGATCAGCAGTGTGTCTCTGATCTCCATAAGTTTTTTGAGGAGTGGGGAGTCTGAGCTTTGCCCCACCCTCGTCTATAGTGTGCTGTATAATCTATATTTATGGTTCATCTATTGCACCCACAGCACGTCATTCTTATGGTGCAGATCTCATAGGTGTTTGGCCATCAGAGCCAGATTATATGCCTTTAGCTGTAGAGCTTAGAGACCACCCTCTTTTTTAGGCATGTTGATATGGGACTAGGATACCCAAGCTTTTTATGACCGTAGTGTAGAATTCCCCAAAGGAAGTGCAGGCGAATTACATTCACTAGGGTCCTAACTGTTACGGGAATAGGCAGAGCACTCAACCAAAAACAGTTCATCCTTGCAACAGTGATTTGATCAGTTCCAGTCTGCCAGCATACGAAAGACTACCTTCATTCCAATGCCCCACCTTGTCCCTCAGCTTGTTAATGAAGCTGCATAGTGTGAGCTCTGCAACTTGTGTCCAACTATGTAAATTTCCAAGTATCTAAAAGACATGGCTCTTGCCGAGAAGCCCATGCTGACTTACAACCAGTCAGTTGCCTCGTCTAGACCAGCATGGTAAAATTGCGATTTGCCCAGGCTGGCTCTGAGGCTTGAACAGTCGCCAAAGGTTTTCAGAGCTTCCATAATTTTCTGCACTGAGAAGGCATCGCCTCTGGAGAAAAGGATGAGGTCATCGGCAAAGTAGAGGTGGGTGATATTTTGCTCAGCACAGCCTGAGTGAAAGCGAAACCTCTTGTCATGGTGTAGTTTTCTGAAGAGTCTTGATAGGTACTCTATGCCAATATAGGAACACGGAGATGGGGTCCCCTTGCCTCAGGCCACATCTACCTTGAAAGAATCCATAAGAGCTGCCATTGAGCGCAAAGGAGTATCAGGTGGATGTTACGCACTCCATAATCCATCCAGTGAAGACAGTAGGGAAACCAAGTCAGAGAAGCATGTCTTTGAGAAAAGCCCAGCTAATGGAATCAAAAGCTTTTCTAATGTCAACTTTAAGCATGCATTTTGGAGTTGTATGCTTCTTCCCGTAGTCCTTGATCAGCTCTTGCACCAAGAATACATTTTCCATCATAAATCTACCCTTGAAGAAGCCACCTTGAGCAGGACCTATGATGAAAGCCATGACTGACGTCATTTGCGTTGCAAGGATGTTAGAGATGATCTTATAGATCACATTGCAGCAAGAGATGGGTCAGTAGTCCTCAATTCTGTTAACATGGACAGCTCGGGGACCAGAGCAATAAGAGCATGGTTAAGTTGCTTAAGAAGTATCCCATTCCTGAAGAATTCCTGCACCACGGCAACAATATCTCGTCCAACTATCTCACATGCTTTATTAAAGAAATAAGAATTATATCCATCAGGGCCATGTGCCTTGTCTTTTCCAATAGAGTGCAGAGCTGTTCAGCTTCTGAGACTAGTGCAGTAAGTGGGTCTGTTTGCGATGCAGAGAGTCTGGATCCTCCATTTAGAACTTCTAACTTGATGGGTGGACTGGCTGAACAGATCCGAGGAGGTTGGAGAAAAACTGAACAAATTGATATGCTAGTTGCTCAATAGAACTAGACATACTGCCATCAGCGAGCTAAACTCCAGAAATGCTCCTTCTTGATATGTTCCTTTTAATTATAGAGTGGAAGAATTTTGTGTTCCTGACACTCAATATTAAGAAGTTACGCTTGGCAAGCTGAGCAAAGAATTTCCTCTCAGTCTTCAGTAGGTTGAAAGCCGAGTGTCTTTGCCTCTGCAACTTACCCTTCCAGTTGGAGGTGCCCCACTGACCGTCTGGGTGTTCCTATATGTGTTCCAACTCCTCCACATCCTATCCAGCTCTGCTCGAGATATGAGAGTAAGATTTCATGTTCAGCTACCTGAGGGGGGATTTCAGGGCCTTGATCTTTTTGCAAATCCGAAACATGGGTTGTGCCATGGACTCTTTGATTCTAGTCTGCGCTGATCAAAGGAAGTAAATCCTTGTGATTAGCACACATATTGAAGAACTTAAAGGAGCTTTTGACTGTAGGTCTGGTATGATCAAGGCTGAGCACACTAGGTGAGGGATCAAAAAGACATCCAATTGGAAGAAAGTGTACCTTTGCCAGAGGGAACGTTTCCATGAATGCATTGGCAGCCATAACTCTGTCGAGTCTAGACTCGACAGAGCCATTATCCCAGGTGTGGAAACATCCTCATGAGGTGACCTCTACTAGGTCGCTCTGCAGGAAACAACTAAGCTGATCTTGCAGTTCATAAGTAGTTGGCGACTTACCTCCAATTCTCTCCTCTTCTCTTAGAATGCAGTTGAAGTCACTAGAACAATCCAAGGATACATCTGCATTTGGATTTGATTGAATAGCATACTCCACAGCAGCCGCCTGTCAATAAGTCTGTTGTGTCCGTTGACGAAGGTGACAAGCAAGCTCAGTCCAAACACCTTAGAGGTGAATTTATAGTGTATGGCCTAGGGATCATTGATAATGACTTGAACATCGATTGAGGAAGATTTCCAGCAAATCAAAATTCCCTTGCCCGCATAGGAGTCCAAATTATCTACAAACTCCCAGCTTGAAAACTTTTGTTTTAGGAACAGGTACATTTTGTTGTTCAACTTTGTCTCTAACGATCCAAATACATCTATATTATGTTTTTTTACAAAAATATAAACACCATTGTGTTTTAGGGGCTTATTATAGCCCTTATATTCCAAAAACTAATTATCATGGAGTTAAGTTTTTGGTTGTACCTTGGACTTACTATGAGGAGTTTTAAGCGTTTTCCTCATGGCAAGGGCCTTTGAACTGTATATTACCTCAGTGAAACCATCCTGAAGTAATGAGTTGATTCTCTCCCCGTGATGTTCGACATAGACGCTTCCTTGCTGTCCTTGGCCCAGAGCATCAGGATTGATTTCAGGCTGAGCATGGTAGTCATCCGTTATTTGTACATGTGAGTTGTCAGCAAGATCTGTAGTGGGTGGCCGAGCTGGTTTTTCCTGGCCTTTGTTTCTGTCTGTAGATGGGTCAGGTGCTGCAGTGTTTTGTGGCTGAGCTGAGCTGGGTTTGGATCTAGACGGGTAGGCCCAAGTCGCCTATTGGTCTTTTTTGCTGGGAGGATAGTGGGGACAATAGTGACTCGTTATGGCTAAGCTGACTTGGGTTGTGCTGAGCTGAGCTGAGAGGTGTGCAGCTCGGCCTCAGCAGGGGTGGTTGGGTTTTGCTGTGCAGCTTGTCTGTGGCTTGCTGCGCTATGACCAAGTTGCATGCATTCTTTACAGAATATCGGTAGCCTTTAATGTTCAACTTTCTGCACAATTGTAGTGTCATTTTGTTACGACCCGCATTTCCAGGTCAGTGAAAAATGAAATAAAATGATGGAAAATAGAACGTAAATGCGATGTCGATAAAATTTTGGTTGAATTTAAATTTTTATTTAAGATTAATAAAGACATCGACATTATAATCGGGGTTATAAACGCTCAAAAAATAACCGAACGGATAAGTTAACAGATATAGCGAGACTTGACGGGACTAGATAACGAACATTTCGGACATACAATACAATTTAAATAAATTCGTCGTTAACAATATAAGTCGATAAATATAAATTAAACCAAATAGAAAATACCCGATACGATAATTCCACTGCACACTTTTACTCCAATTATCACACTTTAGCCTACATGGCATAAAAGACAAAACCTCCACTTTCCTCAACCACTTGGCCGCCCCTATTAAAAAGGAAGACAAGACTTTGTCTTCTCACACACACCAACTCTCATCATTTCCTACAACTAGGCCACCCTACCCCATCATTTCACCATACAAAATATCTCTCCTTTCTCCGTCTCAAATTCTCGGAAGATACTACACAAAAGGGGGAAGACTTCTTCTCTTTCCTCATTCTACACACAACACATCTTCATTCTTCACAAGTTTCCTCTCTTCTCTCTCTCCAAGCAAAACAACTCCATCAACTCTCCCTTTCTCTACATGCACGGCAGAATCGCTTCAAGCAAAGAAGAAGTGGTTCTCTTCTTCATTTCATCTCATTCTTCACTTAAAAATTAACTACAACATCTTCCTACATCTAAGCATCAAGGATACAAAGTATATTGAAGTTAGGAACCAAGAATCATCAAGGTAAGAACACTACTTATACTAGGTTATTCTTCTTCCATTTCCATCATCTACATGGTTGCACACTAACCTCCATTTTTGCCCTCCAAAACTGTGGACTATAGGAAGGAAAAAGAAGGGTTTTCTTCAAGTAAAGTGAAGAAATCTTCACTCTTATAAAAGGTTAAGTGATAAAGGCAAGTATTCTTCCTAGATCATTCATGGATTTCTGAAGGTCTATGTATATATGTTAATAACAAAGATGGATCATTCATTGGTATGTTCAAGTTTCACAATAATAATATGTGATATATATGTTTTATGAAATATATATATATCTTTCGGCCATCACCATTAGTTGGGAGTGTGAATGAAATGAAAAGGTCATTCCTAAAACATATAGGTAGAATACATGTTCTTACATAATATATATGGGCAGTGTATTTGAAATTATATATAGAATATATATAAATACATACCACGGCCAGAGGGGCCTTTTTGATATGAAGTTGGTTTTAGTGGGTAATGGGTATATATGTATGTACCAGTAGAAATAAAAAAGAAAACATATATGTAGATAAATATATATACGTGAAGGTTCACACACATACATACATGGCCTGAGTATGTAATTTGGGGTTTAAATGATTTATCAGGTATTATATGATCATATAAGTGCAATATGATACAAATATATATATATATATATATATATATATATATATATATATATATATATATATATTGAGGATGGCGGCGGCTTTGGCGAAAACATCGACGGCACATCAACATGACAAAAGCTGTCAACTTTGATTTCAATTCACTGCAATTTCTATTCGTTTATCTGCTACGATCTCACATATTCCTGCATCCCTTCTCGGATCACTGTTTCTTTGAATATTCACACTGCTTGCATTGATCCGACAATGTCAACACTCCATTGAACAAGAAAACCTTTGCGGAAGCATTGGCTCCGACTCATATGGAGACCGCCGCAAAGATCAGGCCTATATCGCGATATAAAGGTATGCCTTCTATAACATTCACAAAAGACGAAGTAGATCGATACTCATTACCATTCAAATATACTTTGGTTGGTTCCTTTTGGCATGGCCGTCCCAATATGAAACAGTTAGCAGCCTGCATGGAAAGAATTAGATTTAAACTGACTCCTAAACTAGGCTTATTGGATGATCAACATGTTATATTAACCTTCCAGCATCCAGAAGATTACCATCGATGTTTCTTACGTCGTTCATGGACCATTAATGGATATATTATGAGGGTGACAAAATGGACACCGGATTTTGATCCCAAGATTGATAAGCCAATAGTTCTGATTTGGGTATCCATTCGGGGTATTCCATTATACTTGCAAAATAAATCAGCCTTGTGGGATATAGCTCATATGATTGGATTGCCGTTAAAAATGGACTCTGCTACATCTAATGGATTAAGGCCATCAGTAGTGAGATTGTGTATTGAAGTAGATATCTCCAAGACGTTACCAGTCCGGTTGCATATTCAAGGAGGAGATCATTAAATATACCCTACAGTGGAATATGAAAACATACCGTTATTCTGCACTACCTGCCGCATTCTAGGACATGAAGCCAAAACTTGCAAGCCATTAGATGAGAATATGCAGGAGACCGAAAGGAACACAGCTCCTATATCAACCACAGTGAAGGAAAAATCCAAAAGATGGACTCCAAAGAAAAATAAATCCACACACACACTGTTTGTTGATGAGGACAATGATGATGCTCCGTTTGATGCTGTACATGAGGAAATTCCTTCACTGCCAATTGATAATCCTATACTACAGGATGTTCATCCAACAGTTGTGGAACAGCCACATACACCAAATGCTACACAAAAAGATAATTCTCTTTTATCACTACTATCTGAGAAACAAGACTTGACAAAGGTTGGTGCATCCTTAGATCGCATTCAGGAAGAAGGTGACGATGTTCTCAATGCCACAAAATCAGATTCTGAGGTATACATACATCATACAGATAAGGCTTCAGAAAGCGCTCAGCATCCTCTTACAATTCAAGCAGATATCCCCTCTCATGCATACCAGCAAAGTCACGTACTGCACAATGCCCTAAAAATTGAAGTGGATGATGTTTCACACAACAAGGATAACTCTGACTCTTTTTCTAAGTCCACCGATCAGCTGCTGCAGGAAATGGAGGATCCCATGCCTATTTCCAGACGACGCCGTACGAAACAAGAAATGTTAGTCACATACACTCAAGCTACAGAGCGACTAACCAGATCTTCAAACTTGTCCTCCTCCTCGCCTCAATGAATTGTCTCATATGGAACGTGAGGGGAATTGCGAACTCCTTGGTTCGCGTTCGCAAGTTTGTAAAAACACATAAACTGCAGTTATTAGTGATAATAGAACCAAAGAAAGAATCTGCGCATTTGACTCAAGTTCAACGAAGACTGAAATTTTCACATGCTGAGGCAATTTGCAGAGGAAAAATTTGGATATTCTGGACAAGTGCTTCGCTCAGACATCTAAGTACAATTTATCACGAACAGTGCTCTCACTTTAAGTTTCAGGTTGTGGGCACAGAGGTTGTCTTTTGGTTCAAACCAGTCTATGAAATGCATACCGTAACTGAACGACGTAGACTATGGCATTCACTACAGCATCACCATGACACTAATAATGAGCCATGGTTAATTGTGGGAGACTTTAACACGTTTTTATCAGTAGCGGAGCATGATGGACTCTCTACCCCATCTATGTCTTCGTTGGAGGATTTTTGTGAATGTGTTGCGTCTTGTGAATTAATAGATTTACCATATGAAGGCTCGGCTTATACTTGGACAAGTGGTCGTGGACTTGGAATAGTTCGAAGGTGGTTGGATCGTATGCTTTGTTCAGAGTCATATAACAGTCTGTTCCCTAGTCTGCGTGTTAAGCATCTTCCACGCTTAACATCTGATCATGCGCCACTGCTCCTGCGATCTACACTAACATCCTTCAATGGACCAAAATCTTTTCGCTTTCAGAATATGTGGGTAGAGCACAAAGAATTTCACACATTTGTGAAGGCAACGTGGGATTCGTACCCCACACCTGGTGGAATGCATGGGTTGTATAATAAGCTACAAAAACTGAAAAAAGACTTACAAGCATGGAACATCACTGTGTTTGGAAATATTTTTGATCATCTATCCCATTTGGAGCAGGAACTAAAACGCAGTGAAGAAGCCTTTGATGCTCAACCTTCACCAGAAACCCGCATGAAATATCATGCAGTGCAGGCTCAATACAAATTAGCGGAGCATAAAACACTTTTGTTTTGGTCTCAGAAAGCGCGACAGAAATGGATAGCAGAAGGTGATGCAAACACCTCCTTTTTTCACAACATAGTAAAGGATCGACATACACGGCAGACCATCACAAAAATACATGATGCGAATGGTACATTTATTGACACACAGAAAGGAATTCAGCAGGCAGCTGAAGCATACTATAAACAATTATTTGCAGCGGAACCAATTTCTGAGGATGACGCCATTCTGCAGTATATTCCACAACTTGTAACTGCGGCAGATAATCAACAGTTAACAGTTTTGCCAACACAGGCAGAGGTAAAGGAGGCAGTATGTCACTTGATCCAAAAAGTACGCCTGGCCCAGATGGATATAATTGTTATTTTTTCGCGCTTGCTGGGACATAGTTCGTATGGATGTTCACAAAGCCATGCAGGAGTTTTTTCTTGGCCTCCCTATGCCAAAGGCAATGGGAAGTACATTAATTATATTGCTGCCAAAGACACCTACGCCACGCACATTTTCTGATTACAGGCCCATCAGTCTAGCAAACTTCATATTTAAATTGGCAACACGCATTATTGCAACTCACATTCAACCTCTTCTACAAAAGCTCATCACAGAAGAACAAGCGGGTTTTGTGAAGGGTAGAGACATATCAGGCCAGATTGTTATGGCTCGCGAAATGGTTCACTTGCAGCACACGAAAATACGAGGATCAAATGTAATAATCAAGCTTGACATGATGAAGGCATTTGATAGAGTCAATTGGACATTTCTTGCCAAACTGCTAGCAAAATTTGGCTTTTCAGACAGCTTTATCAATCTTATATTTAATCATCTCAAAGGAACATATATCTCAATCTTGATCAACGGAGTGCCTGCTGGTTTTTTTCCAGCCATCTAGAGGGGTCAAGCAAGGAGACCCATTGTCACCCATATTATTCATTCTAACTTCAGAGGCTTTTTCAAGGGGCATTAATAATTTAATCGCTCGGGGTGCCATCATGCCTTTTACCGCAGGCAGAGCCAAAACAATTTCCCATTTGGCATTTGCGGATGACCTTCTGGTGTTCATTAATGGTGGGTTACACAATTTAGCAAAATTCAGAAAATTCTTGAAGCTATATCAAGCGGCATCGGGTCAAGCGGTAAATTTTCAAAAGAGCCACTTTGTTCCAGCAGCATACTTATCACATGCACAGATTAGCAGAATGGAACAAAGGCTACACATGACAGCAGTATCTTTGCCAATAAAATATTTAAGAATACAGTTGCACAGAGCCAAAGAAAGAGCATCGCATTTTACTAGCCTTCTCTCGTCAATTCAAGCAAAATTATCAATGTGGCAAAATAAATTCCTCAACCATTCCAGATGCTTGATATTGATCAAACATGTCTTGGCTTCAATGCCATTGCATATACTATCTGCATGTAAGTTATCTCAGAGCCTAATTCGAACTATTACAAGATGGATGGTCAAATTCTTTTGGGGAAGTACATCCGCACAAACTAGTCACTCTTGGGTTTCAAGTGAGCTACTATTCGGACCAACAGCTGATGGCGGCCTTGGTCTAACGAAATTAGAAGATCTTCAGTCCGCTTACTCTTGCAGATTATGGTGGAAATATCAACAAAACAAATCTTTGTGGAGCAAATTCTTTCATGCACGTTATGCCAACCGCAATTCTTATGACATTCGGATCACTGACTCCCCGGTTTGGAAGCAAATATGTAGAGTGCACCCGATTTGTCTTAATAATATGGATGCAGATCAAAACAATATTCGAACAGCATATGATCATTTCCGTCATGTGAGGAATTCTCGCCTTTCATGCAAATATATATGGAACAAGCACATCCCTCCAAACATTCGACTGTTCTTATGGTGTCTCTATCAAAATGCAGTACCTCTTCCTGCGAATCTCCAAAAGTTTGTTTACAGTCATCCAACTTAATGTCCTTTCTGCCTTGTAGCACAAATTATAGTGGATCATATATTCTTGGAATGTTCAGAAATTGGAGATATTTGGAAATTATATGCCGCTTATTTTGATGGACCATGCACTACTGTTCGAACAATACAACAACAGCTCATTCAGTGGTGGATGTCAACCACAGGTAATACACTTAAAGGTATATTACGAATAGTCGCCCCCTCTTACATTGTTTGGGAATTATGGAAGTGCTATACATCGATCATGTATGGGGAAGGACATTGGAGAAAACCCATTGTGATGGAAAGCATACGACGGGGAATATATGATTGGACGTCAACTCAAAAAGGGAAAAAATCCGCACACTCAGACCGTGCCTTAATAGATCTCGGCTTAAGTCCACACCTCAGCATTCCTAGATGCAGGATTGTTAAATAGAATCACCCTCCACAGGGTAGGTTGAAGTTGAACGCGGATGCGGCACATAGAAGACACTCAGCTGCAGCAGGAGCAATCTTACGTGACAGCATTGGCACATTCTTAGGGGCAATCACATATCATCTTCCACTATCTTCACCAGCCATGGCGGAGTTTCAAGCAGCCTATTTCAGTTATTTATATTTCGCAGCACAGTGGGGACCAATGGATGTTGAAGTGGATGCGCAGGGAGTCCTTTCAATGATTCATAACCAAAGTCATCAGCATGCTTCCTTATTCCGAGCTCTATTACACTCGACAACATCTGAGATAACACAAATACCTAAGGAGGCAAATAAACCAGCTCATTTTCTAGCTCAACATGGTCAATTTCATCAACATCTCACAATATTCACAACAGTAGCTGCACTACTGCCGATAGTATTGTTGCCCATATCATAAGATATGGGCAACGCGGGTACGCATCATTTTCCCTGTGACACTTCTATATTGCGTTATATTCATAGCACAACCAACGTGGCATAAATTCTCGTTACCCATATCAGCAGATATGGGTAACCAGGGTAACTTTTTCACCACTAATATTTGCTTCAAATCGCATGATACTGCTGCTGATTCTCACAGCTTTTATGAGTTAGCTAAATTTCCTTTCTGTTTGTGCATGGATTCCTGGTCGCAACAACAACTACGGAGGCAAATAATTTGGCAGATCAAGCATAGATTGCCTCACGCTCAACTTCTGCAAGCTACAACCATTATACGGATAACTTTTATATATTCATGTACTTACTCCAATCATATAAATATGTACGCTTTTCCCTTCGCCAAGGTTTTATCCACAAGGGTGGTTTTACTTGGCAAGGTTTTAATGCGGCATATCATATATGATTGGAGACTTCAAATTATATGTTCGCTATACTATTATTTTGCATCCATTGACAAACATTGTAATATAGCTTTCCTCCGCCATAAGTGAGGCAAAAATAAAATATATCTTTTCTTGCAAATATATATATATATATATATATATATATATATATATATATATAATAGAGTAAATGGCGCAGGGGTTCCGAGATTATCGGCGGCTTTAGCCGCCGCCGCCGCTGAATCGTTCACCGCCTACTTTGCCTTCCGTCATCCGCGTCTGCCCGGAGCACTCATGTCATCGCCTCCATCCTTCGCTGCTATGGTTTCCGGTACCACAGCAGCACCAAAACTCAGCATCTCGCCCAAAACAGTCTCAAGGCATAAAACAGTCTCATCTATCGAAGACGACTCAGGCGCTAGGTTGTCCTTTATCCCTGGTTGGCCGAAGGGGTTGCCTTGTCACATGTATCTCAGCCGGCACTTCAGATTGTGCCGGCAGCACAGGTTGGACCTATGCCCAGATTTCTCACTCTTTTCATTGGTTTGGATTTATGATACACTTACACTCTTCTCTCCATGGTGTGTTGGCGAGACAATTGATCGTGCATCATCTCAGCATCTCATACGCACTCATTCCATGCTTCTGGCTGATTATTATGCATATATTGGTTGGTGTCGCTGTTGCCCCTTGTCCGGATTGCCAAAATACCAACGTCATACTCCCCGACATCGAAAGGCGATTGAGCAGATTACGGGATTCCCTTCATGTTTTGTTCGTCCGCCAGCCCGATTTCTATTTCTATTTGCCTAGTACAGGGTTCATTTCTTGTAACTTTTTATACAATTGCGTCTATCACCATACCAGATATATAAATATGTATGCTTTTTCCTTCGCCGGGGTTTTATCCACAAGGGTGGTTTTACTCGGCAAGGTTTTAATGCGGCATATCATATATATCCTGGATGCTGATAATCACTTACTGCTGTTTTGCTTTCGTTATACTTTGCTGTAATATGGTTTTCCTCCGCCATAAGTGAGGGACTTACTTAATAAAAGACATGTTTTCATAAATATATATATATATATATATATATATATATATATATATATATATATATTATTAACGGCCATAAGGTTTTCATGGCAAGGATAATATATTATGAACAATGACATATACATATATTCGGCTCACAAGTGAAAGGAAAGAGACATAATATATAAATATTGTGACATTCTATGAATATAAATATGCATAATATGAAAGCATATGGTCGTAATACAAAAATATGGATTAAAGAAATATGACATACGAAAAATAGTCTTATGGTTATAAGTATGTACTAGCATTTGATTAACGTTGCTGATACACACTATCGCTACTTCATTATTTGCGTGTAGTTTACTTTTGCAGCTTATATACATGTATGCTTGTTGCATCTTTATAAAATGTTATATGTGTACTATTCATGTTGGAAACAACGATTTATATGTATATGTATTATGACATGGAATGAATCACTCGTTACATATTTATGGATATAAAGTGTTATAAAATAAAGTATGATAGAAAATAGGGTTACTTTACGTATATTATTATGAAATAATAAAATATATGTTATAAATAGGAAATTAGAGTTTTTGTCATTTTATTAAGTGTAAGATTGATTTGATTATAAGATGCTGATGAACCAAAAGCGTTAAGAAAAAGGCTGTCTTGGCCGAAAATAGGAGGAAGGAATGAAGATGGAAATCTCATGATTTAAGTTGTAGATTAAGTGGATATATAGCGACTTTAAGAAATGATGATCGGAGTATTTATACATGTGATATGGAATAGAAACGGATATATTTGCATACATGTTGCATCATATGAAATGATTAAAAAGTTATGATTTTGTTGTGTACAGACAGCTTATAGTGTCAGTGTTATGTACTGTGTACGGGCAGTTTATGACATCACAGCATGTTTTCAAATGATTATCCCGACATGTTTCAGAAAGAATAGATTTCATGCAACAAACAGTATCAATGAGACGGAAGATTCCAAAAGACAACTTATGTTTACATTTATGAGTCGTGTGAGTACCTCGTGAGCGGACTTGGACTCCTCGACGATTTCATATGCGGAGAACGGCATGGTACCACTGAGGTTGGACCATGGGCATAGTTATGTTTCGATGAGATGAGCCGTCATGAAAATGAGGTCGGGAGACCGGTTCCATAGGGCATAGTATACGATATGTGCCGTATGTTCTTCAGGCGAACGATCCTGAGATCATGGACTATACGAGTCACCATTAGATACACATACTTACGATGAGCGTATCAGTGGTATATGTGACTATTTGGAGAATCTTTCCAGTCACCGTTGATATTGATTTTCTTATGTAGGATGACCATCACCTATTTTACAGTTTACAGTTTATATTTTTTCTTTTCAAGTTAAATAGCTATGCATCAGAATCATAAGAATTAACATCGCATCGTTACACTAGAGATAGGATGGATGTGCAGTACAGAATGGGAATCGAGAGAATAAGCTGTAGACTAGACGAGTTTTAAGAAGGGTAAGTAGATGTCCAGTATAACTTTTTGAAGCTTCATATTCTTGTTTACGAGTTAAATTATGTGATTGACGCTAGTACATGCGAACCAGACCTTAGGATATGGTTAGACTATCCATAGGTTTATTGTCCTTAAGTTGACTGCGAAAGACTATTTATGAAGATGTAACAGCTATAAGATATGGCCTCATTATGATATGGATTAGAAAGTAAGTATGGACAGGTATGTAGGAATGGATTGAGATATGTAGGACCTCAGGCGCTACCATCTCTCCCAAAACCAATTGGTGACAGGAGATGCGCATACCCTAGTCTTATAGCACATTCAGCACACAAGCGCCCACGGCATTCGACTGTGACTTGGCCCACCTGGCCTACGCCCACCGGCCTACGCCACGGGACAATTGATGCACCCATCAATCTCCCCCTCAGCAATTGCTCCCGCTGGGAATCGAACCCGTGACCTCGCTCTGATACCACTTGTAGGACCTCAGGCGCTACCATCTCTCCCAAAACCAATTGGTGACAGGAGATGCGCATACCCTAGTCTTATAGCACATTCAGCACACAAGCGCCCACGGCATTCGACAGTGACTTGGCCCACCTGGCCTACGCCCACCGGCCTACGCCACGGGACAATTGATGCACCCATCAATCTCCCCCTCAGCAATTGCTCCCGCTGGGAATCGAACCCGTGACCTCGCTCTTGATTCAAATGTTGAGAAACATGTTTGGATAATTTTCAAAGTCATGATTTTAAGTGATGAATACTTAAAAATGTCACATATGGTGTTATAAATGAAAGAGTTGAATAAGTGAAGAAAAATGACACGATGTCTAGGGTTGTTAGAAATATTTTTCTAAAATGTGATTTAATAGTTGTTTTTATTTTTACATGATTTATATATGTTTATCATGTTGTGATTATGTGATTTTTATGATGATAATATCTTGTGGCTAATATGCCCTCGAAGTTTCTACAACTTACCAAAAAGGGCAAAAGTGGTATTTTGAGTTTTGTAGGTACTCGACATGGTGAATATGATTCAAAGAAGATATTATCATCTTATTTATTATCAAGAAGGTGTTATTATATTTAATTATGACCATCGGGGTCATTTTTGGAGTTTTATCTCACTAGGGGCATTTTGGTCATTTTACCCCCGAAGACAGTTTTGGTATTTTTACTCAAGGAATCTCTTGAGTATCTTATTATATTCATTCTGGAGTTCATTTAATATATTCTTGAAGATTATTTGGTGGTTTTCTATTTTATTCTCTCATTTGATGATTTTATCGACGGTATCGGGATATGTGACGGTATTCGATGTCACGTTCTATTTTCTCTTGAAGACTCTTATATATATGTTATTGGAGGTTCTTAATCATCATCTTTCAGAGATTACAAGGTGTCCTTGGTGCAAGATTCATCACAATATGTCAAGGAGAAATGAGAATTTTGATATTATATGTTGACATAACCTTGTCAACTATTATTTGTTGATTTCTCCTCAAAAATCTGAGTTGGTATACATATACACAGCCTCCAAAACGTGATTATACAGGTGGAGATGATGTTTTTCTCATTTTATGAGTTGGAGACAAGAAGACAAACCAAAAGCAAGCTAATTGGCAAAAGTTGTCAACTTGAAATTTCAAATTTGAAGTTAATGGAGACAAGGTTGTTGGAGATGATTATGGAGGTGTTTTAATTCAAAATTCTCAGCCATCACATGGTCTAAAAGTTGGAGGGAATATTCCATCAATTCACTCTATAAATAGAAGGCAAGGTGAAGAAGAGAAGACACACACTTGAAAGCAAAAATTGAAGATTGTTGTCTTGCTATTCTCTTCTCATATGTTCGTTCATACTTTGTGTAGCTAAGGTGTTCCATTTCTAGTTGTTGTCCAGCTACACTATACACACCTTCTTGTGTCTTATTTGTAAGATTGATTAGCCAAATCTATAAGGCTACATCAATAGGTGATAGAGGTGTTGCAACCAAGAGTTGCATAAAGGTGTTCATCCAAGTCTTGAATAGGGTTGGTGTTTAACCCAAGGATCTAGCTTGGTTCTTGCTATAATTTGGTTCATTTGATAGTGAAATCCAAGGAAAGGTGTTCCTTGGGACTGGAGTAGGTCACATTGACCGAACCAGGATAAATTCTCGGTGTTCTTCTCTTGTTTCTTTATTTCTATTTTCTGCCCGTTTTTGACTGCAGTTTTCACACAACTTCTCACAATTTGAAAAAAATAGCTAAACAT
Source organism: Eustoma russellianum (assembly GCA_036186865.1). Lineage (NCBI taxonomy): Eukaryota > Viridiplantae > Streptophyta > Magnoliopsida > Gentianales > Gentianaceae > Eustoma > Eustoma russellianum. Next base: position 9,628,132 of record AP025044.1, on the reverse strand, counting down.
TTTCAAAATTCGTGATTTTTGGTGGAGTTATACTTCAGACTGTTAGCTTTCATTTGCAACAAGAATCACTTGATTTGAGCAAGAGAAAGTTAGTCTTTCAGTCTTTGCAAAATAACTGCTCCAATCTGGATGCAATCTGACCAGTTTTGAGAAAACTTAAATTCTGTATTTTTCAAGAGTTGGTTAAGGTCAGGGACTTTTGGAAACTTCATCTACACATCCTAAGGAGTGTTTTGATATAAAGATCAACCTTTTTGGTTGAGTATTCAAAGAGAAACACGTTTTGCAAAATCAGCAACATTCTGTCCAATTCTGTCCAGATTGACCATCTGAATCTTTTTATTTATTTGAAGGGTCAAACGATCTTATTTTTGTCTGATTTTTGGATAGAGTCTTGCTAACTCATTGAAGTTAAATTCTGAAAAGTTTCATAATTTTTGGAGTTGTGTACAATTATTTGTGAATTTTTGAAAAACGGGTTCTGAATCTGAGGTGGTTTCAGATTCTGTTTTCAAAGGGGATTTTAACAAAGGGTTGTAGTGTAATTTCCGCTAACCACTATTCACCCCCCCCCCTCTAGTGGTGTTTATTGCAGGTGCACGGTCCAACATTTGGTATCAGAGCCAGACCAACACCACTCAAAAGAAGCAAGATTCAACACCATACAAACAATACAAGGCCAAGAAACAACAATTCATTATATACTGCTTGTCTCAAATCCAAGGTACATACTATGGCTATTGTTTCTCACAAAGGTGAGTTGGAAGGTATGTCTACACAACGTCCTCCTCTTTTTGATGGCAATAATTTTGTTCATTGGAAACTAAGAATGAGGCTATTCTTAATGGCTATAGACATCGATTTATGGTCTATAGTTGAAGATGGGCCGTACATTCCAATGAAAGCTATACAAGTTAGTGGAGTCACTCAAGAAGTCGAAAAATATAAAAGTGAATGGTCATCGGATGATAAAAAGAAAATGTCCATGAATGCTAAAGCTATGCAATTACTTTTGAATGGACTTACAACTTCTGAAGCAGGATATGTGTCAAATTGCACAAGCGCACATGACATGTGGAAATCACTTGTATTAAAGCATGAAGGTACTAGTGGTGTTAAAGAGTCAAAAATAAACATGCTTATGACTGAATTAGAGACTTTCAAAATGTTGCCTAACGAATCCATAACATCTATGGATTTGAGAATTACTAACATTTTCAATGCACTTGAAGCTTTAGGTAAATCTTTTACCAACAATGAGAAAGTTCAAAAGGTGCTGCGAAGCCTTCCCGCTGAATGGGATCCAAAGGTTACGGCAATTGAAGAAACGAAGTCAATTACTAAGATGGACGAATTAATAGGCTCACTCAAAGTATATGAGGTAAAATTGAATCAACGAAAATCTGAATTATCAAAGCCGTCAAGTAAGTCGATTGCTTTTAAATCATCTGAGCCATCTCATAGAAACAATGATGAAAGTAATAGCGATATTGAATTAGATGATGATTTAATATTAATAGCTAGAAAACTTAGAAAGTTTTTCAAAAGGCCTAATCAAAATAGACAACAGTCTTCTTCGTCTTCTTCTCAAACAAAGAAAAATAATTTTAATAATAACAAGTGGAATAATAGAGAATTAAAATGCTATGAATGTGGTAAAAAAGGACATATTTCTTACGATTGTCTGGAAAAGAAAAATAATAATAACAATAATAAGCAAGTCAAAGACAAGGAGCCTCAACGGTCCAAGACAAAGGAGCCAAATGCAAGAAAAGGCAAACGAGCAATGAAGGCGAGCACATGGAGCGACTCGTCTGACTCAGAATCAGAAAATGAAGAAGCTCAAGTCTGCTTCGTATCCAGCGAGGTAATATCTTCTTCTGATATAGATTCTGATAATGAAATGTCATTTGATGAAATGTATGAAGAATTCTTAAAGATGCATGCTCACTGTAAAAGGCTATCTAAAGAGAAAAAGAAACTAACTGAAGAAAATGATAAGTTGAAGACGTCCAACTTGAAATTTTCCGATCAGTTAGAATCTTTTCAACAAGAGTCTTCTAATACTCTTGATTCTTTAGAGAATAAAATTGAATCATATAAGAAAGATGAACAAAAGTTAAAAATGGAAAATAATATGTTAAAGTCTAAGTTAGAAAATTATGAAAAAGAATTAGCACAACTTACTACATCTAAAATAGATTTAGAAAAAATGTTGGAACAGTTTAAGTCTGGAACTAATATGTTAGATACTTTAATTTCATCACAAAAATATGGAAATGATAAAAAGGGGTTGGGCTATATAGAAGAAAATGACAAGTTAGACAAAAAGACTAATTTTATATCATCTAAGTCTAAATTGCCATATAGTACAACTAAGTCAAATGTACACATTTTGCCTACTCCTTCCTCTACTCATTCTAAGGTAAAAATACAGCATGCACCTCCAAAATCAACAAGGCAAAACTTTCCATCTAGATCACATAAAAATTATGCATTTATGTATAAAAATGTATCTAGGCAAAATCAAATGCATCCAACGTATTATAATGCATATAAACCTAAATATAGGCAACATACATATCCTCCTTATAAGACTTATAGGAATGTAAATACATTATATGATTATACATACATGGCTCCATTCAAGAAACAAAATCATATGCCTCACACTCATTATCAAAGTTGTCCAAAATATAATGCATATAAACCAAGATATAACATGTATGACAATGTATCGTCTTTTAAATGGAATCGTCAAATAAATGTTAATCCTCTTTATTCAACTTATGAAAATGCCAAATATGTGCCCAAAAGGTACATCCAAGTTTGGATACCCAAAGGGTATATAAACAAAGATGGAACCTCTAACATTCAAGGACCCAAGTAAAGGGTACCTAAAACTTTGTCTCCATTGTAGGAAAAACGCAAAGAATGCAAGAAGGAGGCAAAGTCAAAGAATCTGAAAACCAAATGGTTTTTAGATAGTGGATGTTCGAGGCACATGACGGGCAACCCCAAACTATTCACCGAACTGGAACAAATTGAGAATGGAGGAAAGGTGACATTCGGTGATAACAACCAAGGCAAGATCGTTGGAAAAGGAACAATTGGGGACCCTAACACATTTCAAATACGAAATGTGTTGTTAGTAAGCAATCTTTCTTACAATTTATTAAGTATTTCGCAACTTATAGATTCTGGTTATCATGTCTCTTTTCTTCCTAATTGTTGTGATATAATAAATGAAAAGGGAGAAATTGTTCTAAAGGGAAATAGGGATAGTAACATTTACACACTATCACTAAATAACATATTAAATGCTAGGATTAAGTGTTTAGTATCACATGACTTAGATGTGAACTTATGGCATAGACGACTAGGCCATATAGGAGTTTCAACCATAGAAAGATTATCTAAGAAGAATCTAATTAGAGGAATGCCTAAGTTAGACTTACATAATTTTCAATTATGTGAAACATGTATTAAAGGAAAACATATAAAAGAGACAATGAAATCAAAACATGAAGTGAGTACTAGTCATGTACTAGAACTGCTTCACTTAGACTTATTTGGTCCAAGTAGGACAAGAAGTCTAGGTGGACACTACTATGTGTGTGTCATAGTAGATGATTACTCAGGATACACATGGACATTGTTCTTAACACACAAAGACGATGCTCCATTGGTAATCGAAAATCTTATTAAGCAACTTGAAAATCTTTATGAAGAAAATGTTAAAAGAATTAGAAGTGATAGATGTGGAGAATTTAAAAACAAAGATATAATTAAGTTTTGTGAATTACATGGAATAAAACATGAATTCTCACCACCAAGAACACCACAACTTAATGGAGTTGTTGAACGTAAAAATAGAACACTACAAGAAATAGCTAGAACTATGTTGTGTGAAAACAAAGTACCTAGATATTTGTGGGCTGAAGCTGTTAGTTGTGCATGCTATATAATAAATAGGCTTTCTATTAGAAAGAAATTAAATAAAACACCATATGAGTTATTGAATAATAGACAACCTAAGGTAGATTATCTTAGAGTATTTGGGTGTAAATGTTTTGTACTTAATACCAAAGATAATCTAGATAAATTTGAACAAAAGTCTACTGAATGCATATTTGTTGGATATTCAACTAACTTAAAGGCATATAGGTGTTATAATCATGCATCTAGAAAAATAATTGAATCTATACATGTGAAATTCAATGAGAATACATATTTTGATGTAAGTGATAAAAAGAAACAAGAGAATAATGTTGAAAATATGTTTGATGATGATGATATATTACTTGAGCCTGTTCATGATCATCTAGAACCAACTTCCCCTGAACAAGATGTGCATGAATCTTTAGGTGAAATAAATCAAGAAATTTTACAATTGGAAGATAATCTATCTAGCTTACAGGATGTTCCAATTGTATATGAAAATGTTCACACGAATGAAGCATTTGAACTAGAAGAAGGTGAACCTAGTCAACTTAGGAATTGGTGGCTTATAGAAGATAAACATAAACACCCTAAAGAGCTAATCATTGGTGATCCAAGTGTTGGGGTTAGAACACGTAGAAACATAAGTCAAGCTGAAGGGCATATCTTAATATCACACTTAGAACCTAAAATATTAAGGAAGCATTAGGCGATTTATCATGGATAGATGCTATGCATGAGGAATTAAATCAATTCACAAGGAACAACGTGTGGGATTTAGTACCTAAACCTGCAGACAAGTCTATCATAGGAACTAAATGGGTCTTTAGGAATAAAATGGATGAACAAGGAAATATTACAAGGAATAAGGCTAGACTAGTCGCACAAGGTTATAATCAACAAGAAGGAATAGATTATGAAGAAACCTTTGCACCCGTTGCACGACTAGAAGCAACTAGATTGTTACTTGCGATTGCAAGTATAAGCAAAATTAAGCTCTTCCAAATGGATGTCAAGAGTGCGTTCTTGAATGGATACATCCAAGAAGAAGTGTTTGTCAAACAACCTCCTGGATTCGAAGATCCGAAGAATCCGAACCATGTTTATAAGCTTAAGAAAGCTCTATATGGTTTAAAACAAGCTCCAAGAGCTTGGTATGATAGATTTGCAAACTTTCTTATTGCAAATAATTATCAAAGGGGGACCATCGACAACACATTATTCCTAAGAAGAAAAGGTAATGATTTGTTAATAGTTCAAATATACGTAGATGATATAATCTTTGGTTCAACCAACCCTACTTTAGTAAAAGACTTCGAAGAATGTATGAAGTCAGAGTTTGAAATGTCAATGGTAGGAGAGTTGAATTATTTCTTAGGACTTCAAATCAAACAAACCCCTCAAGGAATTCACATTAGCCAACTTAAGTATGTCAATGATATGATTAAGAAGTTTGGCTTTGAAGAGTTGAAACCTACAACTACGCCTATGAGTGTTAGTACCAAACTTGATAAGGATGAAAATGGTAAACCTTTTGATGACACACTTTATAGGTCTATGATTGGCTCATTGTTATACTTAACTGCATCAAGACCTGATATTATGTTTAGTGTGTGTATGTGTGCTAGGTTTCAATCTTGTCCTAAGGTATCACATTACAATGCAGTGAAAAAGATCTTTAGATATCTTAAGCATACACCTCACTTAGGATTGTGGTATGATAGAAACGCTAAGTTGGAATTACACGCATATAGTGATGCTGATTATGGTGGTTGCAGGTTAGATAGAAAATCCACTAGCGGTACATGTCAATTTATAGGAACCAATTTGATCTCTTGGTTTTCTAAAAAGCAAGCTAGTGTAGCTCTTTCTACCACTGAAGCCGAGTATATTGCTTTGAGTTTATGTACTACCCAAATACTTTGGCTTAAACAGCAACTTAGTGATTTTGGCATTAAAATGAATAAGATTCCAATTTTCTGCGATAGCACAAGTGCAATCAATCTTTCCCGGAATCCGGTACTTCATTCTAAGGCCAAACACATTGAGGTGCGATACCACTTTCTTCGCGATCATGTTCAAAATGAGGACATAGTGATAAACCATATAAGAACTGATCACCAAACCGCTGACATCTTCACAAAACCGCTTAATCAAGCCACTTTTGAAAACTTACGAGCCAAATTAGGAATGATGACTTACGATACCATTGTATAGTTCTATCTTTTGCATGATTTGCAAAATAAAGGGGGAGATAGAATAAGAACATGATTTTAGTTGGTAAGTCATGTTTTAGTTGGTAAGTCATGATGAATCATATGCTAAGTTTTTATTGGTATAAATTTTAAAGCATAGGTTAAGAGGGAGAGTATGAGTTGAGGGGGAGCAGCATACTATTTAAACGTTGAAAACATAGTTGAAAACATTTGGTTAAACTTTTGGTTAAACATTTGGTTAAACTTTTGGTTATAAGTTGTGACATTAAAATCATGTTAGGTTATTTTGAAAATCATCCAAAAGGGGGAGAATGTTGAGAAACATGTTTGGATAATTTTCAAAGTCATGATTTTAAGTGATGAATACTTAAAAATGTCACATATGGTGTTATAAATGAAAGAGTTGAATAAGTGAAGAAAAATGACACGATGTCTAGGGTTGTTAGAAATATTTTTCTAAAATGTGATTTAATAGTTGTTTTTATTTTTACATGATTTATATATGTTTATCATGTTGTGATTATGTGATTTTTATGATGATAATATCTTGTGGCTAATATGCCCTCGAAGTTTCTACAACTTACCAAAAAGGGCAAAAGTGGTATTTTGAGTTTTGTAGGAACTCGACATGGTGAATATGATTCAAAGAAGATATTATCATCTTATTTATTATCAAGAAGGTGTTATTATATTTAATTATGACCATCGGGGTCATTTCTGGAGTTTTATCTCACTAGGGGCATTTTGGTCATTTTACCCCCAAAGACAGTTTTGGTATTTTTACTCAAGGAATCTCTTGAGTATCTTATTATATTCATTCTGGAGTTCATTTAATATATTCTTGAAGATTATTTGGTGGTTTTCTATTTTATTCTCTCATTTGATGATTTTATCGACGGTATCGGGATATGTGACGGTATTCGATGTCACGTTCTATTTTCTCTTGAAGACTCTTATATATATGTTATTGGAGGTTCTTAATCATCATCTTTCAGAGATTACAAGGTGTCCTTGGTGCAAGATTCATCACAATATGTCAAGGAGAAATGAGAATTTTGATATTATATGTTGACATAACCTTGTCAACTATTATTTGTTGATTTCTCCTCAAAAATCTGAGTTGGTATACATATACACAGCCTCCAAAACGTGATTATACAGGTGGAGATGATGTTTTTCTCATTTTATGAGTTGGAGACAAGAAGACAAACCAAAAGCAAGCTAATTGGCAAAAGTTGTCAACTTGAAATTTCAAATTTGAAGTTAATGGAGACAAGGTTGTTGGAGATGATTATGGAGGTGTTTTAATTCAAAATTCTCAGCCATCACATGGTCTAAAAGTTGGAGGGAATATGCCATCAATTCACTCTATAAATAGAAGGCAAGGTGAAGAAGAGAAGACACACACTTGAAAGCAAAAATTGAAGATTGTTGTCTTGCTATTCTCTTCTCATATGTTCGTTCATACTTTGTGTAGCTAAGGTGTTCCATTTCTAGTTGTTGTCCAGCTACACTATACACACCTTCTTGTGTCTTATTTGTAAGATTGATTAGCCAAATCTATAAGGCTACATCAATAGGTGATAGAGGTGTTGCAACCAAGAGTTGCATAAAGGTGTTCATCCAAGTCTTGAATAGGGTTGGTGTTTAACCCAAGGATCAAGCTTGGTTCTTGCTATAATTTGGTTCATTTGATAGTGAAATCCAAGGAAAGGTGTTCCTTGGGACTGGAGTAGGTCACATTGACCGAACCAGGATAAATTCTCGGTGTTCTTCTCTTGTTTCTTTATTTCTATTTTCTGCCCGTTTTTGACTGCAGTTTTCACACAACTTCTCACAATTTGAAAAAAATAGCTAAACATTTTCAAAATTCGTGATTTTTGGTGCAGTTATACTTCAGACTGTTAGCTTTCATTTGCAACAAGAATCACTTGATTTGAGCAAGAGAAAGTTAGTCTTTCAGTCTTTGCAAAATAACTGCTCCAATCTGGATGCAATCTGACCAGTTTTGAGAAAACTTAAATTCTGTATTTTTCAAGAGTTGGTTAAGGTCAGGGACTTTTGGAAACTTCATCTACACATCCTAAGGAGTGTTTTGATATAAAGATCAACCTTTTTGGTTGAGTATTCAAAGAGAAACACGTTTTGCAAAATCAGCAACATTCTGTCCAATTCTGTCCAGATTGACCATCTGAATCTTTTTATTTATTTGAAGGGTCAAACGATCTTATTTTTGTCTGATTTTTGGATAGAGTCTTGCTAACTCATTGAAGTTAAATTCTGAAAAGTTTCATAATTTTTGGAGTTGTGTACAATTATTTGTGAATTTTTGAAAAACGGGTTCTGAATCTGAGGTGGTTTCAGATTCTGTTTTCAAAGGGGATTTTAACAAAGGGTTGTAGTGTAATTTCCGCTAACCACTATTCACCCCCCCCTCTAGTGGTGTTTATTGCAGGTGCACGGTCCAACAAGATAGACAGTTATGATTTCTATGGTACGATGTAAACTTTCGTGTTCTGTTTTATATTCGTATCATGCCTCTTTTAATTATAATGGAGACGCACTTTGTTATGTTTATTGTCATGTTATCATTATTTTGTACCTCGTCTCCCCATGTATGATCCACATGTCGTATCTAGTAGGATTACTTGCTGAGCGATTAAAAGTTGGCTAGGACTCATACTTGCCTTATCACTTTACAGATAACAGATACAACTGTACAGGCTTGTTGAGGACGGGCCATATAGACCACTGATAGCAAGGAAGTGTACTGAGAGGTTATATAAAAGATGTTATTTATGGGATTATCATGTATTCAGAGTAATTCAGTGTATAACATCGGATGATTTGTACCTGAGTGTAATGTATATTGATGCATGTCGATTGTATTTGTTCATGTTTTTGTTGCTTCCGCTTATCGATTCATTATTCATGTCGATATGCGCATGTATAGTATCGATGCCTTGTACTACTCGTAGTAGAGTACGGCGGATGCACCGAGCTGGAACCCTAGTTTCGGGCGGGCGCTACACATTTGATAGCACTAACTCCACTGAGCTTCTGAGTTCTATGTTAAGGTCAACCTCTAACAGAGCGCGGCTATAGTTCCAGGTGCTCCTGCTAGCAATGAGTTGGTAAGGATACAATGGCATGGCGATCTGAGAACATATGCAAGATAGTATCTAATTTACCCATAGTGCAATAGGGAGGTTAGAGAATTTCACCCATACTGGAACCTGTGCCATTTCTGCGGCTCCAAATGCAAAAAAATCTTGGCATTTTCTTTAGTATGAGTAATCTGCCGTAGACAAAATATGGTCCAGCGCATAACACATCCTTCATTTCCTTGGCCGACTCAAAATTAAATATAATCCATCCGAAGGCATAAAACTCCACCTTATGCTTGACTTTCCAGACCTTAGAGAGATTGTGTACCGCATGTCTACCTGGGAATCTTCCAACAAAGCAGCCTACAAGACAGCGACCAATTTCCTCATTTGTGTGCAACTTATCAATATTGATGTGCACCTTACCTGTGGTGCTAACTTCAATCTTTTTTAAGTTTAAGTCCATTCTCAGGCTTCCTGTTGTTAACAAACAATGTGCTTCAAGCTCGGCTATGTGTTAGCTGAGCTGGGGCAGGTCTTGGTTGAACTGGATGATGTTTCTGCTGAGGTGCAGTTTGGGTTTTTGAATTTTTGATTGCAGAAGGTCAACTTCTACGGGCAGAAGGGGCTTTTTCAGCTGACAGGTTAGTGTGAACAGGTCCACCTGGCAGCTGGGGGTTGGTGGAAGGGAGGAGAACGGATATCGAGGTCACGTGATGAGAATTGGTAAGTGGTTGACTCACATCAGCTGTCACATCAACCTAGCTTTTGCCCACTGGGTAATTGTTTTACGGGATTCTGGGCATTCTTCCCTGGAATTCAAATGAGTAAAACCTGTTGCATCTTCATCCGAGGATTTGGATGAAGATGAGCACTCTTCAACAACTATTTTCACTCCTTTCTTGGGTTTTAAGGTCGAGCCTTCATTATTTGAACTGCCATGGAAGGAGAATGAGCTTCCATCATCTGAGCTCATGTCTTCTTGAAGAAACCTAGAATCACTTAGTTTTCTGGCTTCATAGGTACTGTGTCCGAGATTTTCCCCTGTTGTAGCATCATCAGCAGATGAGCAGCGCTGTCTCTTTTCAACCATTCTTGGTGACATATAGGTCACACTGGAGCTAGACGCCTAATTTGCAAACTTTCTTGAAGCATGTTTCAGCTTCAATACAGCCTTAGATGCTTTTGTTTTGGGCATATCTTAGCCAACGGAGATCATAGATAAAGAGGATAAATATCAGAGCTGAGAGGAGGAGAACTTGAGGGGGAATATGTTTGTATGAAGATCGAAATCCAGAGGGGCGAATGGTTCCATCCTAGAGAGAAGGCATAGAGTTTCTCTCTCCTACATTCGCGACTCGCTGTGAGAGGCTCAAATTTGAACTTTCTTCTTTATATGACTAATTTGAGTCAACTTGATTTATGTTCTTTTAGAGGGCGTGCCTTGCAACAACTGGTAAGGTTACTACTTTGTGACCTTGAGGTCGCGGGTTCGAGTCGTGGAAACAGTCTCTTGCACAAAGTGTAGGGTAAGGCTGCGTACATCAGATCGCAAAACATCCGGCCCATCCTCGGACACTGCGCAATGCGGCAACCTAATACACCGGGAACGCCATTTATGTTCGTCTGATAAATCAAAATTCAGAGAATATCTCATAATCTTGTATCCCCATCTTCAAACTCACCTAATAGGATAAATTTTACATATATTAATTAGGGATTAATGTCCCCATTGGATGAGTAAAAAGATGGGCTAGAAGATGTGGTAGAAGATTTTCTAATATCAAAATCGCTTAGACTTGCTAAATTTTATCCAAATAAATTTTTAAGTATTGATTGGTTATGACTTAAGGATGAATGTCATACTTTATGTGTTACGAGATGGATGGTAGATATCATAGTTGAAGGATATTAATAAGGTTAGTACTTTCAGGTCACGGATTCGAGCCGTGAAAGCAGCCTCTTGCACAAAGTGTTGGGTTAAGCTGCGTACATCAAATCGCAAAGCGATCCAGCCTCTCCTTGGACATTGCACAACGCGAGAGCCTAATACATTGGGAACACGATTTATGTTCTTTTGATAAATCAAAAGTCAGAGAATATCTCATAATCTTGTATCCCCATCTTTAAACCCACCTAATAGGATAAATTTTACATATATTAAATAGGGATGAACTAAAAACATATTCATATGACATGTCCCATTGGATGAGTCAAAAGATGGGCTAGCAGATGTGGTAAGAGATTTTCTAGCATAAAAATCGCTTAGACTTGCTGGAATTTATCCTAATAAATTTTTAAGTATTGAATGGTTATGACATAAGGATGAACATCATAATAAAATTTTAAGTATTGAATGGTTACGACTTAAGGATGAACATCATACTTTTATATGTGTTACGAGGATGGATGATAGATATCATACTTGAAGGATATTAATGTACTGAAGAGTGTTCAGATGAAAAAGTACAGAGTATTTCAACTAGTGTATTTGCTTGTAAGTATGTTATTGATACTTCGTGTCTGCCCCTAATGACAAAGAACATTATCATACATAACTATGTTAAAAATTAGTTTAGGAACATTGTAGGTGAACAATTGTTTGCTCATTTACACTGAAACAACATCATTTTGAAAGTGAAAAATAAGGACATTTTGAAACTCTTTTAAAGAAAACTCTACACAAGAACATTTGTAATTTTATTTGCATTTGTAAACGTTTGAGTTTGTTTTGGATTTTACGTATACATGAACAAAAACGAATGTACTTTAGGTATTATTGATTTATCGTTATTAGGTAAAAAAAAGTTCATAAGGTTCTTTCTTTTTTCTTTTTTTTTGTCTTCTAGTTGTGCATGCTTTTTTTTTGAAAATCTTGGATCCGTCATTGCAGATAGGCGATCCGTAGTATGTAAGTCTAAATCCTACCAATAACTTAAACTTAGATCTTTTATGACTTTGCTTATTAAGGGATAAATGTGTCTTTATTTGATTGATCATCTTCCTTATATTGTAATTATCTGACTAAGCATTTTCCTTATATTGTAAATAGAATATAACATAGATGCTTGTCATATATCATAGATACTTAGAATATGCATTAGAGATGTTTAGAATATGCCATAAAGATGTTAGCTAGACTCATTATATATACTTTTGTAATTTTCATTGTTAAAATGATCAAATTATAAATTCTATACCATAAACACTTTTATAGTATTAGAGCTTGTATCTTCCATTCTCCTTTTTATATTTCGGTGCCCACTAGTTTTCTTTCTCATCCAGGCTTGGCTTCAGTTCTATTAAAAAAGAGACACTTCTCCTTCCTGCAATTTCAAGAAAATCACACCCCCTTTCGCTGTACCTTCACCATTTGCCTTCTCAGTAAAAGCTTTCCTCTGTTTTTTTTAAGCCTCACAGCCGCTTCTTTTTTCTTCTTTTCGCAAAATGACAGCAGCGATTCTAACATCTCCACCGTCAGTGGTAGCAAAAGCCTCCATCCCGTCTATTCTGTCGTAAATATTCAAAATAAAATCTGCTTTTTCATGGTGTTAAAGTTACTTATTTCTCCTGGGTCAAATTATTCAAGCTTCATGTTCGTGAATATGATGTGCTACGACACACTGATGGCACTGCACCACCACTCAAAACTGATGCGAGTTACGGCTCGTGGTCTAAAATTAATGTTATTGTTCTTCAATAGATTTATTGCACTCTCTCTGATGACTTGCTAGCTAGAATGCTTGATTCTGATTCCACTGCGCAACAAGCATGAGATAAGATTCGTGCTATTTTTCTCAATAACAAGAACTCACGTGCAACATCTCTTGAGCTTGAATTCACCACTCTGACACTGGTGGCTTGCTCCTCCATGGATGAGTATTGCCAAAAGTTAAATGATCTTGTTGGCCAGCTTAATGACGTTGATCATCCAGTGTCAGAATCACGCTTGGTCCTTCAACTTGTTCGTGGTCTTCCATCCGAGTATGATACTGTGGCTTCCTTTGTCAATCAGTCTCGTATAAACTAGGATACGATATGATCCAATTGGAGAAACAAAGGCAAGCGGCACGCAATCCTGTATCCCTCTCTGTCTATGCCACCCATAGGGGGACGACCCTGCCCCCGTCAACCATTAGCAACCGCCGCTTCTGCCTACCCCCACCTATGAACCTTTTTAGTCTCGCCTACCTACATGTGGCCTTGGTAGAGGACGGAACAACTCTCGTGGTGGTAGG
>AP025044.1:9591305-9604704 GCA_036186865.1 Eustoma russellianum | reverse complement strand
AGAAGAAAGAGATGTAGAAGAAGAGAGTAGAGAGACTTTTTGCACTTATGAAATTCTAAGACTTGTCTTCTATTTGATTTGCTCTTCTTCTCTTCTTTTTATCATAGGTTGGCCGCCCACTCTAGGGCTTTTCTTCCCCTTGGAAATTCTCTTTTAAGTCCTTGGAAGAATGCCTTGTATAATTGTGACATCAACTTGCTTACTTGGCAACACTTGATTGGATGGATGACTTGGCTTTGCTTACTTGGCACTCATTGATTGGAAGAGTTGTGTCATCACTTAATGTCTGAAAAAATATGAGATAAAATGAAAAGCATGTGCCAAAATCAAGTTCAAAATATTTCCAAAAATTATACCATTAATCCCCTCAAATTTGGAATTAATTTTTCATCACATTGAAGCCTAGAATTTGGCCACACCTTTCAACACATGCTGAAATTTTCAGCATGTGCAATATTCTTAACATTTTCAAATTATTTCCATAATGTCATCACATCAATCCCTTGAAAATGGAGAAGTAAATTTGTTAAAATCAAGACCAAATTTTTGGCCACCCTTAATTCACACATGCTGAATTTTCAGCATGTGTCATATATGTGACATAGTTTGAAACATTACCTTGTGTAGCTCCCTCCATTATGTCACTAACCTTGTATAGTCCATTCTTCACCAATAAAGATGTCAACTAAGCTCCACATAAGCTCCATCAAGGCTGAGTAGGCGTGTGAATTGAGCTTGAACATGTGCTGAATTTATTTTTGTAAACTTTGTAAAATAGTACACAATAATTATACCCATATGATATATTCCAATCAGCCCTAAATTGAATATTCTAGAACACTGTGGTATGTATTGAATATGTAAAAAGTGTCTAGATACATGCTACATGTCATGCCAAGAAAACATTCCATGTATCGTGCTCGTAGAAAACCAAATTTTCGACTTTTGTCGATTACGCGATTTTTCTCCGATTAAATTCAAACTTTTTGCACATGTTATATATATTATGTCACACATAATATACACATAATAACTTGAATATTCAGCTCTAAAGGCTGAGTAAAGTGGCGCCCCATGTGACAAAAATGTTGAATTTGAAATCTCCACAATTTGACCTTCATTGGGGGTGATTTGTGTGTGGCAACATGGAATGATTTTATGGCTGAATATATCATGTAAGCCACGAAATTTGTGGCCATTTTTGAAGTGTAGGGGCTGACCATCTATATATGGCAAGTACGTGACACGTTAGCGAAGTTTCGGTTGTAACTCGATACGACAATTTTTGGTTTATAACCTTGTAATGTGTCGTAATAATTTTGTCATCAACATGACTTATATCATATGATATAAGACCTGAATATACTCATAAATATGAGGTAATTATAGTGGTGTGACGTTGACGTACGTTTGTAATATATATAACGTGTCGGTAGTACGTTGGAATATATGTGTATAGTGCCTTTTAAAAACAAATCTGAATATATATATATATATATGTATGTATAATATAAAACGTGTGTTTAAGAGGTAGAAGGAGACTTTCCATTTCCATGTTTGTTGCCTTTGTACCTTCTCCAAATATTTCTCCATTTAATGAACTACTTAGTTCATTTAACTAAGTACTTCACTTAATGTACTAGTTTAGTTCATTAATGGTGGAACCTGAAAATAGTTCAGACACAACAAATGTTTTCCATTTGATGTAAGCTTTAAAGCTTCATGGCTTGTTAGTACGGCAACATTATATATAAAGTATATAAGGCAGGTTTGTTGCAAAAACGTGTCAAGTCATAAAATATATCATGTATTTCTTTAGCGCATGTTATTTAAATCAAACATTTTTGTAAATCACTCAAACTCTTTTTCTCAACATTATGGACCTCACCCGTGTTAAGCAAAACATCTGACAAATATTACATGGTCTTGGTTGATAATTTCACTAATTACGTTTGGGTTTATCCACTAAAATTCAAATCCGAGGCATTTGCCACTTTTAAAAAATTCTACCGCCTCATTCAAACACAGTTTCAGACCAATATCAAGAATTTTCAATGTCATTCAGGGGGAGAGTTCGATAATAATGAGTTTCACGCTTTTGCCTCCAATAGTGGTTTCCTATTCCGTTTTGCATGCCCACAAACCTCCCCTGAAAATGGGCGTGCGGAACGCATGCTCCGCTGTCTCAATGATATCATCCGCGCCCTTCTAGTTCATAGTCGCCTACCACCCACATTTTGGGTAGAGGCTCTTCACATCGCCGCCTACTTACATACTTCCCACCAAACGTCTCAACTTCAACACTCCCACTTTCGCCCTTTACCATCGTCATCCCACTGATGATCATCGTCGCGTCTTTGGATGTGCCCGCTATCAAAATATGTTTGTCACTCAACCCCATAAACTCCACCCTCGGTCTATCCGGTGCATCTTTCTTGGCTATCTTTCTGGTTTTCGAGGTTATCGGTGCTTGGATCCACTCACAGACAAGATATATATTTCTCGCCATGTAATTTTTGATGAAGAAACTTTCCCTTAACCTGACCCCATCTCCTCCTGACAGTATAATTTCCTTGATGAAGAAACCACTTTCACCCCCACCTATGCCTTCCCTTGTCGGTCGAACCCACAATCATCCCTCCACCTAACCTGTGTTGGATCTGCAAGGCACCACTAGAAGGGGGGGTTGAATAGTGGGTGCGGAAAATGTGGTTTTTAAAATTTCTTTAACCTTGAAGAATTCAAGTTCTCAAAACAGTTTCTGTTTTCAGGACCAGTTTTAAAACGTCTTTAAAACTAGGTTATAGATCTCCAAAAATTATGAAATTTTGAGAGAACTTAGCCTCAGATGTTATGAGGGTCCTCTAAAAATTTCAAATCAAAATTCAACCTTTAACCCCTTCAAAAACCGTTGGCACTCAGATTGTGCAAATCTGCCAGAAACGGTAGATGGTTTTGAAAAATTAATTCCTATTTGTGTGAACGTCCAAATGATCTGAAAATTTGACCAATAACTCTTCACACACTATATTTAAATGGGTTGAAACAGTTTTGGAAAATTCTTTTGGGAAGTAGGTCAAATGCAACCAAAGTCTAAACCTTTGCAAGTCTGAAAATCAGATTGCACTAGTCTCAGAAATTTTGATGTTTGACTGACCTATACTTGTCCAAAAGGGTTGAAACTTGTGCCAAATTAACCCTAGAACGTTTATGTATGTTTCTGGAAATTTTTATAATTTTTGAAAATCGTTTACTATTTTTACCAACGTAAACAAAACGGATAAACAGTGCAGAAACTGAAAAGTAAATGCTGAAAGTAAATTGCACCAAGAATTTTATACTGGTTCGGTTATCAACAACCTACTCCAGTCTTCAAGGAACACCTTCCTTGGTTCACACTAATCACACAACTCAAAAACACCTTACCACAGGGTTGATGGAGTTACACACCAACTCCAACCCTTTACAAACCTTGTATGTTCAATACAATGCACACGAACACCACCACCTCGCAAGAATGAAGATTGATCACACCTTGATCAATCTTTTACAAAGATATAGAATGAATGGTGGTTTATCTCAAGCCTATTCAAGATTGAAAGAATATGAATACAATAGGCTTACAAGAAGAAAGAAAGAAAGAAAGAAGATGTAGAAGAAGAAGGCTAGAACACTTTTGATCTTTGATTTTGCAACTCTTGTTCTTATCTTTGTTTTGCTCTTCTTCCTTCTTTTTAACAAGTCTTGGCCGCCCCCTATAGGTCCTTCTCCTCTTGAAAATTATCTTCTAAGCCCTTGGGAGGATGTAAGACATCATTGTGACAATGCCTTGCTTGCTTGGCATTATTCTATTGGATCATCATTTAGTCTTTGCTTACTTGGCACCTCTTTATTGGCTCAAAGTTGTCAACATGATGACATGAAAAAATCTGAGATTAACACTTTAAACATGTGCCAATATCAATCATAAAATCATACCATAAGTCAAATATTTCATCATAAATTGTAAGACAAGAAATATCCCCTTTTTCAATCCATAAAATCGGCCACACCATTTTTTCCAATGCTGAAATTTTCAGCATTTACAACATGGAATAAATTCAGATTATTTGCCATTTTCCTTTGAATTTTTGTCATAAAAATAAATCAATTATATATGGCATGTCTTGCTACCAAATGAAGAATGAACTTGGACACAATAAGCATGAAGAATTCGGCCACTATGTCTCTTGCACATGCTGAAATTTCAGCATGTGTAACACTCACTTTTTATTCAAAATATTGCCTATTTTGCATTAATTTAATCCAAGAAATCAAATAATAATTCAATCACCATTTAGTATGCAATATTGTCATCTTTTATGGAATAAAAATTAGTCACTAATGAGGCCTTAAAAACGCCTAGATGCATTGCACACATGCTGAAATTTTCAGCATGTGTGATATCCAAGAATATCACTTTCTTTATTCCATAAAATATTTAAAACACTTCCAAATTGTCTTATAATTAATCCATCTTAATCAAGAAAGAAAATATGAGCCATCAAGGTGAGAAAATCGCCCATGTTAATGCACACATGCTGAAATTTTCAGCATGTGTTACAAATGTGACATTGTTTGAAATGTTACCTTGTGTAGCTCCTTCCTTTATATCACCAACAATGTATGATTGATTCTTGACCAATCAATATGCCAACAAGGCTCCACATATGCTCCATCTCAGCTGTAGGTGGCGTGTATATATGTTTGTACATGTGCTGAAATTTATTTTTGCAATCTTTGTAAAATAGTGCACATTTAATAATACACACATGTAATATTCCAATCAGCCCTTAATTTAATTTTCTAGAACACTTTAAGATGTATATTATATGTAAAAAGTGTCTAGATACGTGTCACATGATGTTCAAGAAAAACGTTCCATGTTATGTGCGTAGAAAACCGAATTTTCGATATTTATCGATTACCCGATTTTTCTCTAATTTAAATTCCAAATTTTGCACATGATATATATATTATGTTATACATAATATATATATATAATATATACTTTGAATTTCAGCACTTGGCTGATTTAAAGTGGTACCATAAACATGTGACAAAATTAAAATTGGAATCTTCACATTTTGGCCTAAATGTGGGGTAATTTGTGTGTGCCAATATGGAAAGTATTTTTGGATGATCATATCATGTGTAGCACGAAATTTTCATCACTTTTTGATGTATAGGGGCTGGCCATTTATTTATGGCAAGTACGTGACACGTTGGCGAAGTTTCGGTATTCGCCCGATACGACAAATTTCGGTTTAGAACCTTTTATCGTGTCGTATTTAATTTGTCATCACCATATCTTATATCATATGATATAGGACCTGAATATACTCATAAATATGAGTTAAGTATAGTGGTGTGACGTTAACGTACGTACGTAAGATATATAACGTGTCGATAGTACGTTGGAATACATGTGTATGTGCCTTTTATAAAAAATCTGAAAATATAGTATATATATGTGTATGAAAACGTGTGACATTGAATGTGGGGAGGAGGAGAAGACTTTCCTTCCATAGCCATGTTGCCTTTGTGCCTTTTCCAAATGCATCTTCCTTTAATGAACTACTTAGTTTATTAAACTAAGTACTTCACTTAATGAACTACTTTAGTTCATTAATTGTGGCACCTGAAAATAGTATAAACTCAACAAATGTTCGCCATATGATGTAAGCTTTAATGCTTCATGGCTCGTTAGTACGGCAACATAATATATAAGCTAAATAAGGCAAGTAATGGCAAGTTATCATGCACACATGTTCACTTATGCACGTTTATATCTTATGCTCGTTTTTGTGCACATTTAAATCATGCATTTGAAAATCACTCAAACCCCTTTTTCTCTACAATCTCCCCCTTTTAATGATTTTCAAAATAACTTATGCACATGATTTAAATCCTATCGCTCCCCCTTCAATTATGCATAAATTCAAAATTCGAAATTTAAATTTCGAGTCCGCTCCTCCTTGATTTATGCAATCAGTATCTCTCTCCCCCTTAAATCATTTCTCTCTCCCCCTTAAATCATGCTTTCTCTCCCCCTTTATTTTGGAAAGCAAATCAAAAGATGCCTGTAAAGATAAAGAAAAGAAAATCATGCATTTCATATACGTGCTTTCGTAAGGGTTATTTATTTAACCCTTTGAAAGTGTCCCTTTTGGTACCCACATTTGGGTGACCTTTCTACGTCTTCCAAAAGGTGAGAAAGGTGATGAGAGCGCAACATAATAAACTTTTGGTGCGACTGTATCTGGCCTTTGGCCAAGGACTCCTTTATACACATTATATGTAGAACGCTTTGGATATGTCCTTGTGTTTGTATGCATAGCGCGTGGATGGATTGAATGCCGTGTATGCATCACTCTTTTCTTTTCATATCTATATGGTACAACATTGTGTTTCGCATGATATGATGAAGGGGTGGGGCGTGATGAGGGAATATGCAATTTTCGCGTCATCTTAGACGCCACTTGAGGCTTTGGGGAGTCTACTTTCTTAGACATAACAAATTTTGTTGGTTTGATTGATACTTCATTTGTATCAACGTATCCCAACCCCGTTTTATCACTGTCATGCTTTTGTGATGATATAATGCGATGCAGCATGTTGGATCCTGTATCAAACCGTTTCACCTTTTTCTCTACATCGGCATTCCTTGATTTTAATTTTGAAATCTCGGATTTCAATTCAACGTTCTCGGATGTCAATGATGAAATTTCAGATTTTAATGCATTGATGATACATGATGACTCTTCTTTAGAATCGTTTAATTGAGCAACAAGATTTTCGTTAGAAGTTTCTAACAATTTCTTGTCTTCAATTAATCGTTTCTTTTCTTTTGCAAGAGTCTTTGAAAATTTATGCAATTCTAAATATTGACTAAATAAATCATCATATGAACATTCAGAATCGGAATCAGAGTCGGAAGTTACCTCATTTGATGCTTTAGATGTAAAGCATGCTTGTGCCTTGTGTTCTTCCGTATCATCAGTCTCAGAATCCGATGTGTCACTCCAAGTGGAGGCTTTGAATGCTCTTCTCCTTTGCTTAGGTTCTGAGACGAGTCTATTCTTGTTCCAATCCTTGTCAGGGTATTTGTTTGTTTGTTTTTCTTTATTAGGGCAGTCATATGATAGATGTCCGAGTTTGCCGCATTCATAGCACTTTATTTCTTTATTTTTATTTTTATGATCCTTAGATGAGGTGGACTTATGTTTAATCGATTTTCTCAATATTTTTCTTAATCTCTTAGCCATTGTGATTAAGTCCTCATCATCGGAATCTGTATCACTATCATCTACGACGTATTCATTTGATTTAAATGCTATGGCCCTATCATTATTAGAAATAGACTCAGAATGTCTTAAAGCAAGTTTGTTTTCATATACCTTAAGTGATCCGATTAGTTCTTCCATTTTAATTGATTTGGTCTCTTTGCTTTCTTCTATGGCCGTTACTTTAGGGTCCCATTCAGAAGGAAGGCTTCGTAGAACTTTCTGCACCTTTTCCTGCGTAGTAAAAACCTTACCAAGAGACTCAAGAGAGTTGTAGATGTTAGTCAAACGAAGATCCATATCTATAATAGACTCATTGTGCAATAATTTAAAAGACTCAAGTGTGGACATGAGCATGTTAATTTTGGACTCCTTTACTTGGCTAGTCCCTTCATGTTTCATTTCAAGAATATGCCACATCTCTTGAGCACTAGAACAATTTGACACGTAACTAGCCTCACTTTTACTTAGGCCATTTAATAATAGTTGCATGGCTTTAGCATTCATGCTAAGTTTCTTTTTATCATCACTTGTATATTCTTGTCTAGTTTTAATGACTTCTAATGTGACTCCGTCTACAATGGACAACTTGGATGGAACAAAAGGACCATCTTCTATAATGGACCAAAGATCAATATCTATTGCCATAAAGAAGAGTTTCATTCTTACCTTCCATTGAATGAAAGACTCACCGTCAAAAAGAGAAGGCCTTATGGTTGACATTCCTTCTTGCACGGTTGTGGTTGCCATCTCACTGAATCGTTGGATTCTTTGAAGTGAGTGTTCCTGCGCTCTGATACCAATTGTTGGATCTGCAAGGCACCACTAGAAGGGGGGGGGGTTGAATAGTGGGTGCGGAAAATGTGGTTTTTAAAATTTCTTTAACCTTGAACAATTCAAGTTCTGAAAACAGTTTCTGTTTTCAGGACCAGTTTTAAAACGTCTTTAAAACTAGGTTAGAGATCTCCAAAAATTATGAAATTTTGAGAGAACTTAGCCTCAGATGTTATGAGGGTCCTCTAAAAATTTCAAATCAAAATTCAACCTTTAACCCCTTCAAAAACCGTTGGCACTCAGATTGTGCAAATCTGCCAGAAACGGTAGATGGTTTTGAAAAATTAATTCCTATTTGTGTGAACGTCCAAATGATCTGAAAATTTGACCAATAACTCTTCACACACTATATTTAAATGGGTTGAAACAGTTTTGGAAAATTCTTTTGGGAAGTAGGTCAAATGCAACCAAAGTCTAAACCTTTGCAAGTCTGAAAATCAGATTGCACTAGTCTCAGAACTTTTGATGTTTGACTGACCTATACTTGTCCAAAAGGGTTGCAACTTGTGCCAAATTAACCCTAGAACGTTTATGTATGTTTCTGGAAATTTTTATAATTTTTGAAAATCGTTTACTATTTTTACCAACGTAAACAAAACGGATAAACAGTGCAGAAACTGAAAAGTAAATGCTGAAAGTAAATTGCACCAAGAATTTTATACTGGTTCGGTTATCAACAACCTACTCCAGTCTTCAAGGAACACCTTCCTTGGTTCACACTAATCACACAACTCAAAAACACCTTACCACAGGGTTGATGGAGTTACACACCAACTCCAACCCTTTACAAACCTTGTATGTTCAATACAATGCACACGAACACCACCACCTCGCAAGAATGAAGATTGATCACACCTTGATCAATCTTTTACAAAGATATAGAATGAATGGTGGTTTATCTCAAGCCTATTCAAGATTGAAAGAATATGAATACAATAGGCTTACAAGAAGAAAGAAAGAAAGAAAGAAGATGTAGAAGAAGAAGGCTAGAACACTTTTGATCTTTGATTTTGCAACTCTTGTTCTTATCTTTGTTTTGCTCTTCTTCCTTCTTTTTAACAAGTCTTGGCCGCCCCCTATAGGTCCTTCTCCTCTTGAAAATTATCTTCTAAGCCCTTGGGAGGATGTAAGACATCATTGTGACAATGCCTTGCTTGCTTGGCATTATTCTATTGGATCATCATTTAGTCTTTGCTTACTTGGCACCTCTTTATTGGCTCAAAGTTGTCAACATGATGACATGGAAAAAATCTGAGATTAACACTTTAAACATGTGCCAATATCAATCATAAAATCATACCATAAGTCAAATATTTCATCATAAATTGTAAGACAAGAAATATCCCCTTTTTCAATCCATAAAATCGGCCACACCATTTTTTCCAATGCTGAAATTTTCAGCATTTACAACATGGAATAAATTCAGATTATTTGCCATTTTCCTTTGAATTTTTGTCATAAAAATAAATCAATTATATATGGCATGTCTTGCTACCAAATGAAGAATGAACTTGGACACAATAAGCATGAAGAATTCGGCCACTATGTCTCTTGCACATGCTGAAATTTCAGCATGTGTAACACTCACTTTTTATTCAAAATATTGCCTATTTTGCATTAATTTAATCCAAGAAATCAAATAATAATTCAATCACCATTTAGTATGCAATATTGTCATCTTTTATGGAATAAAAATTAGTCACTAATGAGGCCTTAAAAACGCCTAGATGCATTGCACACATGCTGAAATTTTCAGCATGTGTGATATCCAAGAATATCACTTTCTTTATTACATAAAATATTTAAAACACTTCCAAATTGTCTTATAATTAATCCATCTTAATCAAGAAAGAAAATATGAGCCATCAAGGTGAGAAAATCGCCCATGTTAATGCACACATGCTGAAATTTTCAGCATGTGTTACAAATGTGACATTGTTTGAAATGTTACCTTGTGTAGCTCCTTCCTTTTTGTCACCAACAATGTATGATTGATTCTTGACCAATCAATATGCCAACAAGGCTCCACATATGCTCCATCTCAGCTGTAGGTGGCGTGTATATATGTTTGTACATGTGCTGAAATTTATTTTTGCAATCTTTGTAAAATAGTGCACATTTAATAATACACACATGTAATATTCCAATCAGCCCTTAATTTAATTTTCTAGAACACTTTAAGATGTATATTATATGTAAAAAGTGTCTAGATACGTGTCACATGATGTTCCAGAAAAACGTTCCATGTTATGTGCGTAGAAAACCGAATTTTCGATATTTATCGATTACCCGATTTTTCTCTAATTTAAATTCCAACTTTTGCACATGATATATATATTATGTTATACATAATATATATATATATATAATATATACTTTGAATTTCAGCACTTGGCTGATTTAAAGTGGTACCATAAACATGTGACAAAATTAAAATTGGAATCTTCACATTTTGGCCTAAATGTGGGGTAATTTGTGTGTGCCAATATGGAAAGTATTTTTGGATGATCATATCATGTGTAGCACGAAATTTTCATCACTTTTTGATGTATAGGGGCTGGCCATTTATTTATGGCAAGTACGTGACACGTTGGCGAAGTTTCGGTATTCGCCCGATACGACAAATTTCGGTTTAGAACCTTTTATCGTGTCGTATTTAATTTGTCATCACCATATCTTATATCATATGATATAGGACCTGAATATACTCATAAATATGAGTTAAGTATAGTGGTGTGACGTTAACGTACGTACGTAAGATATATAACGTGTCGATAGTACGTTGGAATACATGTGTATGTGCCTTTTATAAAAAATCTGAAAATATAGTATATATATGTGTATAAAAACGTGTGACATTGAATGTGGGGAGGAGGAGAAGACTTTCCTTCCATAGCCATGTTGCCTTTGTGCCTTTTCCAAATGCATCTTCCTTTAATGAACTACTTAGTTTATTAAACTAAGTACTTCACTTAATGAACTACTTTAGTTCATTAATTGTGGCACCTGAAAATAGTATAAACTCAACAAATGTTCGCCATATGATGTAAGCTTTAATGCTTCATGGCTCGTTAATACGGCAACATAATATATAAGCTAAATAAGGCAAGTAATGGCAAGTTATCATGCACACATGTTCACTTATGCACGTTTATATCTTATGCTCGTTTTTGTGCACATTTAAATCATGCATTTGAAAATCACTCAAACCCCTTTTTCTCTACAACCTGCCCCTTATACACCCACCCGCACCCAATCAGCCACGACCAGACTACAATGTCCCAAACACCCATAATATGATCACCCATTCCAAATCTGGTATCACTAAACCTAACCCCGATATACTTTACACATCGCCCTCTAACATTTCCCCATTACCAACTTCACCATAAAAAGCCCTTTCTGACCCGCATTGGCAACGTGCCATGATCACGGAATATAAGACATTAATTGATAATGACACGTGGGACTTGGTCCCTCGTCCTAGGGACCAGCCTGTTGTTAGATGCATGTGTTTATATCAGCATAAGTTCAGTGCCGGCGGCAGTCTTGAAAGCTATAAGGCTAGGCTAGTTGTCAATGGCAAAACTCAGACAGTTGGTGTTGATTGTGCTGAAACATTTAGTCCAGTGGTCAAACCCGCCATTATTCAAACTGTTTTGTCTCTTCTTTATCTCGGGGCTGGCCGATTCACCAGCTAGATGTTAAAAATGCCTTCTTACATGGCCATTTAGACAAGATAGTTTTTATGCATCAGCCTCCGGCCTTTGTTGATCCCTCTCGCCCTCATTATGTTTGTCGTCCACGTAAGTCACTTTATGGATCAAACAGGCCCTCGGAGCTAGGTAAACTTGGTTCTCTACGTTTATTTCTGATCAGGGGTTTTGCGGCAGCCCATATGATACTTTTTTATTTATCTATCGTCACGGCGATCAGCTCGCCTATCTGCTTCTCTATATCGATGATATTATTTTTACTGCATCTTCTTCCACCTTGCTTATTAAGATAATTCAGATGTTGTCTGGTGAGTTTGCTATGACTGATTTAGGTGCTCTTCACCATTTTTGTGGAATCACTGCCACGCATGATGAGCATGGACTGTTTCTAACCTAGACTCAGTATGCGCGAGATATCCTGCACCGCGCTCATATGATTGATTGTAAACCGTGTGCCACACCGGTTGATACGTTTCCTAGGCTTAGCGTTGATGATGGTCCATTACTCCCTGATGGTACATTTTACCGTAGTATTGTTGGCGCTCTTCAGTACCTTACTTTCACACGTCCGAACATCTCCTATGCCGTTTAGCAGGTGTGTCTATTTATACTTGCTCCACGCAAGCCTCATTTGGCCTTTATGAAGGGCATACTGCTATGTTCAGGGGACCTTGCATCATGGCATTCGTTTGACTGATTCTTCTTGTACTTCCCGCCCTGCCTATTCTGATGCTGACTGCGGCGGATGTCCGGACACTCACCATTCTACGTCCGGTCACTGTGTTTTCTTGGGGGATAATCTTATATTGTGGTCTTCTAAGCGCCAACCCACTATATCTCATTCCAGTGCAGAGGCAGAGTACCAGACAGTTGCTAATGCTGTCGCTGAGACAAGTTGGTTGGTAATATTTTACTCGAGCTACATGTTCCACTTCGCCATACCACTGTGGTTTATCCTGATAATGTCTCTGATGTCTATCTTTCGGAAAACCCCGTCCAACACCACCGGACCAAAAATCCCGAGATTGATATTCATTTCGTCGCGAGAAGGTGCACCTAGGTCACGTCCGTGTTCTACACGTCCCTTCCACCTATCAGCATGCCGACATCTTCACCAAGTGTCTCTCTCGTCAGCTTTTTGAAAGTTTTCACTCCGGTTTGACCGTGGGTCCTCACCCCCGCTCACACTGCGGGGGAGTTTTAACAGATAAATAAACGTCTATTTATTTGATTGATCATCTTTCTTATATTGTAATTATTTAAATCAGCATCTTCCTTATATTGTAAATAGAATATACCATAGATGCTTGACATATATCATAGATATTTAGAATATGCCTTAGAGATGCTTAGAATATACCATAGAGATGCTAGCTAGACTCATTATATATACTCTTGTAATCTTCATTGTTGAAATCATGAAATTATGAATTCTACACCATAAACACTTTTATTGCTTACATAAGGCATGCATTGAATGACTGGCTATTAAATCACATTTCACAATTTACATTATCTACAAAA
>AP025044.1:9539124-9566785 GCA_036186865.1 Eustoma russellianum | reverse complement strand
TAGCCTTATAGATTTGGCTAATCAATCTTACAAATGAAGCACAAGAGACTTGTAGCTCTACAAAAAAAATACAACAAGAACACCTAGGATACAAAGAATGGAACAAGAATGGCAAGAAGAAGATAGCTAGACAAATCAACTATTGCTTTCAAGTGAGCTTCAAGTGTGTTCTTCTTCTTCACCTTTGCCTTCTATTTATATTGTGAGTTGAGCCTTGTAGATAAGAACTACAATGTGTCACTATCTTGATCATCAAGTTCTAATTGTCTTCACATCATTAGCTGGCCACTTAATCACCTTGTACATATGGCAAAATGAAGCAACATAATTGGTCCACCTTGGAAAATGTAATGGCCGAATTTTTCACCCTTGAAATAGTAATTAAAATGTGAAGATAAAGTAGTAGGATAATAGCCATAAAAACTCCACTATCCCCTCAACTCCTTGGAAAGATAGTAGGCATGTGGGAGTTGAACAATTCAAACTAAAAATCAGCTCCAAAGACCATGTAGTAGCCGTTGGCTACCTTTGAATTTTCCTAGTTGGCAACTTTTGCCAATTAGCTTCTTTTTGGTTGGTCCACTTGTCACCAAGATATAAAAGGAATTACACATCATCTCCACCTGAATATACACGTTTTTCAACACATATATATATGTATATCAACTCAGATTTTTGAAGAAGAAATCAACAAATATTAGTTGACAAGATTATGTCAACATGTAACACCAAAATTCCCACTATTTCTTCTTGTATGTTGTGACCATTTTCACACCTTTAACACCTTTGAATTTTTTAAAATATGATGATAAATGTACTCCAATAACATATAGAAGAAGTTCTTCAAGAAAGAAATAGAATATGATATCACAACCCGTCACATATCTCGCTACTGTCAATAACATCATCAATTGAGAAAAATAATATAAAACCACCATATAATCTTCAAGATACTCATAACTCAACTCCAGAATGAAGATAAGAATATACTCAAGAGATTCCTTAAGTGAAAATACCAAAAATACCCTCAGGGGTAAAATGACCAAAATGCCACTAGTGTGAGAAAACTTCTGAAATGACCCCGATGGTCAGAAATAAATATAATAACGCATTTGTCATGATAAATAAATGAGAATAAGTCCCTGAAGTATTTCCACCATATCATGTTCCTACTAAACTCAAAATACCAATTTTTCTCTTTTTGGTAAGTTGTAGAAACTGCCAAGGCACGTTAGTCACAAGTTATTTATAATCATCAAAAACACATAATATCCACATAATGGACATATATGAATCACGTACAAATGAAAACAACCACTTTATCATATTTTACAAAAATATTTCTAAAAACCCTAGACATCAATCGATCGAAGTGCCTCAGCTTCAGAGATCGATGTCTCACAGTAAGTTTCAGAGTTTGTCTTTGACCTACATTGATCAATCGAAGTGAGGGTTAGATGTATACATCGATCGATTGATTTATCTCAGGTTTAGAGATAGATGTCTCACAGTAAGATCTTGAACTTTCTCCGCCTTACATAGACCGATCGATGTGAGGGATCGAAGTACATCGATCAATCGAAGTGCAACAACCAGAGAGATCGATGTCATTTCTCGATTTTTTCAACTTTTAATCACATATAACAACATGTGTGACATTTTTATGCATTCACCACTTAAAATGATGAATTTAAAAATTATCCAATCATATTTCTCACATTCTCCCCCTTTCGGATGATTTTCAAAATAACTTAACATGATTTTAATGTCGCAACTTATAACAAAATGTTTTTCACATTTTTACCAATTGAATTGTTTTGAAAACCTCACCAATTACAAATTGTTTCACCAATTCTATACCAATTGTTTCCAAACTCTCAATTCTCTCATGTTTTTAACATATGTGTTCATGTGCTCCCCCTCAAATTATACTCTCCCTCCCCATTAAATTTTACTCTCCTTCTTAACCTATGCTCCAAAACTTATACCAATTGAATCTTAGAATATTTTTCAACCAACCAAATCATGACTTACCAACTAAAATCATGTTCTTATTCTATCTCCCCTTTTATTTTGCAAATCATGCAAAAGATAGAACTATGTAATGGTATTGTACGTCATCATACCTAACTTGGCTCGTAAGTTTTCAAAATTGGCTTGATTAAGGGGTTTGGTGAAGATATCAGCTATTTGGTGATCAGTTCTTATATGGTTTGTAACTATATCCTCATTTCAATGCCAAAGTCACTAAGTTTTTTTTAAGCCAAAGCATTTGGGTAGTGCACAAACTCAAGGCTATATACTCGTCTTCGGTGGTAGAGAGAGCTACACTAGCTTGTTTCTTAAAAAACTAAGAGATAAAGTTGGTTCTTATGAATTGACATGTACCGCTAGTAGATTTTTGATCTAATTTGTAACCACCATAATCAGCATCGCTATTTGTGTATAATTCTAACAGCGTTTCTATCATACCAAAGTCCTAAGTGAGGTGTGTATTTAAGATATCTAAAGATCTTTTTCACCTATTGTAATATGAGACTTTAGGACAAGATTGAAACCTAGCACATATACACACACTAAACATGATGTCAGGTCTTGAAGAGGTTAAATATAACAATGAGCCAATCATAGACCTATATAGTGTGTCATCAAAAGGTTTACCATTTTAATCCTTATCTAGTTTGGTTCTAACACTCATGGGTGTAGGGATTGGTTTCAACTCTTCAAAGCCAAACTTCTTAATCATAGCATTGACATACTTAGGTTGGCTAATGTGAATTCCTTGAGGAGTTTGTTTAATTTGAAGTCCTAAGCAGTAGTTTAATTCTCTTACCATTGACATTTCAAACTCTGACTTCATACACTCTTTGAAGTCCTTTACTAAGGTAGGGTTGGTTGAACCAAATATAATATCGTCTACATATATTTGAACTATTAATAATTCATTATCTTTTCTTCTTAGGAATAAAGTGTTGTCTATGGTCCTCCTTTGATAATTATTTCAATAAGAAAGTTTGCAAATCTATCGTACCAAGCTCTTGGAGCTTCTTTCAAACCATATAAAGCTTTCTTAAGCTTGTATACATGGTTAGGATTCTTTGGATCTTCGAATCCAGGGGTTTGTTTCACAAACACCTCTTCTTGGATGTATCCGTTCAAGAATGCACTCTTGACATCCATTTGGAAGAGTTTGATGTTGCTTAGACTTGCAATCGCAAGTAACAATCTAATTGCTTCTAGTCGTGCAACGGGTACAAAGGTTTCTTCATAATCTATTCCTTCTTGTTGATTATAACCTTGTGCCACTAGCCTAGCCTTATTTCTTGTAATATTTCCTTATTCATCCATTTTATTCCTAAAGACCCATTTAGTTCCTATTATAGACTTGTCTTCAAGTTTAGGTAATAAGTCCCAAATGTTGTTCCTTGTAAATTGGTTCAATTCCTCGTGCATGACATCTATCCAAGATATATCACCTAAGGCTTCCTTTACATTCTTAGGTTCTAAAGGTGAGATTAAGTTATGTCCTTCAGGTTGACTTATATTTCTACGTGTTCTAACCCCAACACTTGGATCCCCAATGATTAATTCTTTAGGGTACCACCAATTCCAAGGTTGACTAGGTTCACCCCCATCTTGTTCAAATGTTTCATTTGTATGAACATTATCATATATAATTGGATCATTAGTTGTATTATCTTCCAATTGTAAAGTTTCTTCATTTATTTCATCTAAGGGTTCATGCATGTCTTGTTCAGGGGGAGTTGGTTCTAGATGATCAAGTACAGGCTCAAGTAATACATCATCATCCTCAAACATATTTTCAACATTATTTTCTTGTTTATTTTGAGCTTTATCACTAACTTCAAAACATGCATTTTCATTGAATTTCACATGCATGGATTGAATTATTTATCTAGATGCAGGATTATAACACCTATATGCTCTTGAGTTAGTTGAATAACCAACAAATATGCATTCAATAGACTTTTTCAAACTTGTCTAGATTATCCTTAGTGTTCAACACAAAACACTTACAACCAAAAACTTTAAGATAATCTATTTTAGGTTGTCTATTTTTTAACAATTCATAAGATTTTTTATTAAATTTCTTTCTAATAGAAAGCCTATTTATTATATAACATGCACAACTAATAGCTTCAGCCCATAAATATTTTGATACTTTATTTTCACATAACATTGTTCTAGCAATTTCTTGAATTGTTCTATTTTTACGTTCAACAACTCCATTGAGTTGTGGTGTTCTAGATGGTGAGAATTCATGTTTTATTCCATGTAATTCACAAAACTTGATTATATCTTTGTTTTTAAATTCTCCACCTCTATCACTTCTAATTCTTTTAACATTTTCTTCGTAAATATTTTCGAGTTGCTTGATAAGAGTTTCAATTGCCAATGGAGCATCGTCTTTGTGTGTTAAGAACAATGTCCATGTGTATCGTTAGTAATCATCAACTATGACACACAAATAGTTATGTCCACCTAGACTTCTTGTCCTACTTGGACCAAATAAGTCTAAGTGAAGCAATTCTAGCACATGACTAGTACTCACTTCATGTTTTGGTTTTAATGTTTCTTTAATGTGTTTTCCTTTAATACACGTTTCACACATTTGAAAATTTTCTAAATCTAACTTAGGCATGCCTCTAATTAAATTTTTCTTAGATAATTTTTCAATAGTTGAAATTCCTATATGGCCTAGTCGTCTATGCCATAAGTTCACATCTAAGTCATTTGATATCAAACATTTAACCTTAGCATCTAACATGTTATTTAGTGATAGTGTGTAAATGTTACCATCTATATTTCCTTTTAATACAATTTCTCCTTTTTCATTTATCATATCACAAGAATTGAGAAAAAAAGAAACATTATATCCGCAATCTATAAGTTGAGAAATACTTAATAAATTATAAGAAAGATTACTTACTAACAACACATTTCGTATTTGAAATGTGTTAGGGTCCCCAATTGTTCCTTTTCTAACAACTTTTCCTTTGTTGTTGTCACTGAATATCACCTTTCCTCAATTCTGGATATGTTCCAACTCAGTGAATAGTTTAGGGTTGCCCGTCATATGCCTTCAACATCCACTATCTAAAAGCCGTTTAGTTTTTAGATTCTTGGACTTTGCCTCCTTCTTGCATTCCTTAGTATTTTCCTGTAATGGAGACAAAGTTTTAGGTACCCTTTATTTAGGTCCTTGAATGTTAGGGGCACCATCCTTTTTTAGATATCTCTTAGTTTGTCACACCCTGTAACTTTACGTCTGACTTTTAATAATTAGAAAATGACTTAAATTATAATTTCATTAAATGTATAGGTTTATGAGTCTTATTTAGATAACATGTAGGGGAGAAAATAAGCAAAAGACTGAAATTGAGAAAGTTTGGCTAAAATACCTAAACTACCCCTCCCCACTTAAATGTTAGGGGAGTTACACAAAGGAGTATAACTCTCCCTTAGCACAAATGGCAGTTATACAAAAAAGAGCAGGGGAAAATGCCAAGAAGGAAAGAGAGGGAGAGAAGAAGGAGAGAAAAGAGAACGAAGAAGAAGAGAAGAAGAAAAGGAAGAAAGAGCGGCCAATCTAGGTTCAACCATTCCCGAAATCCTGCAGTACACTCGTAAGACTAACTAGAAACAAAGGCAAGTAATCTCTCTATACGCTTTACGCAAATTTTGATTCAATAGGCCATATGTTCTTATAAAGAGAAAATTAGGATCACACATTAGTAACCTTGAATTGTTTATGTTAAATGCTCTACTATATGTATTTGTTGTTGTTGATTGAGTAAAGTCATATTCTTTGGGCCAAATTCTTGAAAGAGTTATGTTATGATTTGTTGTTGTTAAATATGCCTATAAAAGTGTCATCAGTGATGTGTTTATTGTCTTGTTATAAGTTCTTAAGTTTATTAACTGTACCTTAGATGATTTGAGAGTATTTGTAGGAAGTTGAAGGATGAATGATGGGTTGTTGTAGATTTGGTGGTGTTGGAAAGTTTGAGGATACATTGAAAGTTGTGGGTGATAGAAGGCTTAGAGTGGATATGCTTTGACATGTTTAAGAATCAATCCATGTTAGTTGTGTGTTAAGCATGATGAATTTAGATGGTAAGATGGATTTTGAAGTGTTTAACATGAAAGGGGTGAAAGCGGAAGATGATGAGGAGAAGTTACTGCAAGATTTGCAGTTTCTAGAACCGTCAGAACACTTCGAACACCTACTTTAGGCGCTTCATGTCACATTAGGCGCCTAAAGTAGGCGTGCAATGTGTCCCAGTGCATTCCAGAACACTTTGAACACCTCATAAGGCGCTTCATGTCAAATAAGTCGCATTATGTAGGCGTTCAATGTGTCACAGCACATTCCTGAATACTTCGAACACCTTAGAAGGTGTTCAATGTCACTTGAATCGCTTCATGTAGGCACTCAATGTGTACCAGCATATTCCAGAACACTTCGAACGCCCAGAACAGGCGCTTTATGCCACATTAGGCGCCACCTAAAGGCGTTCCAAGTGTATTGGAAATCTCTTTTGACACATTAAGCGCTCCATGTATGTGAGGTACCTTTATTCTTATTCTTCGTTCATGAAATACAAGGGAATTTGGGGTGTACTTGAGTTGTAAATGTTAAGTGTGAATAAGTAAGGTTAAGAATGGATCCGAAGTGAAATTATAATATGAAAGGACCTGAAAGGGTACGAGCGTGGTGTGTTTGAGGTTCGGGATCTTGCACATGATATGTAAAGGGTGTGTGTATGTTTGCATGTTTGATATTACATAACATGAGCATTTTGCATCACAACATAAACACTTTGCATTTCAACATGAGATTTGTTTTGCGAAAGAACATGAGTTGCAAAAGAAGATTTAAGGTTTTTGAAAGACAAGCTATGGCTGCTGGTTGATCGCAGGGTATAAAAGTCATGCCTGCGGTAGCAGGGTATAAAAACATGACCTATGAATCAACAGGGTATAAATTTATGTTATGGGGCTGTGGACCTATCAGCACGGGGTATAAAGTTATGTTATGGGGACGTGGACCTTTCAGCACAGGGTATAAAGTCCTGTTTGCTGTGGATTATCACCCACAGGGTATAAAGTTCTGCTACTTGAAGAATATGATAAGAAGAATTATGAAAAGTTTTGTGAAATGACAGGCATCACATGTTTGTGAAAGAGGACATATACATGGGTTTTTGTGTGTGGTTTAAAGGAGTACATGCATCATGTGTCACGAAGCATAAGACATGACATGCAAGAA
The DNA here is from genome assembly GCA_036186865.1 of Eustoma russellianum. Lineage (NCBI taxonomy): Eukaryota > Viridiplantae > Streptophyta > Magnoliopsida > Gentianales > Gentianaceae > Eustoma > Eustoma russellianum. Next base: position 9,559,491 of record AP025044.1, on the reverse strand, counting down.
ATGATATTCGCAATTGATCTGTTTATGTAGTATGTTTTGCTAGATACATGTTTGCTCCATATTCACGTATCATTTATGTGATGTATTTGGTTTTTATGAATTGTTATAAAAATGTCATTTGCTAACCCCGAGCACCTTATTTTGGGCAATGCTTTATATACTGGTGACTCGTCGTATGTGGTCTGTAAGGTGTATAGACGGGTTACTTGCTGGCGATATATTCGCTAAGAATAGGTACTCCATCTTCTTTTTAGGTGAGCCAGAGTACAAAATAATCTTTGTAGAAGACGGCGGCGAGCGGTCTCACTTGGATGATGGTCACTGAAGTAGATAGATTTCTGATCATTTTCTTTTAAGTTGAAAGACTTGATGTTTAACAATTTGTATCAGAGGATATTTTAGACATTTCATCAAATATGTTTTAATTCCATTGTATTTCTTTGGTGTATCATTATTATTGAAGTTTCAAATTTACGACGTTTCTGCTGATTTATCTTACGTCATTGATGTCGTGTATTTGATCTGTTTTGACGCTTCGTAGTTCTTGTATCATACTACGGAGGTGCACTAGTACCGAGGTCTAGTATCGGGTCGGGGCGCTACATAGGTATCCAAACTTGGACATACCTTCTAGGCACATATTTGACATTATTATAAGTTGAATATACAAAGGATTTTCATGTAATTGTCCATTCCATTTAAAAGATGATGCATGGTTATACATGTTATACCTTGGTTGATAAGTATTATGTCTTGACCGATGTTGATAGTGTGTATAAGGCATATGATTTTATTTCTTGAATGGCTCTATATATGTGTGTTCATATGCATTTCTGTAAGTCTTATATGAATGTTGCCTATACTTAGGTTCATAATAAGTTGGATGCATTTTATTATGTCTAGTTGCATTTGTATACATATAGGCATAATTTCTAGGTTGTCTAGATACAAAATTTTTCCTAAAAGCATGTTGATATGTGTGTGCTTTTGTGGGTGCATGTTGTATTTTTGCCTTAGAATAAATAGAAGGAGTAGAAGAAGATGTAGCAGGCAAAGTTGATTTCATTGTATTGTATGGCAGTTTCGTACTAGATGAAACAAACTTAGTCTTTTTATCTACTTTGGCATTTTCTTCTTTATACACTAATCCGTTTTATCGTTTCCATTTTTTTAGATGGTATAAGTGTATCTAACATGTTTGTACCAAATTTAAATTGTTCTGACATTTTTTCTAAGTTTAGTTTAGTAGATTTAAGTTGTACTATCTCATTTTCACAACTTTCTAACTTAGACTTCAACATTTCAGTTTTTAATTTTTGTTCAATTTTCCTATATGATTAAATTTTAATCTCTAAAGAATCAAGAGTATTAGTAGACTCCTGTTTAAAAGATTCTAATTGATCGGAAAACTCCAAGTTGGACGTCTTCAACTTGGCGTTTTCTTCAATTAGTTTCTTCTTTTCTTTAGAGAGCCTTTTACAGTGAGCATGCATCCTTAAAAATTCTTCATACATTTCATCAAATGACATTTCATTATCAGAATCTTCCTGAGATGAAGAACTTACCTCATTGGATACAAAGCAGACTTGAGTTTCCTCAGTGTCGGATTCTGAGTCGAACGAGTCGCTCCACGTGCTTGCCTTTATTGCTTGTTTGCCTTTCCTTGACTTGGTCTCCTTTGCCTTTGATTTTTGCATCTCCTTGTCTTGTTTATTGCTATTATTATTGTTGTTGTTTGCGTTTTTCTTTGTCGGACAATCATAAGAGATGTGTCCTTTTTGATCACATTCATAACATTTTAACTCTTTATTATACCATTTGTTGTTATTAGAGTTATTTTTCTTGGGTTGAGAAGAGGAAGAAGAAGAAGGTCGTTGTCTATTTCTATTAGGCCGTTTAAAAAACTTTCTAAGTTTTCTAGCTATCAATATCAAGTCATCAGCTAATTCATTATCACTATTACTATCATCATTATTTGCATGTGATTTAGTTGATTTGAAAGCTATAGACTTACCAAATAACTTAGATGACTCGGACTTCCGTTGGTTTAGTTTTACCTCATAAACTCTAAGTGAACCGATCAATTCATCCATCTTAGGGATTGACTTTCTCTTCATTTGCTGTTACCTTAGGATCCCATTCAGCAGGAAGGCTTCGCAGCACCTTTTGAACCATTTCATTGTTCGTGAATGATTTGCCTAAAGCTTCAAGGGCATTGAAAATGTTAGTAATCTTCAAATCCATAGATGTTATGGATTCGTTTGGCAACATTTTGAAAGATTCAAGCTCAGACATAAGCATGTTTGTTTTTGACTCTTTTACGCCGTTAGTACCTTCATGCTTTAATTCTAGTGATTTCCACATATCGTGTGCACTTGTGCAATTTGGCACATATCCTGCTTCAGATTTCATTAGTCTGTTTAATAGTAATTGCATAGCCTTAACGTTCATGGATATTTTCTTTTTATCTTCGGAAGACTATTCGCTTTTATATTTTTCTACTTCTTGTGTGACTCCAATAACTTGTACAATTTTCATTGGAATGTACGGCCCATCTTCATCTATAGACCATAAATCCATATGTATAGTCATTAAGAATAGTCTCATTCTAAGTTTCCAATGAACGAAATTATTTTCATCGAAAAGAGGAGGACGTTGTGTAGACATACCTTCCAACTCACCTTTGTGAGACACAATAGCCATTGTATGTACCTTTGATTTGAGATTAGCAGGCTACTTTGAATTGTTGTTTCTTGGCCTTGTCTTGCTCGTATGGTGTTGAATCTTGCTTCTTAGAGTGATGTTAACCTTGCTCTGATACCAATTGTTGGACTGTGTACCTGCAATGAACACCACTAGAGAGAGGCGAATAACGGTTAGCAGAAATTACACTACTAGCCTTGATTAAAACCCTTTTGAAAACAGAATCTGAGACCACATCAGATTCAGAACCCATTTTTAAAAAATTCACAAATCCTTGTACACAACTCCACAAATTATGAAACTTTCCAGAACTTAACTTTAATGGTTGACTAGACGCTATCCAAAAATTAGACAAAAATAAGATCGTTTGGCCCTTCAAACAAATAAAAAGATTCAGATGGTCAATCTGGACAGAATTGCATAGAATGTTGCTGAAATTAGAAAAGGTGTTTCTCTTTGAATACTAAACCAAAAAGGTTGATCTTCATGTTAAAACACTCCTTAGGATGTCTAATTTATGTTTCTAAAAGGCCCTGACCTTGAAAAAATTCTTGGTTAAAACAGCATTCAAGTTTTCTCAAAACTGGTCAGATTGCAGCCAGAATGGAGCAGTTATCTTACAACGACAGAAAGACTAACTTTTCCTTGCTCAAATCAAGTGATTATTTTTTCAAATGAAAGGTAACAACCTAAAGTATAACGCCACCAAAAATCACGAATTTTAAAATTGTTTAGATGTTTTTTTCAAAATGTGAGAATTTGTGTGAAAACTGCATTGGAAAACGGGCAGAATGCAGAAATGTAGAAACAAGATAATAACACCGAGAATTTATCCTGGTTCAGTCAATGTGACCTACTCCAGTCCCAAGGAACACCTTTCCTTGGATTTCACTATGGTATGAACCAAATTACAATAAGAACCAAGCTTGATCCTTGAGTTAAACACCAACCCTATTCAAGACTTGGATCAACAACTTCTATGCAACACCTAGTTGCAACACTTCTACCACCTATTGATGTAGCATTACAGATTTGGCTAATCAATCTTACAAATGAAGCACAAGAGGCTTGTAGCTCCACAATAAATACAACAAGGTCACCTTGGATACAAAGAATGGAACAAGAATGACAAGAAGAAGATAGCTAGACAAATCAATTATTGCTTTCAAGTAGCTTCACGTGTGTTCTTCTTCTTCACCTTTGCCTTATATTTACAATGTGAGTTGAGACTTGTAGATAAGAACTCCAATGTGTCACTATCTTCATCATCAATTTCTAGTCGTCTTCACATCATTGGTTGGCCACTTTATCACCTTGTACATATGACAAAATGAAGCAACATAATTAGTCCACCTTGGAAAATATAATGACCGAATTTTCACCCTTGAAATAGTAATTAAAATGTGAAGATTGTTGGACCGTGCACCTATAATAAACACCACTAGAGGGGTAGTGGTTAGCGGAAATTACACTACCACCCTTGATTAAAAACCCCTTTGAAAACAGAATCTGAGACTACCTCAGATTCAGAACCCGTTTTTGAAAAATTCAAACATAAGCTACACAAATCCAAAAATTATGAAACTTTTCAGAACTTAACTTTAATTTGTTAACAAGCCTCTGTCCAAACATCAGACAAAAATAAGATCGTTTGGCCCTTCAAACAAATAAAAAGATTGAGATGGTCAATCTGGACAGAATTGGATAGAATGTTGCTGAAATTGAAAAACGTGTTTCTCTTTGAATAATCAACCAAAAAGGTTGATCTTCATATCAAAACACTCCTTAGGATGTGTAGTTGATATTTCCAAAAGACCTTGACCTTATCCAAGTCTTGATTAATACAAAATTCAAGTTTTCTCAAAACTAGTCAGATTGAAGCCAGATTGGAGCAGTTATCTTGCAAAGACTGAAAAACTAACTTTTCCTTGCTCAAATCAAGTGATTCTTGTTGCAAATGAAAGATAACAGTCTGAAGTATAACTCCAGCAAAAATCACGAATTTGGAAAGTGTTTAGCTGTTTTTTCAAATTGTTAGAAGTTGTGTGAAAAATGTAGTAAAAACTGGCAGGAAAAAGAAGGGTAGAAACAAGACAAGAACACCGAGGATTTATCCTGGTTCGGTCAATGTGACCTACTCCAGTCCCAAGGAACACCTTTCCCTGGATTTCACTATGGTATGAATCAACTTACAATAAGAACCAAGCATGATCCTTGGGTTATACACCAACCTTATTCAAGACTTGGATGAACACCTTCTAAGCAACACTTAGTTGCAACACCTCTACCTCCTATTGATGTAACCTTATAGAATTGGCTAATCAACCTTACAAATGAAGCTCAAGAGGCTTGTAGCTCAACAAATACAACAAGAATACCTTTGCTACAAAGAATAAAACAAGAACAACAACAAGAAGATGATAGCTAGACAAATCAACCAATGCTTTCAAGTGAGCTTCAAGTGTGTTTCATCTTCTTCACCATTGCCTCCTATTTATAGTGTGAAGTGAGCCTTGAAGATAAGAATGCACATGTGTCACCATCTTCATCATCAATTCCAAGTGTCTTCTCATCATTGGTTGGCTTTTTCCACTTGGCAACATAAAACAAAATGATTGGTCCACCTTGGCAATATCATGTTGGCTGATTTTATACACTTGGCATGTCTTGATTATCTTTTGCAAAAATGAAGATAATTAGAGGGATAAAGTAGCACAACTACTCCAAGATTGCCTCAACTCTTTGCACAATAATAGTCATGAGAATGTAGAAGAATTCAAACTCAAAAATCAGCTCCTCACATCCTTAGTAGCCGTTGGCTACTACTTTGAATTTTCCAAGTTGGTACTTTTGCCAACTAGCTCCTTTTTGGTTGGTCCACTTGTCACCAACTCATAAAATGAACTACACATCATTTTCATCTGAATATAAACGTTTTTAAGGCTGTATATATGCATATCAACTCAGATTTCTAAAGAAGAAATCACCAAATAATAATTGACAAGATTATGTCAATATATAGCACCAAAATTCCAACTATTTCTTCTTGTAAGTAGTGATCATTTTCACACATTTAACACCTTTGATATCTCTGTATAGTGATGATAAATATGCTCTCATAACATATATAAGAATGTCTTCAAGAAAGAATTAGAATGTGACATCACAACTCGTCACATATCCCGCTATAGTCAATAATATCATCATGTGAGAGAAATAATATTGAATCACCAAATAATCTTCAAAATAATCATAGCTCAACTCCAGAATGATGATAAAAATATAATCAAGAGATTCGTTTAGTGAAAATGCCAAAAATACCCTCAGAGGTGAAATGACCAAAATGCCCCTGGTGTGAGAAAACTCCAAAAATGGCCCAGATGGTCAGAAATAATCATAATATCATCTTTGTCATGATGAATAAGATAAGAATATGTCCTTGAAGTATTTCCACCATATCATGCTCCTATAAAACTCAAAATACCAATTTTGTCCTTTTTGGAAAGTTATAGAAACTTCCAAGGCACATTAGTCACAATGCATTTATAATCATCAAAACACATAACAATCACATAATGAACATGTATAAATCATGTACAAATGAAAAAAAACCACTTTATCACATTTTAGAAAAATATTTCTAAAAACCTTAGACATCGATCGATCGAAGTGCCTCAGCTTCAGAGGTCGATGTATCACAGTAAGCTTCAGAATTTTTCTCTGACCTGCATCGATCGATCGAAGTGAGGGTTCGGTGTACATCGATCGATCAATGTGTCTCAGGTTTAGAGATCGATGTCTCATCATAAGGTCTTGAACTTTCACTGCCTTACATAGATCGATCGATGTGAGGGATCGAAGTACATTGATCGATCGAAGTGCAACAACCTGAGAAATCGATGTCAACTTTTTCAACCTTTTCAAATTTTAATCACATATAACACCATGTATGATATTTTTAAGTATTCACCACTTAAAATCATGACTTTGAAAATTATCCAAACATATTTCTCAAAAAAGATAAAGTAGTAGGAGAATATATATAACAACGTCACTATCCCCTCAACTCCTTGGCAAGATAGTAGGCATGTGGGAGTTGAACAATTCAAAATAAAAATAAGCTCCAAAGACCATGTAGTAGCCGTTGGCTACCTTTGAATTTTCCTATTGGTTGGTCCACTTGTCACAAAGCTATAAAAGGAATTACACATCATCTCCAACTGAATATACACGTTTTTCAACACATATATATATGTATATCAACTCAGATTTTTGAAGAAGAAATCAACAAATAATAGTTGACAAGATTATGTCAATATGTAACACCAAAATTCCCACTATTTCTTCTTGTATGTTGTGACCATTTCACACTTTGAACACCTTTAAATTCTCTGAAATATGATAATAAATATACTCCAATAACATATAGATGAAGGTGTTCAAGAAAGAAATAGAATGTGACATCACAACCCATCATATATCCCGCTACTATCGATAACATCATCAATTGAGAAAAATAATATGAAACAACCATATAATCTTTAAGATAATCATAAATCAACTTTAGAATGAAGATAAGAATATACTCAACAGATTCCTTGAGTGAAAATACCAAAAATACCCTCAGGGGTAAAAAGACCAAAATGCCCCTGGTGTGAGAAAACTCCAGAAATGATCCTGATGGTCAGAAATAAATATAATAACACCTTTGTCATGATAAAAAAAGATGAGAATAAGTCCTTGAAATATTTCTACCGTATCATGTTCCTACAAAACTCAAAATACCAATTTTGCCCTTTTTGGTAAGTTGTAGAAGCTTCCAAGGCACGTTAGTCACAAGTTATTTATAATCATCAAAAACACATAATATCCACATAATGAACATATATAAATCACGTACAAATGAAAACAACCACTTTATCACATTTTAGAAAAAAATTTCTAAAGACCCTAGACATCGATCGATCGAAGTTCCTCATCTTCAGAGATCGATGTCTCACAGTAAGTTTCAGAGTTTGTCTCTAACCTATATCGATCAATCGAAGTGAGGGTTCGATGTATACATCGATCGATCGATGTATCTCACGTTTAGAGATTGATGTCTCACAGTAAGGTCTTGAACTTTCTCTGCCTTACATAGATCGATCGATGTGAGGGATCGAAGTACATCGATCGATCAAAGTGCAACAACCTTAGAGATCGATGTCATTTTTCCAAAATTTTTCAACTTTTAATCACATATAACAACATGTGTGACATTTTTATGCATTCACCACTTAAAATCGTGACTTTGAAAATTATCCAAACATATTTCTCAACAGCCCGAGTTTGCATTGAATTGGACGTGTCTCAAGACTTTCCCTCACGGATTCACATTCAAGGAAAATCACATCAATTCTATCAACAAGTTGTTTATGAAGATATTCCATCATTTTGTGCTACATGCCGAGTGTTATGGCACAAAACCGTCGACTGTCCCAAGCGGGCGCCGACCTTTGTTGCTTTTGTTCATCCGTCAGAACATCAACAGGTTTGGCGAGCGAATCCTTCATTTTCTAAAGACAAGGACCCTGTTGTAGACTTTCCCGATCCTATGCAGTATCATGTAGAGCCATCGTATATCCGAAAGGTTTGAGTGCCACCAACGGAATCTGATCAGCCCTCTCGTTCTCAAAATTTAGAGTTCTTAGGCCGTGTTTCGGATGATTTACAGTCCATCCAATGCTCATTAGAATAGGTCCCAAACGTCACGATAAACTCTGACACGGAGTGGTGTGTTCCTCATCCTCATGTTCATCCAAGCAACAGACGGGAGCTCTTGAGCTGTGAGTTCCGTGATATTTCACTAAAGGTAGCTTGTCGCATGCTATGTTTTACTAAGAAAGCTTCTGATCAGGACTTGCTTAATCAAACTATGCATCCTCCAGATACGTCTGAAAGGTCAGGGATTTTTGACCTTTGTCAGGAAACGTCATCGCCGGCCTTGTAGTCAAAGGCCTCACCCCCTGGCCGAATGTTTACACGTAGTCTTACTCGCTCTTTACACTCCACGTCCCAGGTCTCTTAATGCATATGTTAACATGGAATTTTTTTATCAAAAGAGATTTTTTTTATTTATATAACCCTCACTTGTGGCGGAGGAATATCTTGGTACATATTACATGTCATCATATGCAAAATGTGAGTATAGCGCTATGATAATTTGTAATCTCCAATCATATATGATATGTCGCATTAACACCTTACCAAGTAAAACCACCCATGAGGATAAAATCTTGCCAAAGGAAAAAGCGTGCATATTTATATGAAAGGAGTGTGTATCTATATGATGTTGTCGAATGTAGTACAGTTTTAAGTCCATCGTCGTTGCCTTGTCGCATGTGAAGGGATGAAGAGAATTTGATTTGTATAGACCAAGAATGATGCTTCTTCCAGTGCGTGGAGGTGAGCTCCATACTTGAGAAGGCCCTTGTTCATAATAGCTCCTCCCGCAAGCCCAGCGCCAAAACATGCATGTGATGAAAAACATTGTAAGCAACAGAGAATAGTCATTTCAAAAAGAGCGAAGCCATAATTTGAGTGAGTACTACCCGCGTTGCCTGTATAAAATGATACAGACAACCAGCCAGAAACACACGTAATCAAAGCTATAGCAATCAAGCACACCTGGGTTGCCCATACCAGTTGAAGGCATGGGCAACGATCAGAAGCAAAGTTGTCATCCATGGCGCAAGTTGGGGATCGTGTCAGTCTACAGTGTTGCTCGTACTAGAGGTGGATGTTGTTGACCATGCTAAGCCAAGTAGTGTGTTGCCTTGTTAATTTCCCTCGGTATATATTCTAATGTAAATGCTTGCGAAGCCAAGAGTTCATGCAAAATGCGCGCTAGTGATGATCGTCGTTCTTGTACTTTTGTTAAGACACTCTGAGCATCAACTTCAACATCTAATTGATAGCCAAAGTGAGCAAAATGTAAAACTGCTAACACTGTAGCTTGAGCTCAGCCTGGTCTGGAGTTGAAGTGGGCAAAGAGAATGATATAGCGCTGGTAAAGGCTCCAGTGTAATCACGTAGAAGTGCGCCTCCTACTGCGGTGTATTTCCCATGGGCTGCGTCTACGTTAAGTTTATGACGACCCGGGGGTGGAGTTTTCCAGCGGATCGCCCTAGAACGGGGCGTTTCTAATGCTGGTATTAGTCCCAGTTGAGCCAAAGTATTATCCGGAAATATATATTTCTTCCCTTTTTGTTCGAGCGTCCATTCATATATTGATCGCCGAATAAGTTCTATAACATCTCTTTTAGACCAGCGGCCTTCTCCAAATACAATAGATGTATATGATCTCCATATTTCCCACATAAGATGGACTGGTAATATAATGCAAAGTTGTCCTTTAAGAGATTTACCGTGAGAGGATATCCACCATTGTATTAAGAACAGGCGAATCCTTGATGATGTGACCATAGGACCATCCAGACATAGACTATAGTATTCCCAAATAAAAGACACCTCCGGACACGTTAAGAATATGTGATCAGTTGTTATGATATCCATCAAACAGAAATGGCACTGCGTAGGAAACACCACTGCGAACCTTGCTAAGTTCGGCGGGATGGGCAAGGCCTTATGATAGAATCGCCATAAAAATGTCCTTTGCTTTGGGTGAATAAGCTTATGCCAAACAAATTTACGCGAGAATAGCTTAACTGCAACCTTAACTGTTCATAAGCAACTTTCAGAGTGAAGGATCTCTCCGGCATACCTGGCCAAATGAGTGCGTCTGATACCGAAGATGTAAGGGCGATACATGTAGGATGTATTCGACATATATGCTTCCATATTTGTGAATTTGTAATTTGAAAAGAAAGAGTACCTCGTCCCCCGTATTTGGAGTGTAAAAAAGAGCGAAGAAAAGTAGTTTGTGTTTGATTTCTCCACCACAACCGAAAAGAGTATGCCAACTGCAAGTCCTCCAAGCTTCTAAGTCCCAGTCCGCCCTCTTCTGTAGTACGAAAGAGTTTTTCCATTGAAACCCATGAATGGCACATTATACCATCAGTTAATCCCCAAAAAAATTTTGTCATCATTCTATGCAATAAAGCAATCAATCTAGTTGGTAGAAGAGAGACTGCTAAATGATGTAATGGAATAGCAGCCAGTACATGTTTGATCAAATTTTTTCGACCTACGTGATTCAAGAACTTATTTTGCCATATGCTCAGCTTTGATTGAAAGGATGTTATCAAAGAATTGTAGTAAGAAACTCGGGCTTTCCTTTTGAACAGTGTTACTCCCAAATACTTAATAGGCATAGAAACTGCTTGCATATGGATACAGTTTTCCATTCTTCGGAGCTACGAGTCATGGATATAGGAGGGTGCTGCAAATTGGCTTTTTTGATAGTTAACCGCCTGTCCCGATGCATTTTGATAAAGCTGTAGGTACTGCCAAAACCTTTCAAGATTTTTTATATTGCCATTGATGAATATCAAAAGGTCATCCGCAAATGCAAGGTGAGATAAGCAGGGGTGCGCTCTACCAACATTATAAGGTTGTAATGCGCCTTGATTGATCAGTGATTTAATCCCCTAGAAAAGACTTCAGATGCTAGGATAAATAATAGTGGAGATAACAGGTCCCCTTGTTTGACTCCACGTGATGGTTGGAAAAAGCCAGCTAGTTCTCCATTGATTAGGATGGATATATAGGTACCTTGTAAATGATTGAATATCATCGTAATCAATCGTGAATCAAACCTAAATCGGTGAAGGAGTTTTGTCAGAAATTGCCAATTTACTCGATCAAATGCCTTCATCATGTCTAACTTGATCATTACGTTTGAACCTCAAACTTTTCTCTCTAAGTAATGTGTCATTTCCTTCGCCATCAAAATATGATCAGAGATGTCTCTTCCTTTTAGAAGCCTACTTGTTCTGTTGATATAATGCGTAGAAGGATTGGCTGGAGTCTTGTTGCAAGGATTCTTGTTGCCTCCTTAGAGACAAAGTTTGCCAAGCTAATGGGTCTAAAGTCTGAAAATTTTTGCTGTGCAAGCTTTTTTGGAATGAGTGTAATCAACGTACTACCCATGGCACAGGGAGAGGTAGTCCTAGGAAAAATTCCTGCATTTCCATTAGCATATCATCCTTTAGAAAATTCTAGCATGCACGAAAGAATTGTCCATTATAGCCATCTGGCTCTGGGGCACTTTTCGGATTCAGTGACCAAACCGCCTCTTGAATCTCAGGCATTTGCGGCAAGGCTATCAATTGTGCATTTTCCTCTGTGGTGATCAACGATGGTATGACGTTTAGCAAGATCTCTTCATCTTGAATGGGCTCCATTGTGAATAATTTGGTATAAAATGAGACTGCTTCCTGTTTTATAGTGTCTGGATTGTCACATAATTCCCCATCTTCAGTGTAGATAGATGAAATAAACTGTCTATGTTGACGGTCCTTGACTATGTTGTGGAAGTAGGAGGTGTTGGCATCTCCCACACTCATCCATTTCAATCCAGCTCGCTGTTCCCAGTATAATAGTTCTCGTTTGGCTGCTATTTTGTATTGAGCTTGAGCTTGTTGATAAGCTTGACGGTTTTCTGGCGAAGGATGATTGTCATACATTTTCTCTTGTTGTATTGCACATTTTTCTGCCTCCTGTAGCTTGTCAAAAACATTTCCAAAGACTGCAGTGTTCCATGTACGCAGATCCCATTTTAATAAAAGTAGCTTGTCATATAAACCTCTCATACCTCCTTGAGTGGGGTAGGAGGCCCAGGAAGCTTGGACATAAGGCAAGAAGTCTGGATTATCAATCCAAATATTAAGGAAACGAAAAGATTTTGGACCCTGGTGTTGATGATGCACACATCGCAATAATAGCGGAGCATGATCAGATGTAAGTCGAGACAAATGCTTCACTCTCAGAGATTGGAACCATGTATTAAAAGACTCTGAACATAAAAATCTATCTAGCCTTCTTTTTACAACTCTTAAGCCATGACCATTAGACCAAGTATACATTGATCCCTCAAAGGGCAGGTCAATGAAAGCGCAGTGAGCAACACAATCTTGAAATTCCTCCAAAGAGGAGATATTTGGGGTTGACACTCCAGCATCTTCGTCCACTGAAAGGAAAGTATTAAAATCGCCCCTATTAACCAAGGTTCAGAGTGTGTGGCGTAATGTTGCTGCATTGTATTCCATAATCTTCTCCGATCTGTGATTGTATGTAATCCATAGACTGGGTAAACCAAGTGGGGTAATTTGATTGAATTAGATGAAAGCAGAAAAAGGAGCATTGTTCTGCTTGAATAGTCTCTAGTAGTCGAAGAGAAGAATGATTCCAAAACACCAAACTTTCCCTGCACATACTACCTCTGCATTTGAGAAGCTAAGTTTAAGACGAAAACGATCTAGTAGTGTTGCTAATTTTTTTGGTTCAATAATCGTGAGAAATTGAATTTTGTGGGCTTTAAGCAGTCGCTTCAATCTGACTAAGGATGTGGATAAACCACATACATTCCAGAGTATGCAATTCATTGATCAGATTGAGTTTGAGAGCTTGAAGAGCGAGTAGTCCTATCCACTGATGGTTGATAACAGTTCATCATCTCCTGCTTTGTACGTCGTCTTCTTGGTTTAGGATGAGGGAGATCTTGCTCAATATTAAGTAATTCTGTTAAGGGACGTGGATTCCTTTCACATGTTGATAATATCCGTTGGTACTCCTCTGATGCTGCTAGCATCCCTGCCTTCAAAGATTCTGACTGTACTATTCCTTGTAGTGAGTCCTCAGTAGATGTATTGACTTGGCATGTACGCTCTCCTGTGGGGTAGAAGAGCTCCGTATCTGATACTGTAACGCATAAAGATCAACCACAACCACTTCTATGGAGCTCCCCACATTTGGCAGTGGTTCATCAACATTATGATCCGTGTGTGTGTTTTTCTGGTTGATTTCTGTACCATCCATTTTTTTGTGCAGCTCTGTAATATGAAATTCTAATGGTTCTTTATCCGAAATTGGTGGAGTTTCTGTAATATTCACCATTTCCTGAGAAACCATATTGTGTGATGAAGAGGGGTCCTTACGAAGAGGGTCCTTAATGACCTCCTCTGCTCGAATAGGCAATGGTGGCACACTTATTTCCAAAGTAGTTTGTTGCCTCGAAATCAGCTGATCATCTAGGATAGGATTTTCCTCAGAGCGTGGCATCTCCCCATCTAGCTCTTTGTGTGTTGTTCTTGGCTTAGATTTTTTTGGTGTCAATCTCTGTGAAACAGGTGCATCAGGCATTTTTGTTTGGTATTCTATTGTTTCTGCAACTTTTGATGCTGTGGTTTGCAGGCAAGTTTTTTGTTCATGTCCCAGTGTTCTACAGCAAGTGCAAAATAAAGGTACATTTTCATATTCTACCGTAGGGTAGAACTCCTTATCTCCTCCTTGTATCTGAAGTCTAGGTGGCAATGGTATTGAGATATCCAACTCCAAGCATATTCTAACAACTGATGGCCTTCATCCCTGAGCAGTAGCGGAATCCATTTTTAAGGGGTAACCTATCATATGCGCTATATCCCACAATGCAGATTTATTATGAAGGTACAAAGGAAGACCTCGGATTGATACCCATATTGGAACAATAGGCTTAGCCACCTGCGGATCAAAGTCAGGCGTCCACTTCGTGATACGCATCTGCTTACCGCTCAATGTCCAAGTGCGACGCAGAAAACATCGTTGATAATCCTCAACATTTGAGAAAGTGATTAATACATGTTTATCATCCAATAATCCCAATTTTGGTGTGCTCTTGACCAATTCTCTCCATGCATATAGCCAGTTGTTTCATGTTTGGTCTCCCATGCCAAAAAGAGCCTATGAGTGTGTGTTGATAAGGAATTGAATACTTGGTTACCTCTTCTGCTGTGAAATTAATAGAAGGTAGACCTTTGTATCGATTCACAGGCCGTGAAGGTGTAGAAGGAGGCGGCTCCAGGTTTTTTGATAAAACTTGCTGAAAAGATTTCTTCCCTGCATGATCCGGTGGATGATCATACGATTCCATATGAATATGCCGAAAAGATCCCAACTTTGATCAGAAAGATTGCAACTTCGATGATAATATGAATTGGTGTAGAGCTCCCAATGATTTCCTAGCATTGATCGTGAACGTAACCGAATTTTATGTTCAATCGCCATGATGATGCCAGAGCCGTCTGTCGCCAATTTGTACACAACTCTAAAAATTATGAAAATTTCAAGAACTTAACTTCAATGTGTTGAAAAGAATGTCCAAAATTAGACAAAATAAGATCGTTTGACCCTTAAAACAAATAAAAAGTTTCAGATGGTCAATCTGGACAGAATTGGACAGAATGTTTTTGAAATTGGAAAACGTGTTTCTCTTTGAATACTTAACCAAAAAGGATTAACTTTATGTCAAAACACTCCTTAGGATGTCTATTTTATGATTAGAAAAGGCCCTGACCTTGAACAATTCTTGATTAAAACAAAATTCAAGTTTTATCAAAACTGGTCAGATTGTAGCCAGATTGGAGCAGTTATCTTTCAATGACTGAAAGACTAACTTTCCCTTTCTCAAATCAAGTGATTCTTGTTGCAAATGAAAGCTAACAGCCTGATGTATAACTCCACCAAACATCACAAATTTTTAAAGTGTTTATCTATTTTTTCAAAACGTGTAAAGTTGTGTGAAATCTGCAGTGAAAAATGGGCAGAATGCAGAAATATAGAAACAAGATAAGAACACCAAGAAGTTATCCTGGTTCGGTCAATGTGACCTACTCCAGTCCCAAGGAACACATTTCCTTGGATTTCACTATGGTATGAACCAAATTACAACAAGAACCAAGCTTGCTCCTTGGGTTAAACACCAACCCTATTCAAGACTTGGATGAACACCTTCTATGCAACACTTAGTTGCAACACCTCTACCACCTATTGATGTAGCCTTATAGAATTGGCTAATCAATATTACAAATGAAGCTCAAGAGGCTTGTATCTCTCCAATAAATACAACAAGAACACCTTGACTACAAAGAATGGAACAAGAATTACAAGAAGAAGATAGCTATACAAATCAACTATTGCTTTCAAGTGTGTTCTTTTTCTACATCCTTTGCCTCCTATTTATAGTGTGAAATGGCTCTTGAAGGTAAGACCTCCAATGTGTCACCATCTTCATTATCAATGTTTAAGTGTCTTCACATTATTTGTTGGCCTTGTACACTTGGAAACATAAAGCAAAATTATTGGTCCACCTTGGAATCACATTGTTGGCCGAGATTTTCCACCTTGGCATGTCTTGATTATCCTTTGCAAAATGAAGATAATAAGAGGGATAATGCCACAAGAATACCTCAACTTCTTGTCTTGAAAATAGGCATATGGGATTTTAAGAATTCAAACACAAAAATGAGCTCCCTAATGGATGTAGTAGCCGTTTCTTTCAAACTGAATTTTCCTAGTTGGCGATTTTTGCTAACTAGCTTCTTTTTGGTTGGTCCACTTGTGACCAAGCCATAAAATGAATAACATATCACCTCCACCTGAATATGAACGTTTTTGAACATATATACAAATACATCAACTCATATTTTTGAAGAAGAAATCACCAAACGATAGTTGACAAGATTATGTCAACACGTCACCAAAATTCCAACTATTTCTTCTTGTATGTTATGATCATTTCCACACCTTTAACACCTTTGAAATATCTGTATAATGATGATTAATATCCTCCAATAACATATAAAATAAAGTCTTCAAGAAAAAATAGAATGTGACATGACAACCCGTCACATATCCCGCTACCGGTGATAATATCATCATTTGAGAGAAATAATAGAAAATCACCAAATAATCTTCAAGATAATAATAACTCGACTCCAGAATGAAGATAAGAATATACTCAAGAGATTCTTGAGTGAAAATACCAAAAAATACCCTCAGGGGTAAAATGACCAAAGTGCCCCTAGTGAGAGAAAACTTCAGAAATGACCCCGATTGTCAGAAATAAATATAATATCATCGTTGTCATGATAAATAAGATGAGAATAAGTCCTTGAAATACTTCCACCATATCATGTTCCTAAAAAACTCAAAATACCAATTTTGCCCTTTTTGGTAAGTTGTAGAAACTTCCAAGGCACGTTAGTCACAATACATTTATAATCATCAAAATCACATAATAATCACATAATGAACATATATAAAACATGTACAAATGAAAATAATCACTTTATCACATTTTAGGAAAATATTTCAAAAAAAAACCCTAGACATCGATCGATCGAAGTGCCTCAGCTTCAGAGATCGATGTCTCACAATAAGTTTCAGAGTTTGTCTTTGACCTACATCGATTGATCGAAGTGAGGGTTAGATGTATACATCGATCAATTGATGTATCTCAGGTTTAGAGATCGATGTCTCACAGTAAGACCTTGAACTTTCTCTGCCTTACATAGATCGATTGATGTGAGGGATCGAAGTACATTGATCGATCGAAGTGCAACAACCTGAGAGATCGATGTCATTTTTCTTACCTTTTTTAACTCTTAATCATTTATAACATTATGCATGACATTTTTATGCATTCACCACTTAAAATCATGACCTTGAAAATTATCCAAACATATTTCTCAACATTCTCCCCTATTGGATGATTTTCAAAATAACTTAACATGATTTTAATGTCACAACTTATAACCAAATGTTTTTCACAATTTTACTAATTGAATTTGTTTTGAAAACCTCACCAATTACCAATTGTTTCACCAGTTCTATACCAATTGTTTTCAAACTCTCAATTCTCTCATGTTTTTAACATATGTGTTCATGTGCTCCCTCTCAACTTATACTCTCCCCCAAGCTATGCTCCAAAAATTATACCAATTGAAACTTAGCATATTATTCAACCAACCAAATCATGACTTACCAACTAAAATCATGTTCTTATTCTATCTCCCCTTTTATTTTGCAAATCATGCAAAAGATAGAACTATGCAATGGTATCATAAGTCATCATACCTAACTTGGCTCGTAAGTTTTCAAAATTTGCTTGATTAAGGGGTTTGGTAAGATATCAGCTATTTGGTGATCAGTTCTTATATGGTATATAACTATATCCTCATTTTGAACATGATCCCGAAGAAAATGGTATCGTACGTCAATGTGTTTGGCCTTAGAATGAAGCACCGGATTCCGAGAAAGATTGATCGCACTTGTGCTATTGCAGAAAATTGGAATCTTATTCATTTTAATGCCAAAATCATTAAGTTGTTGTTTAAGCCAAAGTATTTGGGTAGTGTACAAACTCAAGGCTATATACTCGGCTTCAGTGGTAGAGATAGCTACACTAGCTTTCTTCTTAGAAAACCAAGAGATCAAGTTGGTTCCTTTGAATTGACTAGTTCCACTCGTAGATCTTCTATCTAACTTGCAACCACCATAATCAACATCACTGTAAGCATACAGTTCCAACTTAGCATTTCTATCATACCAAAGTCTTAAGTGTGGTGTGTGTTTAAGATATCTAAAGATCGTTTTCACTGCATTGTAATGAGATATCTTAGGACAAGATTGAAACCTAGCACACATACACACACTAAACATGATGTCAGGTCTTGATGTGGTTAAATATAACAATGAGCCAATCCTACACCTGTAAAGTGTGTCATCAAATAGTTTACCATTTTCATCTTTGTCTCGTTTGGTGCTAACACTCATAGGGATAGGTGTTGGTTTCAACTCTTCAAAGCCAAACTTCTTAATCATATCATTGACATACTTAAATTGGCTAATGTGAATTCCTTGAGGGGTTTGTTTGATTTGAAGTCCTAAGAAATAATTCAACTCTCCTACCAATGACATTTCAAATTCTGACTTCATACACTCTTTGAATTCTTTTACTAAGGTAGGGTTAGTTGAACCAAAGATTATATCATCTACATATATTTGAACTATTAACAAGTCGTTATCAGGAGTAGTGTGTTGTCTATGATCCCCCTTTGATAATTATTTGCAATAAGAAAGTTTGCAAATCTATCGTACCAAGCTCTTGGAGCTTGTTTCAAGCCATATAGAGATTTCTTATGCTTGTAAACATGGTCGGATTCTTTGGATCTTTGAATCTGGGGGTTGTTTCACAAACACCTCTTCTTGCATGTATCCATTCAAGAATGCACCCTTGACATCCATTTGGAAGAGTTTGATATTGCTTAGACTTGCAATAGCAAGTAACAATCTAATTGCTTCTAGTCGTGCAACGGGTGCAAAGGTTTCTTCATAATCTATTCGTTCTTGTTGATTATAACCTTGTGCAACTAGCCTAGCCTTATTTCTTGTAATAATTCCTTGTTCATCCATTTTATTCCTAAAGACCCATTTAGTTCCTATTATAGACTTGTCTTCAGGTTTAGGTACTAAGTCCCACACATTGCTCCTTGTAAATTGATTCAATTCCTTATGCATGTCGTCTATCCATGATATATCACCTAAGGCTTTTTTGACATTCTTAGGTTCTAAGTGTGAGATTAAGCTATGTCCTTCAGGTTGACTTATGTTTCTACGTGTTCTAACCCCAACACTTGGATCCCAATTATTAATTCTTTAGGATGTTTATGTTTATCTTTTATAAGCCACCAATTCCTAGGTTGACTAGGTTCACCCTCATCTTGTTCAAATGTTTTATTACTGTGAACATTGTCGTATACAATTGGATCATCTTGCAAGTTAGTTGTATTATCTTCCAACTGTGAAATTTCTTCATTTATTTCATCTAAGGGTTCATGCATGTCTTGTTCAGGGGGAGTTGGTTCTAGATGATTGAGTATAGGCTCAAGTAATATATCATCATCATCAAACATATTTTCAACATTATTTTCTTGTTTATGTTGAGTTTTATCACTAACTTCAGAGCATGCATTTTCATTGAATTTCACATCTATAGATTCAATTATTTTTCTAGATATAGGATTGTAACACCTATATGCTCTTGGCTTAGTTGAATAACCAACAAATATGCATTCATTAGACTTTTGTTCAAACTTGTCAAGATTATCCTTAGTATTCAACACAAAGCACTTACAACAAAAAACTCTAAGATAATCTACCTTAGGTTGTCTATTATTTAACAATCCATCAGGTATTTTTATTTAACTTCTTTCTAATAGAAAGTCTATTTATTATACAACATGCACAACTAACAGCTTCAGCCTATAAATATTTTGGTACTTTGTTTTCACATAACATTGTTCTAGCAACTTCTTGAATTGTTCTATTTTTAGTTCTACAAATCCATTGAGTTGTGGAGTTCTTGGTGGTGAGAATTCATGTTTAATTTCATGTAATTCACAAAACTTAATTACATCTTTGTTTTTAAATTCTCCACCTCTATCACTCCTAATTATTTTAACATTTTCTTCGTAAATATTTTTGAGTTGCTTAATAAGATTTTCGATTGCTAATGGAGCATCGTCTTTGTGTGTTAAGAACAATGTCCATGTGTATTGTGAGTAATCATCTATTATGACACACACATAGTAGTGTCCACCTGGACTTCTTGTCCTACTTGGACCAAATAAGTCTAAGTGAAGCAATTCTAGTACATGACTAGTACTCACTTCATGTTTCGGTTTTAAC
>AP025044.1:9526753-9538503 GCA_036186865.1 Eustoma russellianum | reverse complement strand
GAGAATTTAATGACAAACCTCTAAGATATTTATTTTAATGGGTTGAAAAAGTTTTGAAAAATTCCTTTAGGAAGTATGTCAAATACGTTCAAGTTCTCAACCTTTGCAAGTTTGAAAATCAGATTGCACTAGTCTCAGAACTATTAATTTTTGATTTACTTATACTTATCCAAATGTGTTGAAACTTGCGCCAAATGAAACTTAAGAGGTGTGGTTATGTTTCTGAAAAGTTGGTAATTTTTGAAAGTCGTTAGATATTTTTACTATTGCAATGAAAACGATGCAAAGTGCTAGAAACTGAAAGTAAAGTGTTGGAAGTAATAACACCGAGAATTTTATACTGGTTTGGTTAACACAACCTACTCCATGTAGAGAAAAGGGGGTTTGAGTGATTTCAAAATATATGATTTAAATGAATAACATACACAAACGTGCATGATATATACATGTATGCATGATATTGTTGCTTACTACTTGCCTTATTTAGCTTGTATATAATGTTGCCGTACTAACAAGCCATGAAGCGCTAAAGCTTACATCATATGGCAAATATTTGTTGTGTTTACACTATTTTCAGGTGCCACCATTAATGAACTAAACTAGTTCATTAAGTGAAGTACTTAGTTAATAAAACTAAGTAGTTCATTAAAGGAAGCCACATTTGGAAAAGGCACAAAGGCAACAAGGCTAAGGAAGGAAAGTCTTCTCCTCCTCCCCTCATTAATACATACACGCCATATACATATATAATACATATATTTTCAGATTTTTTTTGAAAAAGGCACATGCACATGTATTCCAATGTACTACCGACACGTTATATATTTTACGTATATACGTTAACGTCACACCACTATACTTAACTCATATTTATGAGTATATTCAGGACTTATATCATATGATATAAGTCATGGTGATGACAAATTAAATACGACATGTTAAAAGGTTCTAAACCAAAAATTGTCGTATCGGGCGAATACCGAAACTTCGCCAACGTGTCACGTACTTGCCATAAATAGATGGCCAGTCCCTACATCTCAAAAATCATCAAAAATTTCGTGGGGTTGAGAATAGTTTTAGCCAAAAATACTTTCCATGTTTGCACACACAAATCACCCCACATTAAGGCCAAAATGTGAAGATTCCAATTTTAATTTTGACACATGCTAATGGCGCCACTTTGGACCAGCCAAGTGCTGATATTTAAAGTATATATTATATATATTATGTGTAACATAATATATATAACATGTGCAAGAAGTTGGAATTTAATTAGAGAAAAATCGGGTAATCGATAAATATCGAAAATTCGGTTTTCTACGCACACAACACATGGAACGTTTTTGGTACATTATATCACACGTATCTAGACACTTTTTACATATGTTATACATCTTAAAGTGTTCTAGAAAATTAAATTAAGGGCTGATTGGAATATAACATGTGTGTATTATTAAATGTGCACTATTTTACAAAGTTAGCAAAAATAATTTTCAGCACATGTATATACACTATACACGCATATCACAGCTGAGATGGAGCTTATTTGGAGCCTTGTTGACATATTGATTGGTCAAGAATCAACATGCAATGTTGGTGAATTAAAGAAAGAAGCTACAAATGGTAAGATTTCAAACTTTGTCTCACCTATAACACATGCTGAAAATTTCAGCATGTGTAAGTATGGTGGCCGAAATTTTCACATTAAAAGGCTATATTTTATCATCTTGAATTATGTGATTTATTGGGAGAAGAAATGGAAGTAATTTGAATATTTTTTAAATTCATAAATTGTGATATTTTATATATCACACATGCTGAAAATTGTTCAGCATGTGTGAAAGGTGCCATGGCCGAATTCATGGGCATAAAGTTGTCCAAATTCATTTCTAATGTGATAAGGATATTTGACATCAATTGGTGATTCATTTTAATTAGAAAAATCAAAGAAAAAAGGGAATTATTTTGAATTGTACAACCATGTAACACATGATGAAAATTCAGCATGGGAAATTCTCATTATGGCCGATTTTCATACCTAGTGTGGGAGAAATTTTGTCTTGCAACATTTATGTGACAATCTTGTGTATTATGGAATTAATTTTATGATTGATATTGGCACATGTTTGAGTGATATATTCAGATTTTTCCAAGTCATCAATGATGACAACATTCAACCTATCATGAAGTGCCAAGTAAGCAAAGCTTAAATGATCATCCAATGAGAAGGTGACAAGTAAGCAAGACCATGTCACAATGATGTCTTACATTCTCCCAAGGACTCAGAAGATAATTTTCAAGAGGGGGAGGACATAAGGAGGGACGGCCATATGACATTAAAAGGAAAGAAGACGAGCAAAAACAAGACAAGCACAAGCATTGCAAAATCAAAGTGATCAAACGCCTAGCTCTTCCTCTTCTACATTCTCTTTCTTTCTTTCTTCTTGAAAGCCTATTGTATTCATATTTTTCAATCTTGAATAGGCTTGATATAGACCACCACATATTCCATATCTTTGTAAAAGATTGATCAAGGTGTGATCAATCTTCATTCTTGCGAGGTGGTGGTGTTCGTGCGAATTGTATTCATCATACAAGGTTTGTAAAGGGTTAGAGTTGGTGTGTAACTCCATCAACCCTGTGGTAAGGTGTATTGCGTGTGTGTGACTAGTGTGAACCAAGGAAGGTATTCCTTGAAGACTGGAGTAGGTTGTTTATAACCGAACCAGTATAAAATTCTTGGTGCCATTTACTTTCAGCATTTACTTTCTGTTACTACACATTTTACTCTTTTTGTTGGCGTTTGTAAAAATAGTAAACGACTTTCAAAAATCCCGAAAATTTCCAGAAACATAGCCACATGTTCTACGGTTAATTTGGCACAAGTTTCAACCCTTTTGGATAAGTATGAGTCGATCAACCATCAAAAATTTGGAGACTAGTGCAGTCTGATTTTCAGACTTGCAAAGGTTGAGACTTTGATTGTAATTGACCTATTTCCCAAAAGAATTTTGCAAAACTGTTTCAACCCACTTAAATATAGTATATAAGGAGTGAGTGGTTAAATTTTCAGAGCATTTGGACTTACACACAAATAGGAATAAATTTTTCAAAATCGTCTACCGTTTCTGGCAGATTCGCGCAATCTGATCACCAACGGTTTTTGAAGGGGTTAAAGGTTGAATTTTTATTTGAAATTTTTAGAGGACCCTCATAACATCTGAGGATAAGTTCTCTCAAAATTTCAGAATTTTTGGAGACCTATAACCTGGTTTTAAAAACTTTTTAAAACTGGTCCTGGAAACAGAATCTGTTTTCAGAAGTTGAGTTGTTTAGTTTTTAAACAAATTTTAAAAACCACACTTTCCGCACCACCTATTCAACCCCCCCTCCCTTCTAGTGGTGCCTTGCAGATCCTACAAGTGGTATCAGAGCGCAGAAACACTCACTTCAAGGAATCCAACGATTCAGTGAGTGGGCAACCACAAATCTCAAAACTGAGCAAGAAGGTATGTCGAGCCAAAGGCCTCCACTTTTTGACGGTGAGTCGTTTATTCAGTGGAAACTTAGAATGAAGCTTTTTCTTATGGCTATAGATATAGATCTTTGGTCGATAATAGAAGATGGTCCTTTTGTCCTATCTAAGTTATCTACCGTAGACGGAGTCACATTAGAAGTTGTTAAAACTAGACAAGATTATACGAGTGATGATAAAAAGAAACTTAGTATGAATGCTAGGGCTATGCAATTGCTCCTAAACGGATTAAGTAAAAGTGAGTCTAGTTATGTGTCAAACTGTTCAAGTGCACAAGAAATGTGGAGGATACTAGAAATGAAACACGAAGGCACGAGTCAAGTAAAAGAGTCAAAAATAAACATGCTTATGTCCACATTTGAGTCATTTAAATTATTGCCTAATGAGTCTATTGTTGATATAGATCTTCGTTTGACTAACATCAACAACTCTCTTGAGTCTCTTGGTAAAGCTTTTACCACGCAGGAAAAGGTACAGAAAGTCCTATGAAGCCTTCCATCCGAATGGGACCCTAAAGTGACCGCAATAGAAGAAAGCAAGGAAACTAAGTCAATAAAGATGCAAGAATTAATCGGATCACTTAAGGTCTATGAGAATAAACTCACCATACGGAAATCGGAATCATCTAAACAAGGTAAAGCTATTGCTTTTAAATCAAATGAATACGTCTCTTCTCCTTCCGATCACATAGATGATAATGATTCTAAATCGGATAAGGATGACCTAATTCTATTGGCTAAAGGCTTAAGAAAATTTATGAGAAAGTCATTTAGAAATAAAAATAAGGGTACTACAACTAAGAAAAATAAGAACAAGTCAAATGATAAAGACGTTAAATGTTATGAATGTGGCAAACTCGGACACTTATCATATGACTGCCCCAATAAAGAAAAACAAACAACTAAATACCCTGACAAGGAGCGGAACAAAAATAGACCCGTCTCAGAACCCAAGCAAAGGAAACGTGCTCTAAAGGCCTCCACCTGGAGTAATTCATCGGATTCTGAAACTGAGACTGAAGAGGAGATTGCACAAGTATGCTTTGCATCCAAAGCATCTAATGAGGTATCATCTGATTCTGATTCTGACTCTGAACCTTCTTATGATGATCTTTTTAGTCAGTATTTAGAATTGCATAAATTCACTAAGACTCTCGCTAAAGAAAAGAAGCGATTAATTGAAGACAAGAAACTGTTAGAATCTTCTAACGAGAATCTTGTCGCTCAATTAAGCGATTCAAAGAAAGAGTCAACATGTGTCATTACTGCATTAAAGACAGAGATTTCATCATTGACTACTCAAAATAACGAAATGAAATCCGAGATTTCAAGTTTGAAATCAAGGAATACAGACTTAGAGAAAATGATGAAACAGTTTGATACGGGATCCAACATGTTGCATCGCA
Source organism: Eustoma russellianum (assembly GCA_036186865.1). Classification (NCBI taxonomy): domain Eukaryota; kingdom Viridiplantae; phylum Streptophyta; class Magnoliopsida; order Gentianales; family Gentianaceae; genus Eustoma; species Eustoma russellianum. The sequence continues at coordinate 9,533,563 of AP025044.1, read as the reverse complement.
TTATATTATCTCAAAAGCATGACAGTGACAAAACGGGTTTGGGATACGTTGATACTAATGAAGTATCAACCAAACCAACCAAGTTTGTTGTGTCTAAGAAATTAGACTCCCCAAAGCCTCAAGTGGCGTCTAAGATGACGCAAAAGCTGCACCTTCCCTCATCACGCCCAACTCCCTCTTCATATCATGTGAAATACAACCTTGTACCATATAGATATGAAAAGAAAAGAGTAATGCATACCAAAATTCATATCATCCACGCACTACGCACACACACAAGGACATATCAAAAACGTCCTTCATACAATGAGTATAGAGGAGTCCTTGGACAAAGGCCCAAAATGCATTCACCACATGTCTATTATATCGCACCTTCATCTACATTCTTGCCATTTGATAGACCGAGAAGGATCACCCAAGTATGGGTACCGAAAGGTACTTTTACCAAAAGGTGATTAACTAACTCGAAAGGACCAAAAGTTAAAAGGGTACCTAAATCATCTTTGCACATTGCAGGGAGCCCACACATCGAAAGATACAATTATTAAGTGGTTCCTTGATAGTGGATGCTCGAGGCACATGACGGGTGACCCGAGCTTGTTCACCAAATTAAACAAGGTCACAAAAGGCGGATCCGTGACCTTTGGAGACAACGAAGGCAAGATCATCGGAAAAGGTACGATTGGAAATCCAAGTACTCTCCAAATCTCCAACGTCTTTTTGGTAAGCAACTTATCCTACAATCTTCTTAGCATTTCTCAATTTGTTGACAATGGTTTTAATGTGTGTTTTACTCACCCTTATTGCAATATAATAAATGAAAATGGAGAAACTGTTTTAAAAGGAAAACGAGAAGATAATATTTTTACACTTTCTATGGATGATGTGGTAGACGCTAAAGTTAAGTGCTTTATGTCAAATGAACCCAATGTGAATTTATGGCATAGACGTTTAGGACACATTGGTATCTCCACACTAAAAAAAACTTCAACGAAAGAACCTAGTACGAGGATTGCCTAAGTTTGATTTAGACAACTTTCAGTTGTGTGAATCTTGCATAAAAGGCAAACAAACACGTGAGTCACTTAAGCCTAAAAATGAAATAAACACGACTAGAGTCTTAGAACTATTACATATTGATTTGTTGGGTCCTAGTCGCACTACAAGCCTTGGTGGGCGCCACTATGCATGCGTGATTGTTGATGATTTTTCTTGTTACACTTGGACTTTATTTCTTGCACATAAGGATGATAGTGCCATTGAGATTGCGAAATTAATCAAACAGCTTGAAAATCAATACGGTGTAAATGTGAAAAAGATAAGAAGCGATAGAGGCGGTGAGTTTAAAAACAAAGAAATGATTTCATTTTGTGAAGAAAAGGGAATTAAGCATGAGTTTTCGCCACCTAGAACTCCACAATTAAATGGAGTAGTAGAAAGAAAGAATCGTACATTACAAGAAATCGCTAGGACTATGTTATGCGAAAATAAATTGCCTAGATTTCTGTGGGCGGAAGCCGTAAATTGTGCATGCTATATTGTAAATCGCCTATCTATAAGAAAGAAAATAAACAAGTTGCCTTATGAGATTTTGAATGATCGCATGCCTAAGATTGACTATTTTCGTGTGTTTGGATGCAAATGTTTTGTTTTAAATGCAAAGGATAATTTAGACAAATATGAATCCAAATCAATTGAGTGCATTTTTGTTGGATATTCTATAAATTCAAAGGCATATAGATGTTATGATCCTCTCACTAGACAAATCATGGAATCTATTCATGTGAAATTCAATGAATTTGGTGAGATTGATAAGATAAAGAATATAACGATGACTTTGAATTGAAACCCGTGTTGAATGAAGATGATGGTACATTTGATATGCATGATATGAATGACACACTAGAAATGCATGATCACATAGAAATGCATGATAACATAGAAAATAATCAACCAATATGGCATAGAGATCACCCACATGATCTCATCATAGGCGACCTCACTCACGGTGTGCGACCACGTAGAAGAATTACTTCGGATGAAATAAATGAATTTCATGCTATGATTTCTGAAATTGAGCCCAAAAATGTGCATGATGCTTTGAGTGATTCTTCTTGGATTGATGCCATGCATGATGAACTTAATCAATTTGTTAGAAACGATGTATGGGATTTAGTGCCACGACCACAAGATAAGATGATAATAGACACAAAGTGGGTGTTTAGGAATAAAATGAATGAAGAAGGAAAGGTCGTTAGGAATAAAGCGAGACTTGTAGCACAATGCTATAATCAAGAAGAAGGAATTGACTACGATGAAACATTTGCACCCGTAGCACGTTTAGAAGCTATACGACTATTACTTGCTATTGATTGCATGAAAGATTTCAGATTATATCAAATGGACGTAAAAAGTGCATTCCTAAACGGATTTATACAAGAAGAAGTATACGTGAAGCAACCACCCGGTTTTGAAGATTTGAAACATCCCGATCACGTGTACAAACTAAAGAATGCACTATACGGCCTAAAGCAAGCACCGAGAGCATGGTATGATCGTTTTGCTACTTTCCTTCTAGAAAATGATTTCAAACGAGGTACTATAGATAGTACACTATTTTTGAAACAAGATAAATCGGATTTAATTATTATCCAAATCTACGTTGATGACATTATTTTCGGTTCTACCTCACATAGACTTGTTGAAGATTTTGAAAATTGCATGAAAACTGAATTTGAAATGTCTATGGTAGGTGAACTTAATTATTTTCTTGGCTTGCAGATTAAGCAAGCGAGTAAAGGGATTCACATAAGTCAAGCAAAATATTTCAATGACATGATTAAAAAGTTTAACTTTGAAAATTTGAAACCATCCCCCACCCCTATGAGTGTCACTACTAAATTGGACAAAGACGAACATGGTAAAGACGTTGATAATGGCTTATATCGATCGATGATAGGTTCTTTGCTATATTTAACTGCTAGTAGGCCTGATATCATGTTTAGTGTATGCATGTGCGCACGATTTCAGAGTCAACCTACGGTGTCTCACTATAATGCGGTAAAAAGAATATTCCGTTATATTAAGCACACGCCCACCTTAGGAATTTGGTACGATAAGAATTCCACATTTAACTTACATGCTTATACTGATGCAGATTATGGTGGCTGCAAAATAGATAGAAAGAGCACGAGTGGACTTGCCAATTTATAGGAAACTCACTCATTTCATGGTTTTCCAAAAAGCAAGCAAGCGTTGCTTTGTCCACTACTGAGGCAGAGTACATGGCACTTCGCCTTTGTTGCACACAGTTGTTGTGGATAAAACAACTTTCGGACTTAGGAATTACCGTAAATAGAATTCCTATATATTGTGATAGTATGAGTGCCATTAATTTGTCTAAGAACCTCGTGTTACACTCTAAGGCTAAGCATATAGAAGTACGCTATCACTTTCTTCGTGATCACGTAAACAATGGTGATATCGTCATAGATCACGTACGCACAGAAGCACAAGTAGCGGATATTTTTTAAAAGCCTTAAATCAAGCCACGTATGAATCTCTTCATTCTAAATTAGGCATGATTCCAGCTGATATGATGTGATTTGACGTGATTTGATTTTCTTTCCTTATTTACAGGAATCTTTTGATTTACTTTCCAAAATAAAGGGGGAGAGAAAGCATGATTTAATGGGAAGAGAGACACTAATTGATACTGATTGCACAAATCAAGGGGGAGCCGAATTTGAAATTTGAAATTCAAATTTCAAATTTATGCATGTTTGAAGGGGGAGCGATAGCATTTAAATCATGTGCATAAGTTATTTTGAAAATCATCAAAAGGGGGATATTGTAGAGAAAAGGGGGTTTGAGTGATTTCAAAATATATGATTTAAATGAATAACATACCAAACGTGCATGATATATACATGTATGCATGATATGTTGATTACTACTTGCCTTATTTAGCTTGTATATAATGTTGCCGTACTAACGAGCCATGAAGTGCTAAAGCTTACATCATATGGCAAACATTTGTTGTGTTTACACTATTTTCAGGTGCCACCATTAATGAACTAAACTAGTTCATTAAGTGAAGCACTTAGTTAATAAAACTAAGTAGTTCATTAAAGGAAGCCACATTTGGAAAAGGCACAAAGGCAACAAGGCTAAGGAAGGAAAGTCTTATCCTCCTCCCCTCATTAATACATACACGCCATATACATATATAATACATATATTTTCAGATTTTTTTTGAAAAAGGCACATGCACATGTATTCCAACGTACTACCAACACGTTATATATTTTACGTACGTACGTTAACGTCACACCACTATACTTAACTCATATTTATGAGTATATTCAGGACTTATATCATATGATATAAGTCATGGTGATGACAAATTAAATACGACACGTTAAAAGGTTCTAAACCAAAAATTGTCGTATCGGGCAAATACCGAAACTTAGCCAACGTGTCACGTACTTGCCATAAATAGATGGCCAGCCCCTACATCTCAAAAATCATCAAAACTTTCGTGGGGTTGAGAATATTTTCAGCCAAAAATACTTTCCATGTTGGCACACACAAATCACCCCACATTAAGGTCAAAATGTGAAGATTCCAATTTTAATTTTGACATATGTTAATGGCGCCACTTTAGACCAGACAAGTGCTAAGATTTAAAGTATATATTATATATATTATGTGTAACATAATATATATAACATGTGCAAGAAGTTGGAATTTAATTAGAGAAAAATCGGGTAATCGAGAAATATCGAAAATTCGGTTTTCTACGCACACAACACATGGAACGTTTTTGGTACATCATATGACACGTATCTAGACACTTTTTACATATGTTATACATCTTAAAGTGTTCTAGAAAAATAAATTAAGGGCTGATTGGAATATAACATGTGTGTATTATTAAATGTGCACTATTTTACAAAGTTAGCAAAAATAATTTTCAGCACATGTATATACACTATACACGCATATCACAGCTGAGATGGAGCTTATTTGGAGCCTTGTTGGCATATTGATTGGTCAAGAATCAACCATGCAATGTTGGTGAATTAAAGAAAGAAGCTACAAATGGTAAGATTTCAAACTTTGTCTCACTTATAACACATGCTGAAAATGTCAGCATGTGTAAGTATGGTGGCCGAAATTTTCACATTAAAAGGCTATATTTTATCATCTTGAATTATGTGATTTATTGGGAGAAGAAATGGAAGTAATTTGAATATTTTTTAAATTCATAAATTGTGATATTTTATATATCACACATGCTGAAAATTTTTCAGCATGTGTGAAAGGTGTCATGGCCAAATTCATGGGCATAAAGTTGTCCAAATTCATTTCTAATGTGATAAGGATATTTGCCATCAATTGGTGATTCATTTTAATTAGAAAAATCAAAGAAAAAATGGAATTATTTTGAATTGTACAACCATGTAACACATGCTGAAAATTCAGCATGGCAAATTCTCATTATGGCCGATTTGCATACCTAGTGTGGGAGAAATTTTGTCTTGCAACATTTATGTGACAATCTTGTGTATTATGGAATTAATTTTATGATTGATATTGGCACATGTTTGAGTGATATATTCAGATTTTTCCAAGTCATCAATGATGACAACATTCAACCTATCATGAAGTGCCAAGTAAGCAAAGCTTAAATTATCATCCAATGAGAAGGTGACAAGTAAGCAAGACCATGTCACAATGATGTCTTACATTCTCCCAAGGACTTAGAAGATAATTTTCAAGAGGGGGAGGACATAAGGAGGGACGGCCATATGACATTAAAAGGAAAGAAGATGAGCAAAAACAAGACAAGCACAAGCATTGCGTGATCAAACGCCTAGCTCTTCCTCTTCTACATTCTCTTTCTTTCTTTCTTCTTGAAAGCCTATTGTATTCATATTTTTCAATCTTGAATAGGCTTGATATAGACCACCACATATTCCATATCTTTGTAAAAGATTGATCAAGATGTGATCAATCTTCATTCTTGCGAGGTGGTGTTGTTCGTGCGAATTGTATTCATCATACAAGGTTTGTAAAGGGTTAGAGTTGGTGTGTAACTCCATCAACCCTGTGGTAAGGTGTATTGCGTGTGTGTGACTAGTGTGAACCAAGGAAGGTATTCCTTGAAGACTGGAGTAGGTTGTTTATAACCGAACCAGTATAAAATTCTTGGTGCCATTTACTTTCAGCATTTACTTTCTGTTACTACACAGTTTACACTTTTTGTTGGCGTTTATAAAATAGTAAACGACTTTCAAAAATCACGAAAATTTTCAGAAACATAGCCACACGTTCTAGGGTTAATTTGGCACAAGTTTCAACCCTTTTGGATAAGTATAAGTCGATCAAACATCAAAAATTTGGAGACTAGTGCAGTCTGATTTTCAGACTTGCAAAGGTTGAGACTTTGATTGTAATTGACCTACTTCCCAAAAGAAATTTTCAAATCTGTTTCAACCCACTTAAATATTGTATATAAGGAGTCAATGGTTAAATTTTCAGTGCATTTGGACTTACACACAAATAGGAATAAATTTTTCAAAACCGTCTACCGTTTCTAACAGATTCGCGCAATCTGATCACCAACGGTTTTTGAAGGGGTTAAAGGTTGAATTTTTATTTGAAATTTTTAGGGGACCCTCATAACATCTGAGGATAAGTTCTCTCAAAATTTCAAAATTTTTGAAGACCTATAACCTGGTTTTAAAAACGTTTTAAAACTGGTCCTGGAAACAGAATCTGTTTTCAGAAGTTGAGTTGTTTAGT
>AP025044.1:9502865-9514478 GCA_036186865.1 Eustoma russellianum | reverse complement strand
AGTTGGTTTTCAAACCCGGACCATGCATTTTCTGGTCCTTCAAGTTGTTTTCCCAAATTTTTAAATTCTGCACTTTTACCTCAAAATTTTTAAGAATTCGCACATTTGTCCCTACCTTTCAAGTTTTGCAAAATTGACCCATAGTTTTGATAATATTGCTTATTTCCTCCCAAATTCTTCATAAATTGGAATGTTGCCCCACAATTATGTTGATACATGTTCCCTCAAAACTCTTGAGAAATCACACATATGTCCAAAACCCATTAAACTCAAGCCACGACCACTCTAAGTGAATCACCTGAATTCCTATTACGTTTTCTCCATAAATAAAATTGAATTATTGTCTCTACGTTCCATCGTTACCATTCAAGTTAATCTCAATTAGTCAAGTGATGAAAGAAGATAATTATGTTGTGCTGATGTGTCCTAACTTTTGCCTCTTGTAGGACAATCATATAAAGAAAATCATTAGACGCGGTATTGAGCACAGAGGCCTCTATTACGTTGATGATGTGGCCCATCAAGGGACTGTCTTGCTCTCACATAGGACATCAAACCGACAAATTTGGTTGTGACATCGATGCCTTGGGCATCCATCCCTGAGGTACTTTCGTCATCTTTTTCCTGCACTCTTCATAAGCAATAATACTCATTTCTCTTGTGAAACTTGTGCTTTTGCAAAAAGTCATCGCACTTCTTTCAGCTCAAACAATACACGAGTTCAATCTATGTTTTCTCTAATCCACTCTGATATGTGGGGACTAGCAGCTTCTCCTACCCCTAATGGTTTTCAGTACTTTATACTGTTTATCGACGAATTTTCTCACATGACTTGGATGTACTTGATCAATAATAAATCTGAAGCCTACATAAAGTTCGTAGACATTTTCCAAATGATTTAGACCTAATTCAATCAAAAAATTCAAATTCTTTGGTCTGATAATGGCGAAGAATATGTGAACCATGAAATTAAAGTTTTTTTTTTTGAAAATTGCCTTATCAGCCGAACCTCTTGTCCTAACACACTCTAACAAAATGACATTTTGCAAAGTAAAACTGCATTCTTCTCAAAATGACCAGAGCCATTATGCTTGAATCAGATTTTTCCAGATACGTCTGGCTTGAAGTAGTTGCCACATCCCTTATCTTCTTAAGCGCTTATCCACAAAAATCCTTGACCACAAAACTCCTCTCGAAGTGCTAGCAACCCAAACACCTACCCCACATATATAAACTCTTCTCCCACGTATCTTTGGTTGTTTCGTACTTGACCACATTCCAAAACATGAATGATATAAACTTGATTTGTGTGCTATTATTTGTGCATTTACGGGATATGCGGTTCATCAGAAACGTACTGTTGTTACAGCATAGCTACCCGTCTCATCCACGTCATCATGGATTGCGATTTTCTTGAGATAGATTTGTACTATCTTGATCAACCTCATCTTCAGGGAGAGATTGCAAATAACTACTCGATTAGTTGAGCGGTACAATTACTCCAGACATTATTCCAAACACTATTCTAGACACTATTCCTATTTCCACAAGTCCAACAATCAGCGCAACATAGACCAATAAACTCATAACTATCATTGATCCACCTTTGCGTGGTGTCCAACAAGAGGTAAGTGAAGCAACACTCAGTTTCGATACTACTGTACATGTTAATCTAGATATTTCTGGAGAAAGTAGGTATACTTTGTCTCGTATGAGTAACCATGAGTGCTACCGATGCGATACTCACCTAAGCATATGTAGGTGGGGGTTCACTATTAAATACAAAGCAGATGGTATTATTGAATGATACCATGTCAGGTTAGTAGCGAAGGAATGTATGTAGACATACGACATTAATTATTCAGAGTCCTTCTTCCTGGTAACTAAGATTGATACTATTAGGATATTGTTCTCGAAAGCATCAAATCAAGATTGACCCCTTCATTAGTTTAGTGTTAAGAATGCATTTTTACATGGGGGTCTAAAAAAAGAAATATATAAGAAGGCATCACCGTGGTTGTATGGAGACTTCTAAAAAAATGAATTTCGCAGGTTAAAAAGGCACTATGTTGCTCAAACAGTCCTCTCATGAATGGTTCGGATGATTTATAGTAGTTGTAAAACAAAATGGGTATAAGTATAGTGATGCTAATCACATCTTGTTCTTTAAAAGAAATGGAAATTTGGTTACTTGCTTGATAATCACTGTAGATGATATGACCATATCTGGGAATGATGAAAAGGAAATTGATCGAGTTCGAGAGAGTTTGTTTACAGAATTTGACATGAAAGATCTAGGACGTCTCAAGTATTTCCTAGGGATTTACATTCTTTGGTTGAAAAAGGAAATTTTCATATCTCAACAGAAGTATGTACTAGATCTACTAGCAAAGTTCGGGATGATAGACTACAAACCAAGCTACACTCCGATGAATGGTAAACCACAAGATAAGATTCGAAGAAGGGACTCCATTGGCGAATCAGGAATAGTACAAAGATTGATTGAAATTGATATATCTCTCTCACATGAGGTGTGATATTTCATAAACAGTTGGAATGGTAAGCCAGTTTATGCAACAACCCTAAGATGTGCTCATGGAGGTAGCCATGATGATAGTTTGATACCTAAAAGGTACACCGGGCTGAGGAATTATATTCAGAAGGAATGAACATCTAGATGTTGAGGTTTTCACTAATGCAGATTGTGCAGGTAACCCAAATGATCGACAGTCTACCTTGGGATATTTTGCCTTGGTATGAGAGAATCTGGTTACATAGAGAAGTAAAGTAAAAGGTAGTAGCGCTATCAAGTTCGAAGGCGGAGTTCAAGAGAATCGCCAAAGGTGTAAACGGAGTTCTATGGTTAAAGAAACTAATGACTGAGATTGGGTTCCCACCAAAACTTCCGACTAAGTTTGATTTGGAACAGTAAAGCAGCTATTAGTATCTGTGAAAATCCAGTGTGGCACGATAGAACAAAATATGTGGAAGTAGACATACATTTCATAAAAGAAAAGATTTAAGAGGGACTCGTTAAGCTGCTATTCGTGATATCAGAGAATCAGCTAGCCAACATTCTCACAAAGGCGGTAACTGAAAATGTGTTCGATTCGATATGCAAGTTAGGTGTCGATGACCCACTACCTAACTTGATGGGGAGTATTAGCTAGGAGTAAATTATAGAGGATATAATTAAATCAAGCTAAATCATGAAAGGAGAATATTCACACCTTTTTTACATTTTATTATATTGATTGCATACTATAGATAGCTATAGTGATTGTGCTATATAAAACTTATATATATTTATAAAAATCAATAAAATACAACTTTCATTCACCAAATAAAAATTCAACAATTACTTCAGAAAACTAGGCATGTGAGTAAATAAATAGACATGAGATTGCATTGTCAACTTCACTTTCCATCGAAAAAATTTCACGAGACCAGAAGAAGAAAAAGCAAAAAAAAAAAAAAAAAATAATAGATGCTAAAAAGTTGTTAAGTCCAACCTTGGGATATGGACATTTTCCATCGGAGGTACAAATAAGGAATAAATGACTAATTCAATCTCTTCCATTAAGAAATAGTGCATTTATTTTTATTTGATTTAAGCAAATAAAAGAATATTCTTTTAGGAAAGAAAAAGAAATGGTAGGGTCCGCATTTGTTGTTCGTATCAATTCAATGATGCAAAAAATAATTAGAACTGAATGCAAAAAATATCAAAAATCATCTCGTAATGTATTTAACTAGAAAATATATTATATTTTTAAAAAACTTATCCACTCGTTATAAAATACCAAGTTTAAAGTATTGGAAACATGAGAGGCAATCGAAATCCTCTAAGAATGAGAATCAAAAGTGACAAAAAAAATAAGATTACTGACGAGGTCGGATTGTCTCGCCAAGGTAAAAGTAGAAATACTCGGAGCTAAGGCTGTTAATCCCCCGTCACTTGTCCTTCTTGGAAGCCTGAGAAAGAAAAGAAAACGTTAGGGGTCCCAAGACGCTGTCCCGGGAAAACCCTCCGACGCTCAAGTCAGTTGTGAGCACTTATGCGTATGTCTTTAACTGAATTTAAGGTTTGATAAAACCTGTTTTGAGGTCGGTCAGAGTGTGGGCCGAGCTGAGATGAAAAGTGGTGGGTCTTATCTTTCTGAATTGTTGAGGCCTTTTAAGACCTCCCAAGCTTGGCTTTCTTTCTGTTGAGGAGGCCCTTTTATACTTTGTGTAGCTAGGTGCTGCGTGTCTCAGGTGGATAAAATGAAGATATCTGGCCATCTTGCATGGCAGCCGTGCAGTTGCTAAAGATTGTTGTGCTAGCAACTTCCCTCCGTATGATTGACATCTGGAGAGTGGAGATTGCATGGAGGCCACGTAGCAAACAGCTCTGTGACTATTGTAGTCTGGCCGAGGTCATTAGTTGGAGACCTGCAGCCGAAGTGAATTATTGACAACTGGGAACCGACTGGACTCCTTTGGCCGAACTGAGTATCTAAACGAAGTCAGTGGGGGGGGAAGGGGGGCTAAACTGCTATGGCCGAGGTGCCATTTAACCGGGCAGAAGCGCAGAGGCTTTAGTCCGAGGTGTCTAGGCCGTGGCTCTATTACCGAGCTACTCTGTGGCCAAGATGGAACTTTGAAGCCGAGATAAAACCTCCTGGCCGAGACAATATCAATAAACGAGGTGAGACCCTTAGGCTGAGATGTGCTCAATCCCCAGGGTGTTCTAGCCGTGCGGCTGAGGTGACTAGAAGACTGGCCAAGATAGATTATTTGTCCACCTCGGACTTGGTCTATTACTGGGCCGAGCTGCAGCACTTGGTCATTTTGTGTCCTTACTGAACGTTGACCGTTATTGACTGACGAGCCCTTTTCTTGGTATCATCATCTGCCCCCCAGATTAGACTGGCCGAGCTGAGGGCAGGCTAATCTGATGATATCGTTATCTCCCGCCGAGGTGTCACTCTTGAAGCCAATTATTCCATACCTATCAAGCGTGGTGTACGAAGCATCAGTTCGTAGCTGTACTAATTGAATTAGGCTGACCAGACGAATGACCTTCCCGGACACGTGTCCATCTCGAATTGGTTTGTCCTGCGCAATTATTGTCTACGCAGACCGAGGTAACAACGGTTCAGCTTTTAATCATGTCGGTTCAGGATTTGATGCCAATCAGTCTTGATGGTGGCGTGGGAATCGAGGTCGGTCTAACCCGAGGTGACCTTTAGAATGGCTGAGACTTGCCTATAAATAGGGCTTCATTCCTCATTTTTCCCCTTTTGCGTTCTAATTGCTCTCTCCTCATTTTTGCTCTTCACCGGTGTCAGCTCTTCTGGCGTTTCCCCTTGCTCCGGCGTCCTTTTCATCTTGGCGATCTTCTTTCTTCTCTCCCGGCTAATCACTTGTAAGTCCTGTCTTCCATGTCTTCTGCTTCAGATTCCCAAAATCGCTCTGAGGGAGCTTCCTACGTTGGTAATGTAGGAAACCTCAGTTCATCATCTGAAAGGACGGTTGTCTCTGAAAACCTTCTTCCAGCTCGGCCCTTAGGTGGCGCTGGGGATGGTGCCGGCCCTAGTGGCCAGGCTCCGCCGAGCAGAGCTATTAGAGTAGTTGAGGTTTCTCCGGAACAGGCAGAAACCATCCCACCTCCGGGCACGACAGTGGTGCCTAGTAGATCTAGGGTTTCAACTCTGCCAGTAGGGGTTGTTTATAGGGGGTCTCCTTCAGCCGAGGTCCAAGAATCCTTCTGTACCTTGTCCGAGGTGGACGTTTCTTTACTGTGTGGGATGTATGACATTGATGTCGAACAATTTGACCCCATTCTTCCCTCAGCTAATCAGACAGCCTATGACCCTCCTGCGGGATATGAGGCCGTTTATGAGGAATATTTTCACTCTGGGTTTCGTCTTCCCGTCCCAGCTTCTTTGTTTCGAATTCTTCATTCTTACAACCTTAGGCTTCCCCAGATCAAGCCTAATAGTTTAAAAATTATTGTCTTTCTTGCTCTTCCTTAGAGCATCTGAGATCCCCTTTGATCAGAGGATCTTTCGGAGTCTGTTTGCCTGTCGGTCTTCTGAAAGTTGGTATTACTTTACCAAAAGAGTGACTCCTGAAGATTTCAATTATGTCGTACATATTCATTCCTTCAAGAAAAACTGGAAAGGTAGGTTCTTCTATATTAAGAAGTTAGGGCTACCCCAATTGGATATATGGAAGTCAGGCAGAGCTGACAACATGAAGCCGAGCCCAGAATTTTGTGATGAGGCAGCCAAATTATATTCCTCGCCTGTAGTTATTGACTGGCATAAGGTTAATGACTCAGTTCTGAAGGCAACTGACCTGGGTTCCTTAGCCTCTGGCCCTCACTACAAATCCCTTTCTCCAGAAAACTTGGCAATAGTCCGGGGTATTCACTGATACCTGGTATTTCCTTTTCGTTTTTTGACGACCTTCTTTTATCCTTATATTCTTTGTGCAGGTTCCATGGCTCCTGAAGGCAAAGATTTTGCAGCAAAAATTGCCAAGGCTGCATCCAGGAAGAAGGCTCAAGCTGCAAAAGCTAGGGCCGAGGACGCCCAGAATCTGCCCCCAGCTGAAGGCATTGCCGAGGCTGAGGTGAATCAGGCCATCACCATAGCGTCTGAGTCGACCACTCCAGGTATTGTGCATTTTTAGACTTGTAAAATTGCTCACTGGGGTGGTTTTTTACCTTGGTTATTGTAGCAGGTGCAAGGGCCGAGATCCCACCAAAGGATCACGCTCCTGACCTTGAGCAGACTCAGCAAATTGAGATTTCCATTTTGGGAAAAAGGACGAGGGAAGATGTCCCTGTCCCTGAGGCCGAGATGGAACCTGCTCAGGAAAATGTAACGGTGGGCGAATTTGATGAAGCCGACACCGTAATGAACCCTGCTGTAGCCAGGAAGATGAACAGTCTGATACTGCCCGTTGACAAGCAACGTTTCTCAACTGCATCTTGGGGCGGCTTGGTCAACACTGTCCACATCAACTCTTCCATGGTATGATCTATCTCTTGCTTGTTATACCTGCTGAAGTTTTTACTAACCCCACTTTGGTGAAACAGCTAAAAGTGCAACTGTCCGAGCTCATTAGCCGGGGTGAAGAGCTGCAAAGTCAGCTGGCAATTAAGATCAAAGAGTCTGATGCTAATTCCCAAAGCATCGCATTTTTGAAGTCAGAGATCATCAAAGTTCAAGGCTAAAAGGAAGAGGCCGAGACCAAGTGGGCCACGGCCAACTCCTTAGTGGCTGGGCTGGAAAAGAGAAATGCCGACCTGGAGGAATGTTACAACCAGGTAATGGCGGAGTCTGGGCAAAAAGATGCCATAATCACATCTCTGCAGGAAAAACTGGAACTGCAAGCATCAAATTTTTCTACTCAACTTGCTGCGGCCAAGTCTGAAGCAGTAGCCGAGTTCAAGAAGTCGGAGCTGTTTGAAGAGAACATGGTGCTTTTACAAGGCCCAGTTCTGCAGATGGCCCAAACAAAGGCCATAGATGTCTGCGCCGAGGTCTGCCCCCAGCTGAATAAAGAGGATCCTCGGCTGGTTGAACTTTATAACATCAATGCTGAGGCCGAGTTCGAAGCCCAGTTTCAGAAGTTCACTGATGGGGCAGACTTGCGAGAAGATGAAGAGCAGATATAGGCTCGTACTTAGATTAGAACTTAAGACGAATGTACTCTATCATCAATGAAAGTTTCAGCCCCTTTGATTTGCAATTCTCGTTTGTTTCCGAGTTTTTTGCATTTTTCAGTATTTTCTTCAAACTTTTTTGTTGCCGAGATCACACATCAGCCTCACTAATCTTGAGCAAATCTGTTTAAAACTGTCTGTAGACTAGTGTAACTCGAGCTTTTCAGGTTTATTGTTGCCGAGATTGAGGTCGGTCTTATTAAACCTGCTCAGTTCTAATGAAAGATTGACAAAATAAAAGTTACCTTGTTATGCTGATCTTGAATAAGAGAATCGTGTTGCCTTGGCCGAGATCCCATTCAAAGGGATAATTCTGAGCATATCAGACGTATGCTAGCCGAGATGAGGTATAGAGATCTGTCCCTGACCTCATCCAGATTTGCCAAGGTCACGAGTTTCGAGCAAATTGGTGCCCCGAGCTGACCGAGGTGCAACTTCTACCCTCAAGCGAGATCTTTCTCAAACCTGCTGAGAAGAAATCTTTAACCCTCCGGCGGGCTCTTTCCCCAGAAATTGATGAGAAGAAATTTTTACCCTCTGGCGGGCTCTTTCCCCAGAACCTGCTGAGGAGAAATTTTAGCCTCCTGGCGGGCTCTTTCCCCAGAACCTGCTGAGGAGAAATTTTAACCCTCTGGCGGGCTCTTTCCCCAGAACCTGCTGAGGAGAAATTTTAACCCTCTAGCGGGCTCTTTCCCCAGAACCTGCTGAGGAGAAATTTTAACCCTCTGGCGGGCTCTTTCCCCAGAACCTGCTGAGGAGAAATTTTTAACCCTCAGGCGGGCTCTTTCCCCAGAACCTGCTGAGGAGAAATTTTAGCCCCCTGGCGGGCTCTTTCCCCAGAACCTGCTGAGAACAAATTTTTGTAAAAAACTTTAGTTCCGCAGAGCTGTCCACAACATTGAGTTGGATGAACACAAACTTTTTATTGCTGAGAAACTTCATGCACCAAAAGGTGCTTTATTGACTGCTGTACAGACTCATTATAAGGCCGAACTGGGGGTTTTCAAATGTATACGAAAATTGATCCCCACTTTGAGCTCAGTTAACGGTCAAGGCAGCCTAACTTGCTGTTTTTTCAACTCAGAGCTGCCGCTCGGATTGGCGTCCACCTCGGGGATCGTCTAAGTCGGCTTTACTGCGCAAGTTCAATCTCGGATCGTGAAACTGCTACAGATGGCGAGCTCAATTTGACGAGCTATCTCTTTACCGAGTTGCCTATAGTCTTCTGTATCATGTCCTATATCATGATAATATAGGCAGTAGAGTTGTGGATCCCTCTTATGGAGTGGCCCTGCAAGGGGCTTAGGTTCCTTTGCCAAACTCTTCTTCCTCATATAGGAGAGGATGTGAGCTTTTGAAGCCAACAGAGAGGTCCTTTCTCTGCCCTGACCCCCCATCCGAATTTTGACAGATTTCTCGCCGTGAGGCCTGGATATGTGTTCCAGGACTGGAAGGCCGAGATGAGGTCGAAAGGCGCTGTATGGTCTGATAATCAGACCTCCGCGGTGGGTATCCTGCTTTAGTTATAATCTCGGCTTGACATTCAGAATGATACCCTGGCTGAGATGGAGAATACTCCAGCTGCTGAATACTGATACTGCTAGGAGAGGGTCCACTGGTACCTTCTGTTAAGGCTTTCCCTCTTAGCTCCATAACGGCTTGAAATGCTGCCGGATTTTGAGCCACATAGTGTATAGCCCGCATATGTTCTTCATATGAGAAGATGATAGGAGTTGAAAACTTTGACTCCTTGGAACATTGTGCAGTCAGAGAAGACTTTTGATAGTCTTCTTCACTCATCTTTCTCTCGATAGCTTTCAAGAGCAGTTAGAAAGACTTAGTCACTGGTGGAGCCTTTCGTGGATATTTCGTATGTGAATGAGACCCGAAGGTTCAGGGCCCTCCTTCTAGCGCCAATTTGACGAGGTCGGATTGTCTCGCAAAGGTAAAAGTAGAAATACCCGGAGCTAAGGCTGTTAATTCCCCGTCACTTGTCCTTCTTGGAAGCCTGAGAAAGGAAAGAAAACGTTAGGGGTCCCAGGACGCTGTCCCAGGAAAACCCTCCGACGCTCAAGTCAGTTGCGAGCACTTATGCGTATGGCTTTAACTGAATTTAAGGTTTGATAAAACCTGTTTTGAGGTCGGTCAGAGTGTGAGCCGAGCTGAGATGAAAAGTGGTGGGTCTTATCTTTCTGAATTGTTGAGGCCTTTTAAGACCTCCCAAGCTAGGCCTTCTTTCTGTTGAGGAGGCCCTTTTATACTTTGTGTAGCTAGGTGATGCGTGTCTCAGGTGGATAAAATGAAGATATCTGGCCATCTTGCATGGCAGCCGTGCAGTTGCTAAAGATTGTTGTGCTGGCAACTTCCCTCCGTATGATTGACATCTGGAGAGTGGAGATTGCATGGAGGCCACGTAGCAAACAGCTCTGTGACTATTGTAGTCTGGCCGAGGTCATTAGTTGGAGACCTGCAGCCGAAGTGAATTATTGACAACTGGGAACCGACTGGACTCCTTTGGCCGAACTGAGTATCTAAACGAAGTCAGTGGGGGGGGGGCTAAACTGTTATGGCCGAGGTGCCATTTAACCGGGCAGAAGCGCAGAGGCTTTAGTCCGAGGTGTCTAGGCCGTGGCTCTATTACCGAGCTACTCTGTGGCCGAGATGGAACTTTGAAGCCGAGATAAAACCTCCTGGCCGAGACAATATCAACAAACGAGGTGAGACCCTTAGACTAAGATGTGCTCAATCCCCAGGGTGTTCTAGCCGTGCGGCTGAGGTGACAAGAAGACTGGCCAAGATAGATTATTTGTCCACCTCGGACTTGGTCTATTACTGGGCCGAGCTGCGGCACTTGGTCGTTTTGTGTCCTTACTGAACGTTGACCGTTATTGACTGACGAGCCCTTTTCTTGGTATCATCAATTACAAAATCACTTAAAGGTTTATAATATAACTTTTTTTTTACCTGCAAAGGAAAACGTGACCCCCAGTATGAACGAAACGGAGGGAGTATCTTATACTTTCACATATTTTATGTTTTGGTTGACAAAAGGTGTTGGTTCCATTGTTGATCGTTCTTAAATTACGTCGTGACATGTATTCTTCTGGTTTCATGCAGATATGAAGACTAGCTCATCTGTCAAAATTTTAAATAGTCTTTTCGCTTTATGCTTTTCTTTTTTGTAATAAAGTTCTCGCCAACTTTTTACATTCTTATGAATTCTTTGTCACATGTTCACTTAAGGCCATTTTTAGGTTGAACCCCAACTAGTAAGTGTCCCTGCTATACCTAGTCACAAAAGTAGTATAGAGATGTAAATCAGGTATCCAACGGCCCGCCAGCAAGAGCTTGGTCATATACACAGTAGTCTGCATTAGGAGCCCCCCAGCACTGCAGGCAAGCCTACAGGCCAAGGAAGCTCTCACACAATGCACTTGCTGGAAAGGGCCTCTCTTGCCTTTGGCAAGAATTGAACCCTGACCTCCTGTCCGGAACCAGTTGGGCTATGTTCTGGAGACAATTAACGGCTGCTGGACGTTTGCAACCATTTCGCTTGGGGCGGATTCCATTTAGCATAACACACTTGGCCTATGCCGATGACTTGTTAGTATTTTTGCGGGGAACGCAGCAAAACTTACGGCATTTTCACACCTTTCTCACTCAATATGAAACTGCTTCTGGACAAAAAGTTAACTTTCAAAAAAGCAGTATGATCCCTTCTACAAATACATCTCCACGGCAGCGACACAATTTTGAGATGATAATCAACATGAGATGTTCATCATTACCTTTTAAATATCTTGGCTCTTATTTGCACAAAGGTATTCCCCGTACCAGGTACTGTGTTCCTTTATTGCAGCATATTGACGACAAACTTCAAGGATGGCACTCTC
>AP025044.1:9480786-9502855 GCA_036186865.1 Eustoma russellianum | reverse complement strand
GCTTCGGCAACGGTAGATCATGTTTTTCTTCAATGTTCACATGTGCGGCCTCTATGGCACTACTATGCTGGGGAATTGCACTGTCCGACACCATCATCGTTGCGGTTGCGGCAGTATATTCTCGCTTGGTGGTATCGTTCATCTTTTTCGTCATTTCTTGGGGTATTCAAAGTTATAATTCCAGCGATTATACTGTATAACATCTGACGTGGCTACACCTCATTAGTCTATGGAGACCATACTAGCATTACACTCGCATCCCTTCGAGCATCAGTACGCTATGATCTTATCATTTGGTGCAAAAAAATAGCGGGAACTAAAATAGCCGCTTATGCTAGGCGGTTATTCTCTTGGTTACTGTCTCTGCCGATCCCGCGACCTTGCCTGATTCGTTGGCTAACACCACCGCCAGGCCGATTTAAATTGAACATAGATGCGGCAGTTGGTCGACAGTATGCAGCAGGGGGAGCTATATTGCGTAATCATATGGGCTCTTGTGTGGGAGCAATTTCATTCAGGCTACCGGCAAGTACACCGCTACATGCGGAAATTCAGGCTGCATTATTTGGACTGTTATGTTTTCTTCCACTACATCGCATCATCATATTAGAATCTGACTGTAGCCAGATGATATCTCGTTTGGCCCGCCCGCAGCTAGTACATGGGAATTATTATTGTAGCGCCCCGCTCCCGAGCTCCATCCTCGGTAACGGTGCACCCGCCGTATCTCACTCAGGAGAATACAAGGCGTCACATCAACCTGCTACACGTTAATGCTGACATAGAAAAGTTTTCCTTTTCTTTCTGCGGAAACGATAAGTCACAACACTAATTTGAAATTAATGAACTTTAAGGAAGTAACGACAGTAATTCTAGGCTGACCGGGCCTTACGAGACAAGGTCAAATGTCTAAATTTAAAAGCATGAAGCTGTTTTCAAAGTAAAGCTGAAAATTAAACTGTCTGTGTCACCCCATGGCACCACCAAAAGGCCCGTCTCCATCCTTGCCGCATACATATCTACGAGTCACTCAGCCCATTCCACAGTGTCAGACCCATCCTCAACGAAGATGTAGTCAAACCCCGTCTCGGCTTCACCTGGAATAGTAGGGGGTGAGTGATGGTAATCACCCAGTAGGTGCCTCTCAAAACAATACAAACTTACATACCCAAAAAGATATTGCCACGTACCCACGTAAGACAAATAACATGCATTCGGAAGGTAAGACACTCCACGTGTTGGACCGTTCACCTGCAATAAACACCACTAGAGGGGGGTAAATAGTGGTTAGCGGAAATTACACTACAACCCTTTGTTAAAATCCCCTTTGAAAACAGAATCTGAAACCACCTCAGATTCAGAACCCGTTTTTCAAAAATTCACAAATAATTGTACACAACTCCAAAAATTATGAAACTTTCCAGAATTTAACTTTAATGAGTTAACAAGACTCTATCCAAAAATCATACAAAAATAAGATCGTTTGCCCCTTTAAATAAATAAAAAGATTCAGATGGTCAATCTGGACAGAATTGGACAGAATGTTGCTGATTTTGAAAAACGTGTTTCTCTTTGAATACTCAACCAAAAAGGTTGATCTTTATATCAAAACACTCCTTAGGATGTGTAGATGAAGTTTCCAAAAGGCCCTGACCTTAAACAACTCTTGAAAAATACAGAATTTAAGTTTTCTCAAAACTGGTCAGATTGCAGCCAGATTGGAGCAGTTATCTTGCAAAGACTGAAAGACTAACTTTCCCTTGCTCAAATCAAGTGATTCTTGTTGCAAATGAAAGCTAACAGTCTGAAGTATAACTCCACCAAAAATCACGAATTTTGAAAGTGTTTACCTATTTTTTCAAAACGTGAAAAGTTGTGTGAAATCTGTAGTGAAAAACGGGCACAAAACAGAAGAATGTAAAGAAGACAAGAACACCAAGAATTTATCCTGGTTCGGTCAATGTGACCTACTCCAGTCCCAAGGAACACCTTTCCTTGGATTTCACTATGTATGAACCAAATTACAGCAAGAACCAAACTTGATCCTTGGGTTAAACACCAACCTTATTCAAGACTTGGATGAACACCTTTATGCAACTCTTGGTTGCAACACCTCTATCACCTATTGATGTAGCCTTATAGATTGGCTAATCAATCTTACAAATAAGACACAAGAAGGTGTGTATAGTGTAGCTGGACAATAACTAGAAATGGAACACCTTAGCTACACAAAGTATGAACGAAAATATGAGAAGAGAATAGCAAGACAACAATCTTCAATTTTTGCTTTCAAGTGTGTGTCTTCTCTTCTTCACCTTGCCTCCTATTTATAGTGTGAATGGATAGCATATTCTCTCCAAATTTTAGACCATGTGATGGCTGAGAATTTTGAAATAAAGCACCTCCATAATCATCTCCAACAACCTTGTCTCCATTAACTTCAAATTTGAAATTTCAAGTTGACAACTTTTGTCAACTAGCTTGTTTTTGAATTGTCCACTTGCCCAAAAGTCATAAAATGAGTATACCACCTTCTCCACCTGTTTATGGACGTTTTTGATGTTGTATGTATGTATACCAACTCATATTTTGTGAATAAAAAATAATGAATAAGTGTTGACAAGATTATGTCAACATATAACACCAAAATTCCTACTTTCTTCTCCTTTACATATTGTGATGAATCTTGCACCAAGGACACCTTGTAATCTCTAAAAGATGATGATTAATATCCTCTTATAACATATATAAGAGGGTCTTCAAGAAGAAATAGAATGTGACATCTCAAATCGTCACATATCCAGCTATAGTCAATAATATCATCGGTTGAGAGAATAAGATATAAGGTCACCATATAATCTTCAAAATAATAATAACACAGCTCCAGAATGAAGATAATAATATGCTCAAGAGATTCCTTGAGTGAAAATACCGAGACTGTCTTCGGGGGTAAAATGACCAAAATGCCCCTAGTGAGATAAAACTCCAGAAATGACCCCGATGGTCAAAAATAATCACAATACCACCTTTGTCATGATAACCAAGATAATAATATGCACTTGAAATATTTTTCACCATATGATGTTCCTACAAAACTTAAAATACCAATTTTGCCATTTTTGGTAAGTTGTAGAAACTTCCAAGGCACGTTAGTCGCAAGACAATAATAATCACCAAAAACACATAATAAGCACATAATGAGCATATATAAATCATGTACAAATGAAAACAACCATTTTATCACATTTTAGAAAATTATTTCTAAAAACTCTAGACATTGATCGATCGAAGTGCCTCAGCTTCATAGATCGATGTCTCACATAAAGGTTCAGATTTTGCCTCTGACCTACATCGATCGATCGAAGTGAGAGTTTGATATACATCGATCGATTGATGTGTCTTAGGTTTAGAGATCGATGTCTCACAGAAAGGTCTTAAACTTATCTGCCTTACATAGATCGATCGATGTGAACTTGTTCAACTTTTAATCACATATAACACCATGTGTGACATTTTTAAGTATTCATCACTTAAAATCATGACTTTGAAAATTATCCAAACATATTTCTCAACATTCTCCCCCTTTTGGATGATTTTCAAAATAACCTAACATGATTTTAATGTCACAACTTATAACCAAAAGTTTAACCAAATGTTTTCAACTATGTTTTCAACGTTTAAATAGTATGCTGCTCCCCCTCAACTCATACTCTCCCCCTTAAACTATGCTCCAAAATTTATACCAATAAAAACTTAGTATATGATTCATCATGACTTACCAACTAAAATCATGTTCTTGTTCTTATTCTATCTCCCCCTTTATTTTGCAAATCATGCAAAAGATAGAACTATACAATGGTATCGTAAGTCATCATTCCTAATTTGGCTCGTAAGTTTTCAAAAGTGGCTTGATTAAGAGGTTTGGTGAAGATGTAAGCGATTTGGTGATCAGTTCTTATATGGTTTATCACTATGTCCTCATTTTGAACATGATCTCGAAGAAAGTGGTATCGTACCTCAATGTGTTTGGCCTTAGAATGAAGTACCGGATTCCGGGAAAGATTGATTGCACTTGTGCTATCGCAGAAAATTGGAATCCTATTCATTTTAATGCCAAAATCACTAAGTTGCTGTTTAAGCCAAAGTATTTGGGTAGTACACAAACTCAAAGCAATATACTCGGCTTCAGTGGTAGAAAGAGCTACACTAGCTTGCTTTTTAGAAAACCAAGAGATCAAATTGGTTCCTATAAATTGACATGTACCGCTAGTGGATTTTCTATCTAACCTGCAACCACCATAATCAGCATCACTATATGCGTGTAATTCCAACTTAGCGTTTCTATCATACCACAATCCTAAGTGAGGTGTATGCTTAAGATATCTAAAGATCTTTTTCACTGCATTGTAATGTGATACCTTAGGACAAGATTGAAACCTAGCACACATACACACACTAAACATAATATCAGGTCTTGATGCAGTTAAGTATAACAATGAGCCAATCATAGACCTATAAAGTGTGTCATCAAAAGGTTTACCGTTTTCATCCTTATCAAGTTTGGTACTAACACTCATAGGGGTAGTTGTAGGTTTCAACTCTTCAAAGCCAAACTTCTTAATCATATCATTGACATACTTAAGTTGGCTAATGTGAATTCCTTGAGGGGTTTGTTTGATTTGAAGTCCTAAGAAATAATTCAACTCTCCTACCATTGACATTTCAAATTCTGACTTCATACATTCTTCGAAGTCTTTTACTAAGGTAGGGTTGGTTGAACCAAAGATTATATCATCTACGTATATTTGAACTATAAACAAATCATTACCTTTTCTTCTTAGGAATAATGTGTTGTCGATGGTCCCCCTTTGATAATTATTTGCAATAAGAAAGTTCGCAAATCTATCATACCAAGCTCTTGGAGCTTGTTTCAAACCATATAGAGCTTTCTTAAGCTTGTAAACATGGTTAGGATTCTTTGGATCTTCGAATCCAGGGGGTTGTTTGACAAACACCTCTTCTTGGATATATCCATTTAAGAAAGCACTCTTAACATCCATTTGGAAGAGTTTGATGTTACTTATACTTGCAATCGCAAGTAACAATCTAATTGCTTCTAGTCGTGCAACGGGTGCAAAGGTTTCTTCATAATCTATTCCTTCTTGTTGATTATAACCTTGTGCGACTAGTCTAGCCTTATTCCTTGTAATATTTCCTTGTTCATCCATTTTATTCTTGAAAACCCATTTAGTTCCTATGATAGACTTGTCTTCTGGTTTAGGTACTAAGTCCCACACGTTGTTCCTTGTGAATTGATTTAATTCCTCATGCATAGCATCTATCCATGATATGTCACCTAAGGCTTCCTTTACGTTCTTAGGTTCTAATTCTGAGATTAAGCTATGTCCTTTAAGTTGACTTATGTTTCTACGTGTTCTAACCCCAACACTTGGATCACCAATGATTAGCTCTTTAGGGTGTTTATGTTTATCTTCTATAAGCCACCAATTCCTAAGTTGACTAGGTTCACCTTCTTCTAGTTCAAATGTTTCATTCGTGTGAACATTTTCATATACAATTGGAACATCTGGTAAGTTAGATAGATTATCTTCCAATTGTAAAATTTCTTGATTTATTTCACCTAAAG
This sequence comes from Eustoma russellianum, assembly GCA_036186865.1. Lineage (NCBI taxonomy): Eukaryota > Viridiplantae > Streptophyta > Magnoliopsida > Gentianales > Gentianaceae > Eustoma > Eustoma russellianum. The sequence goes on along the minus strand of AP025044.1, from coordinate 9,497,208 downwards.
GTTCATGCACATCTTGTTCAGGGGAAGTTGGTTCTAGATGATCATGAACAGGCTCAAGTAATATATCATCATCATCAAACATATTTTCAACATTATTCTCTTGTTTCTTTTTATCACTTACATCAAAATATGCATTCTCATTGAATTTCACATGTATAGATTCAATTATTTTTCTAGATGCATGATTATAACACCTATATGCCTTTGAGTTAGTTGAATACCCAACAAATATGCATTCAATAGACTTTTGTTCAAATTTATCTAGATTATCCTTAGTGTTCAGCACAAAACATTTACATCCGAATACTTTAAGATAATCTATCTTAGGTTGTCTATTGTTTAGAAATTCATAAGGCGTTTCATTTAATTTCTTTCTAATAGAAAGCCTATTTATTATATAACATGCACAACTAACAGCTTCAGCCCACAAATATCTAGGTACTTTGTTTTCACACAACATAGTTCTAGCTATTTCTTGTAGTGTTCTATTTTTACGTTCAACAACTCCATTAAGTTGTGGTGTTCTTGGTGGTGAGAATTCATGTTTTATTCCATGTAATTCACAAAACTTAATTATATCTTTGTTTTTAAATTCTCCACCTCTATCACTTCTAATTCTTTTAACATTTTCTTCATAAAGATTTTCAAGTTGCTTAATAAGATTTTCGATTACCAATGGAGCATCGTCTTTGTGTGTTAAGAACAATGTCCATGTGTATCGTGAGTAATCATCTACTATGACACACACATAGTAGTGTCTACCTAGACTTCTTGTCCTACTTGGACCAAATAAGTCTAAGTGAAGCAGTTCTAGTACATGACTAGTACTCACTTCATGTTTTGATTTCATTGTCTCTTTTATATGTTTTCCTTTAATACATGTTTCACATAATTGAAATTATGTAAGTCTAACTTAGGCATTCCTCTAATTAGATTCTTCTTAGATAATCTTTCTATGGTTGAAACTCCTATATGGCCTAGTCGTCTATGCCATAAGTTCACATCTAAGTCATGTGATACTAAACACTTAATCCTAGCATTTAATATGTTATTTAGTGAAAGTGTGTAAATGTTACCATCCCTATTTCCTTTTAGTACAATTTCTCCCTTTTCATTTATTATATCACAACAATTTGGAAGAAAAGAGACATGATAACCAGAATCTATAAGTTGCGAAATACTTAATAAATTGTAAGAAAGATTGCTTACTAACAACACATTTCGTATTTGAAATGTGTTAGGGTCCCCAATTGTTCCTTTTCCAATAACCTTGCCTTGGTTGTTGTCACCGAATGTCACCTTTCCTCCATTATCGATTTGTTCCAGTTCGGTGAATAGTTTGGGGTTGCCCGTCATGTGCCTTGAACACCCGCTATCTAAAAACCATTTGGTTTTTAGATTCTTTGACTTTGTCTCCTTGCATTCCTTGCGTTTATCCTACAATGAAGACAAAGTTTTAGGTACCCTTTATTTGGGTCCTTGAATGTTAGGGGCACTATTCTTGTTTAGATATCCCTTAGGTATCCAAACTTGAATATACCTTTTAGGCAAATTTTTAGCATTGTTATAATTTGGAAAATAAGAAGAATTAGTATTATTCCACATAAGTGAAGATACATTGTTATACATATTGTGCCATGGTTGATAATCATTATAGGATGACCGAATTTTATAATGTGCATAAGGCATGCGATTTTGTTTCTTATATTACGCTATATAAGTGTGTTTGTAGGCATTTCTATAAGACTTATAAGAGTGTTGCCTATATTTAGGTTCATAATAAGTTGTATGCAATTTATTCGGTCTAGTTGCATTTGTATACATGTAGGCATAATTTCTAGATTGTCTAGATGCAAAGTTTGGCCTAGATGTATAGTTATGCGTGTGTGTTTTTATGGGTGCATGCTGCATTTTTATCTTTGAATAAGAAGAAGAAGGAGTAGAAGAAGATTTAGCAGACAAGTTTGTTTTTATAACTTTATAAGGTTGTTTCGTAGTTGATGATACAAACTTAGTCTTTTTATCTAATTTTTCATCTTCTTCTTTATATCCCAATCCAGTTTTATCATTTCCATACTTTTGTGATGATATAAGTGTATCTAACATATTTGCACCAGATTTAAATTGTTCTATCATTTTTTCTAAGGTAAATTTAGAAGACTTCAGTTGTACTATTTCATTTTCACAACTTTCTAACTTGGATTTTAATATTTTATTTTCCATTTGTAACTTTTGTTCATCTTTCCTATATGATTCAATTTTATTCTCTAAAGAATCAAGAGTATTAGTAGACTCTTGTTTAAGAGATTCTAGTTGATCGGAGAATTCCAAGTTGGACGTCTTCAACTTGTCATTTTCTTCAACTAGTTTCTTCTTTTCTTTAGAGAGCCTCTTACAGTGAGCATGCATTCTTAAGAATTCTTCATACATTTCATCAAATGTCATGTCACTGTCAGAATCACTATCAGAAGAAGAACATACCTCGTTGGATACGAAGCAAACTTGAGCTTCCTCAGTTTCGGATTCTGAGTCGGATGAGTCGCTCCATGTGCTCACCTTCATTGCTCGTTTCTCTTTTCTTGCCTTAGACTCTTTTGCCTTTGTCGTTTGAGCCTCCTTATCCTTGGCTTGTTTATTATTGTTGTTATTGTTATTATTTTTCTTCGTGGGACAATCATATGAAATATGTCCTTTTTGACCGCATTCATAGCACTTTAATTCTTTATTATACCATTTGTTTGTGTTATTCTTCCTAGGTTGAGAAGAAGAAGAAGAAAAGGAAGAATTACGTTGTCTATTCCTATTTGGACGTTTGAAAAACTTTCTAAGTTTTCTAGCTATCAATATCAAGTCATCATCTAATTCAGTATCACTATTACTATCATCGTTACTAGCATGTGTTTCAATTGTTTTGAAAGCTATTGACTTACCGGATGACTTAGACGATTCAGACTTTCGTTGGTTTAATTTAACCTCGTAAACTTTAAGAGACCCGATCAATTCATCCATCTTAGTGATTGACTTTGTCTCCTCGATTGCAGTCACCTTTGGATCCCATTCAGCAGGGAGGCTTCATAACACCTTTTGAAACTTTTCACTGTTCGAAAATGACTTTCCTAAAGCTTCAAGGGCATTGAAAATATTAGTAATCCTCAAATCCATAGATGTTATGGATTCGTTTGGCAACATTTTGAAAGTCTCTAATTCAGTCATAAGCATGTTTATTTTTGACTCTTTAACACCACTAGTACCTTTATGCTTTAATACAAGTGATTTCCACATGTCGTGTGCGCTTGTGCAATTTGACACATATCCTGCTTCAGAAGTTGTAAGTCCATTCAAAAGTAATTGCATAGCTTTAGCATTCATGGACATTTTCTTTTTATCATCTGATGACCATTCACTTTTACATTTCTCTACTTCTTGTGCAACTTCATTAACTTTTTCAATTTTCGTTGGAATGTACGGCCCATCTTCAACTATAGACCATAAATCAATGTCTATAGCCATTAAGAATAGCCTCATCCTTAGTTTCCAATGAACAAAATTATTACCGTCAAAAAGAGGAGGGCGTTGGGTAGACATACCTTCCATTTCACCTTTGTGAGAAACAATGGCCATAGTATGTACCTTGAATTTGAGACAAGTAGTATATAGTGAATCGTTGTTTCTTGGCCTTGTATGGTGTTGAATCTTGCTTCTTTTTAGTGGTGTTGGTCTGGCTCTGATACCAAATGTTGGACCGTTCACCTGCAATAAACACCACTAGAGGGGGGGTGAATAGTGGTTAGCGGAAATTACACTACAACCCTTTGTTAAAATCCCCTTTGAAAACAGAATCTGAAACCACCTCAGATTCAGAACCCGTTTTTCAAAAATTCACAAATAATTGTACACAACTCCAAAAATTATGAAACTTTCCAGAATTTAACTTTAATGAGTTAACAAGACTCTATCCAAAAATCATACAAAAATAATATCGTTTGCCCCTTCAAATAAATAAAAAGATTCAGATGGTCAATCTGGACAGAATTGGACAGAATGTTGCTGATTTTGAAAAACGTGTTTCTCTTTGAATACTCAACCAAAAAGGTTGATCTTTATATCAAAACACTCCTTAGGATGTGTAGATGAAGTTTCCAAAAGGCCCTGACCTTAAACAACTCTTGAAAAATACAGAATTTAAGTTTTCTCAAAACTGGTCAGATTGCAGCCAGATTGGAGCAGTTATCTTGCAAAGACTGAAAGACTAACTTTCCCTTGCTCAAATCAAGTAATTCTTGTTGCAAATGAAAGCTAACAGTCTGAAGTATAACTCCACCAAAAATCACGAATTTGGAAAGTGTTTACCTATTTTTTCAAAACGTGAAAATTTGTGTGAAATCTGTAGTGAAAACGGGCACAAAACAGAAGAATGTAAAGAAGACAAGAACACCAAGAATTTATCCTGGTTCGGTCAATGTGACCTACTCCAGTTCCAAGAAACACCTTTCCTTGGATTTCACTATGGTATGAACCAAATTACAGCAAGAACCAAGCTTGATCCTTGGGTTAAACACCAACCCTATTCAAGACTTGGATGAACACCTTTATGCAACTCTTGGTTGCAACACCTCTATCACCTATTGATGTAGCCTTATAGATTTGGCTAATCAATCTTACAAATAAGACACAAGAAGGTGTGTATAGTGTAGCTGGACAATAACTAGAAATGGAACACCTTAGCTACACAAAGTATGAACGAAAATATGAGAAGAGAATAGCAAGACAACAATCTTCAATTTTTGCTTTCAAGTGTGTGTCTTCTCTTCTTCACCTTGCCTCCTATTTATAGTGTGAATGGATGGCATATTCTCTCCAACTTTTAGACCATGTGATGGCTGAGAATTTTGAAATAAATCACCTCCATAATCATCTCCAACAACCTTGTCTCCATTAACTTCAAATTTGAAATTTCAAGTTGACAACTTTTGTCAACTAGCTTGTTTTTGAATTGTCCACTTGCCCAAAAGTCATAAAATGAGTATACCACCTTCTCCACCTGTTTATGGACGTTTTTGATGTTGTATGTGTGTATACCAACTCATATTTTGTGAATAAAAAATAATGAATAAGTGTTGACAAGATTATGTCAACATATAACACCAAAATTCCTACTTTCTTCTCCTTTACATATTGTGATGAATCTTGCACCAAGGACACCTTGTAATCTCTAAAAGATGATGATTAATATCCTCTTATAACATATATAAGAGGGTCTTCAAGAAGAAATAGAATGTGACATCTCAAATCGTCACATATCCAGCTATAGTCAATAATATCATCGGTTGAGAGAATAAGATATAAGGTCACCATATAATCTTCAAAATAATAATAACACAGCTCCAGAATGAAGATAATAATATGCTCAAGAGATTCCTTGAGTGAAAATACCGAGACTGTCTTCGGGGGTAAAATGACCAAAATGCCCCTAGTGAGATAAAACTCCAGAAATGACCCCGATGGTCAAAAATAATCACAATACCACCTTTGTCATGATAACCAAGATAATAATATGCACTTGAAATATTTTTCACCATATGATGTTCCTACAAAACTTAAAATACCAATTTTGCCATTTTTGGTAAGTTGTAGAAACTTCCAAGGCACGTTAGTCGCAAGACAATAATAATCACCAAAAACACATAATAAGCACATAATGAGCATATATAAATCATGTACAAATGAAAACAACCATTTTATCACATTTTAGAAAATTATTTCTAAAAACTCTAGACATTGATCGATCGAAGTGCCTCAGCTTCATAGATCGATGTCTCACATAAAGGTTCAGGTTTTGCCTCTGACCTACATCGATCGATCGAAGTGAGAGTTTGATATACATCGATCGATTGATGTGTCTTAGGTTTAGAGATCGATGTCTCACAGAAAGGTCTTAAACTTATCTGCCTTACATAGATCGATCGATGTGAACTTGTTCAACTTTTAATCACATATAACACCATGTGTGACATTTTTAAGTATTCATCACTTAAAATCATGACTTTGAAAATTATCCAAACATATTTCTCAACACCACGTACCCGACATAAAACAACATGACATGACTTATACGAAAAGTAACCAATCCACAAAGATGCATGCGCAAGTACGTGATGCATGCTCACATAAAGTGTCATACGCAACTAGAAACATGTCAGGCATATTGCTCCTAGACCTATATGCAATGCATGCTCCCGGGACCTAATTACAGCGTCATGGTCTCTAGCCACCATTTGCTGTTCTGGACACCCACGCCCTATAGACGCTGTGTATCGCACGACACCCACGCCCTATAGACGCTGCGTATCGCATGACACCCACGCCCGACCGACACTGTGTATCATCACGGCCCCCACGCCCTATAGACACTGCGTGTCCTCCTGACACGCACGCCCTTAGACAATGGGTACCTCATGCACATGCACGTGCCATGAATGCAAGAGAAAGGGAAAGAAAACAGTTGGATGTCACCCTCTGACGCGATCGATCGACGTCTAACTGAGACACGTCAAACCCTCACTCAGTTGACGTCGAACGATCGATGAACTTCTGAGGTACATCGAACCCTCACCTTCTGGACGTCGATCGATCAATGTACTTTTGAGGTACATCGATCCCTCACCCTCTGGACGTCGATCGATCAATGTCCCCGTATTTCAGAATTCCCATTCTGAAATTTCTGCAATCCAATCATCAATCCCATTCAACCTTTCACCCCATCCCACATATCCATACACGCATAATGACATCACAACCCCACAAAGAAACGTACAACAACAATATCACATTGAAATCAAGAACGTATAACGGAAAATAAGCACATTGGGCATATAATTAAGATCCAATCGAAATCAAGAATTAACGACAACAACAACACATAAAAAAAATACCCTTTTGCCTATGCAAATCTTCATACCGTTTTGAGGGAATAATTAGTATGCACCTACCTCGATTCCTAGCGAGATTTGATCGGTATATCTACAAGATGATGATCCCGTTAGGGTTGTGGTTCCCTCTTCTTAACCTTGGATCAAAGATCTCCCCCTTTTCCTCTTCTTGTTGTGGCCGAAATTTTGTTTGGGAGAGGGGAAAGAGGAGCTATCGAATAGAGAGAGAGAGGAGAGGGGAATTTAGGGTTAATCACCTTTTGGTGAAAGAGATTTGAAGGAGATAAATATGAGTTAATAGTAGAGGGATTTGGGGAGTGATAAGGGAAGTAGGGAGAAAATTTAGGGAAATAAAAAGGTAATTTAATTTGGTTAGGATAAGATTTGATTTAATCATAATTTAAATTTTTCTTTTCCTTTTTTTTAAAATGCAGCTTTAAAATCCTACCCCCTTTACAAAAAGTTTCGACCCCGAAACTTGTCGTACCTTAATCAAAGAGATGTGGGTAACGGTCGCGCATTTGTTCTTCTAGCTCCCATGTCGCTTCGTTCTCCCAGTGATTGCTCCATTGAACCTTGACATAGGGAATAATCCTTCTTCTAAGTTCTTGGTCCTTGCGATCCAGAATTCGTATCGGTACCTCTTCATATGACGCATCGGGTCTAATCTTAAGGGGTTGTGCATCCAACACATGACTCGGGTTAGCAACATACTTTCTCAACTGAGAGACGTGGAACACGTTGTGCACTTGAGCCAACATCGGAGGTAATGCCAATTTGTAAGCTAAATTTCCAACCCTTTCGAGTATCTCATATGGTCCAATATAACGCGGATTCAACTTCCCTTTAACTCCAAACTGTGTCACACCCTTCATGGGTGACACTTTAAGGTAGACTTTCTCTCCCTCCTCAAACTCCAAAGGTCGTCTCTTCGTGTCGGCCCAACTTTTGCTTCTATCCTGAGCCGTCTTAAGGCGTTCACGAATCAGTTTCACCTTCTCTTTAGTTTGCTCGATTATTTCGGGGGCCGTCAACCTACGTTCACCAACTTCGTCCCAATGCACATGTGACCTACACTTTCGTCCATATAAGGCCTTGAATGGTGCCATACCTATGGCACTGTGATGGCTGTTGTTGTAGGAGAACTCTATCAACTTTAGCATGCTGTCCCAGTTCCCCCTGAAATCCAATGCGCATGCCCTCAACATGTCCTCCAGGGTCTGAATGGTCCTCTCAGATTGACCATCGGTTTGAGGGTGAAAAGCAGTGCTCAGTCGCAACTTAGTCCCCATCTTCTTCTGGCACGCTGCCCAGAACTGAGATGTAAACTTTGTGTCACAATCAGATACTATGCTTACTGGCACTCCATGGAGGCAAACAATGTTGTCGATGTACATAGTTACCAACCTCTCCATAGTAAGTCTAGTGGGAATAGGCAGGAAATGAGCAGACTTAATCAATCGATCCATGATTACCCATATCACGTCATTTCCATTTCTTGTCTTCGGAAGTCCAACCACGAAGTCTATTGTCACATGCTCCCACTTCCATTCGGATATCTCTAGTGGTCGCATAAGTCCACCCGGTCTTTGGTGTTCTGCCTTTAACTTGCTGGCAAACAAGGCATCTTTCCATAAACTCAGCCATGTGCCTCTTCATGCCCTTCCACCAATAATGTCTCTTCAGATCATTGTATATTTTCGTAGCACCAGGGTGAATAGACAGTCTCGAATTATGTGCCTCCTTCAACAACTCCCTCCTGAGTTCCTCGACGTCCGGCACGCACAACCTTCCTTGGTACCACATACTGCCGTCATCATAAACCTGAAATCCATCTACCTGGCTGGTTAACATTCTTTCTCGCGTTTCTCTAATTGTTGCATCGTTCTTCTGTGCTTCCTTAATCTGATCCACCAAGGTTGGAGTGATAATTAGCATGGCCAAAATATCTGTAGTAGAATCCACAAGATCCAAATCAAATTCTGCCATTTCCTTTTCTAGAGTAGCCTGTCGTGCATGGCTCGATTTCCTACTTAAGGCATCAGCTACTCGATTGGCCTTCCCTGGATGATAGCTGATGGTGAAGTCGTAATCTTTCAATAACTCCAACCATCTCCTTTGGCGCATGTTCAGCTCCTTTTGCGTGAACAGATACTTAAGACTTTTATGATCGGTGAACACCTCGCACTTCACTCCATATAGATAGTGGCGCTAGATTTTCAGTGCGAACACCACCGCTGCTAGTTCCAGATCATGTGTCGGACAGTTCAGCTCATAGGGCTTTAGCTGTCTCGAAGCATACGCAATGACCTGGCCGTTTTGCATTAGCACGCATCCTAGCCCGTTCTTTGAAGCGTCGCTATAAATGACAAACCCTTCTGACGCGGAGGGCTGAGCAAGAATAGGGGCTGTGGTCAATCTCCTTTTTAGCTCGGCAAAGCTCTGCTCACACTCGGTGGTCCATTCAAACTTTGACTTCTTCTGTGTCAATCGGCTTAGAGGCACTGCAATCGATGGGAAGCCCTCGACAACTTCCTATAGTACCCAGCCAGTCCAAGAAAACTTCTTACCTTCGTCACATTAGTAGGCCTAGGTCACTCGGTAATCGCCTCTACCTTCTTCGGATCTACAGAAATCCCTTCTTCGGAAACCACATGACCCAAAAAGGTTACGCTTTTCAACCAAAACTCACATTTACTGAACTTGGCATATAATTTGCTTCTCCGAAGGGTCTCTAAAACCTCCTTCAAATGCTCAGCGTGAGTCTCTTCGTCGGGAGAGTATATCAGGATATCATCAATGAACACTACAACGTACTTGTCCAGCTGTTTTCGAAACACCGTGTTCATTAGATCCATAAAAGCGGCTGGGGCATTGGTTAGTCCAAAAGGCATAACCAGGAATTCATAGTGGCCATAACGTGTTCGGAAAGCGGTCTTGGCTGTATCCCCGGATTTGATCCTCAACTGGTGATAACCGGATCGCAAATCGATTTTGGAAAACACTCTAGCCCCCTGGAAGAAATTTCGTTAGTGGTGTACATTAACGAATAACTGAAAGTTCAAGTTAAAATTCTAATTATCATTACCCGTAGCTGATCAAAGAGATCCTCGATTCGAGGTAATGGATACTTGTTTTTGATAGTGATCTTGTTTAGCTTCCGGTAATCTATACATAACCTCATGCTCCCATCCTTCTTCTTCACGAACAGGACTGGAGCACCCTAGGATGATGCACTGGGTCGAATAAACTTACGATCCAGCAGTTCTTGTAACTGTTCCTTCAACTCCTTGAGCTCTGCTGGAGCCATGCGGTAGGGTACCCTGGATATGGGTTCAGCGCCAGGTATGAGATTTATCTCGAACTCCACCTCTCTTTCTGGTGGTAGTCCCGGTAACTCCTCGGGGAAGACGTCTGTAAATTCCTTTACCATAGGGATTTGGTCGATCTGCGGAACTTCATGTTCAGCACCCATTGAGTAAATCAAAAATCCTTCTCTTCCTTTCTTTAGTGCTCGAAATGCTTGAGCCGCAGTCAAATAAAGCTTATGGGGTGCCTTCTTAAATTTAGGGTTCCCTTGAAAAATGGTTTTTCCCAGTTCATGTGTCTTCATGCTGACCTGGAGTTTCCGGCAATCAATATTTGCATGATACTTTGCCAAGAAGTCCATGCCCAAAATAACATCAAAGTCGTACATTTGAATCGGTATCAAGGTCGCAGAGAACTGCAGATCATTAATCTCCAATTCACACCTATTGTAACGATGGTGGGACACGAGTACTTGGCCACCCGCGGCTTGTATACAGTATGGAGTCTCAATCCATTCGGGAAGGATATTCAGATTCTTGGCAAATCTCTTTGCCATAAATGAGTGACTCGCTCCACTATCGAACAGAACATTTGCTGGCACTTTGTTAATTAAAATCGCACCTATCACATTCAAGGTTTAGCACACAACCCATAACAACACATAAAATTTAATCCAACTTCAAAATTAAGTACTTAAATAAATGTACCCATCACCACGTCGCCTGACTCTTCGACTTCTGTATCCGTCATCGCGTGTACCCAAGCATTGGTCCGGCCTCGTCCTCCCTGCTGAGCCTGTGTCTATGGGTTCACCTGAGCTGGTGCTGAGCATTCCTTAGCTATATGTCCTTGCTTCCCGCAGTTATAACACACTCTCTGATCCTTCCATCATGATCCCGTATGAAAACGTCTGCACAGTGTACACCGTGAGACAGGTGCCGCAGCCCTTACTGGTTGCGCATCAGTCGGTACCGGACCCTCAATCATCGGGGTCTGAATCTCTGCCCTCTGCTGTCGTTCTGGCCGGAATGGTTGCCCGGACTGAGGGCGCCAAGGTACTTTCAGCCATCTCATTGATCTGTCCGTCTGCAACTCCTCACGGGGCCTCTTCAGTCTCTCTAGTGCAGCTGCCCTTTCAGAATTTCTCTCTACCCTTCGACATACCTCCAGCAGTCCTTCAAATGTGGTGGTCTCTGTACAAACAATCGCCTGCTGGATGCGAAAGCTCAAACCTGTGTGGAACTTTAGCATCTTGGCCTCTTCGTTGTCCATGATGCATGACATATATTGGCCCAGCTCGTGGAATTTCTCAGAGTATTGATCAACCGTCATGGACCCTTGTGACAACAGCTGGAATTCCTGCTGCGGTGGGGGTGGTGGTGGCGGTTGTTGTTTTTGTTGCTGCTGAGTGTGCTGAAGTATTTGGGCAATCTGTGCCTGTTGCTGTGTCATCTGAGTATACTATTGCGCCATCTGCGTCTGCTGATGGGCTATTAAGGCCGTCAGATTGGCCAGCATGTCAGCAAGGTTTTGGGGAATCGCCCCTTGCCCCGGACATTCGTCTCTGTCCTGTCCACCATTTCCTGATGGTTCACGTCGCGGAGGCATTGTCTGTAGACGATTAGAACATGTTAGACAAAATTTGACTTAAGAGTATTGGAAAGGGGTACCGGAATGGAGGTCAAAGAAAAGGGTAACCTATTCCGTATACTTACTAACGGCACTCACCGACCAAAACCCAATCATAGCTTATGTCTACTTTGTTTTATTCAAATTTAAGAAAAATCATTTGAAAACAGATCTTCACTTATCTTAGGGTAATTAACTAATCTATCATGTTCCCGAGGCGTATCTGAAGCCTGGGCTCTGATACCACCTGTAGCGCCCCGCTCCTGAGCTCCATCCTCGGTGACGGTGCGCCCGCCGTATCTCACTCAGGAGAATACAAGGCGTCACATCAACCTGCTACACGTCAGTGCTGACATAGAAAAGTTTTCCTTTTCTTTCTGCGGAAACGATAAGTCACAACACTAATTTGAAATTAATGAACTTTAAGGAAGTAACGACAGTAATTCTAGGCTGACCGGGCCTTACGAGTCAAGGTCAAATGTCTAAATTTAAAAGCTTGAAACTGTTTTCAAAGTAAAGCTGAATATTAAACTGTCTGTGTCACCCCATGGCACCACCAAAAGGCCCGTCTCCATCCTTGCCGCAAACATATCTACGAGTCACTCAGCCTATTCCACGGTGTCGGACCCATCCTCAACGAAGATGTAGTCATACCCCGTCTCGGCTTCACCTGGAATAGTAGGGGGTGAGTGATGGTAATCACCCAGTAGGTGCCTCTCAAAACAATAAAAAACTTACATGCCCAAAAAGATATTGCCACGTACCCACATAAGACAAATAGCATGCATTCGGAAGGTAAGACACTCCACGTACCCGACATAAAACAACATGACATGACTTATACGAAAAGTAACCAATCCACACAAGATGCATGCGCAAGTACGTGATGCATGCTCACATAACGTGTCATACGCAACTAGACACATGTCAGGCATATTGCTCCTAGACCTATATGCAATGCATGCTCCCGGGACCTAATTCCAGCGTCATGGTCTCTAGCCACCACTTGCTGTTCTGGACACTCATGCCCTATAGACGCTGCGTATCGCACGACACCCACGCCCTATAGACACTGCGTATCTTCTGACACCCACGCCCTATAGACGCTGCGTATCGCATGACACCTACGCCCTATAGACGCTGCGTATCGCATGACACCCACGCCCGACCGACGTTGCGTATCATCACGGCCCCCACGCCCTATAGACGTTGCGTGTCCTCCTGACACGCATGCCCTCAGACAATGGGTACCTCATGCACATTCATGTGCCATGAATGCAAGAGAAAGGGAAAGAAAACAGTTAGATGTCACCCTCTGACGTCGATCGATCGACGTCCAACTGAGACACGTCGAACCCTCACTCAGTTGACGTCGATCGATCGATGTACTTCTGAGGTACATCGAACCCTCACCTTCTGGACATCGATCGATCAATGTACTTCTGAGGTACATCGATCCCTCACCCTATGGACGTCGATCGATCGATGTCCCCGTATTTCAGAATTCCCATTCTGAAATTTCTGCAATCCAATCATCAATCCCATTCAACCTTTCACCCCATCCCACATATCCATACACGCATAATGACATCACAACCCCACAAAGAAACGTACAACAACAATATCACATTGAAATCAAGAACGTATAACAGAAAATAAGCACATTGGACATATAATTAAGATCCAATCGAAATCAAGAATTAACGACAACAACAACACATAAAAAAATACCCTTTTGCCTATGCAAATCTTCATACCGTTTTGAGGGAATAATTAGTATGCACCTACCTCGATTCCTAGCGAGAGTTGATCGGTATATCTACGAGATGATGATCCCGTTAGAGTTGTGGTTCCCTCTTCTTAACCTTGGATCAAAGATCTCCCCCTTTTCCTCTTCTTGTTGTGGTCGAAATTTTTTTTGGGAGAGGGGAAAGAGGAGGCTGTCGAATAGAGAGAGAGGAGAGGGGAATTTAGGGTTAATCACCTTTTGGTGAAAGAGATTTTAAGGAGATAAATATGAGTTAATAGTAGAGGGATTTGGGGAGTGATAAGGGAAGTAGGGAGAAAATTTAGGGAAATAAAAAGGTAATTTAATTTGGTTAGGATAAGATTTGATTTAATCATAATTTAAATTTTTCTTTTCCTTTTTTTTTAAAAATGCGGCTATAACAATTATCTTCGCATGCTTCACACTCTGGTTCATCTCCACCGACTCGACTATCATCATATCTATCGAGAAGCAAATATGGCAGCACATTATTTAGCTCAACAGGCCATGTTGAATCCCATCACACAATACTATTCATCTCGTACTCTCCCTTCATTGGTGCGCGCATCCGTCTCCTTGGATCTCTCCTCCATTCAACTGTGTGTCCCTTGATACTCTCAGGTCTTCCACATGGATTGGCGTATTCTCATTCTTTCTGCCTGTATCCTAAGGGATACAGGCAGGCTCGGTATGCGTTGCTATCTTTTGGCCTTACATTTTCTCTGCTACATAATCAATAATGTTTTGCTCTGTTTGCTTGCCTGTACATGGTGTCGATTGGCTACACTAATGGCGAGACTTCTCACGGTACTACAATGTTCTACTCATGCGTTGGCGGACTATGCGACTATGCCTCACTTGACGCATCAAATCATCGCAACGTCGCCTTGGCATAAACTTAGCCAAGGTGACCCCGGTATGTGCTTGGTTTCTCAGTTCTATTTTCTGTTCATTATCGCTATCATCGATATAACTTCTTCCTAGCAATTTTCCGAGGTATGGCTGTTCCGGAAGACGCCCCGTCCAGCTTGCCACAACACACTATGGGGAATGCGGTTCACATCAACTTCTGCTCCAACCATTGCTTTGTACTCAAATGTAAACTCATTTCATATCAATGAAAGTCGTATAAATATGTACGCTTTTTCTTTCGCTAAGGTTTTATCCACAAGGGTGGTTTTACTTAGCAAGGTTTTAATGCGGCATATCATATACGACTGGAGATATGTCATTATTAGTTCTTTATTTCATTGGTTCTCATACGATGACTTCGTTGTAATATGGTTTTCCTCCACTATAAGTGAGGTTTATTATCAATAAAAGGTTTCGTTTCAAAAAAACCAAAAAAAAAAGTTAAGGATTTAAAGAGACATATGTTAATATAGTTTTAATATAGTGTATGCTGGATCACACGTTACAGTAGCTCTAATTGTCTAGTTGTTGATTGTGTGAAGATCATGGATGATTATGTGCTAATCTGATTATTAGGTATATGTAATTCTATATGCGGAAAGGACTGTCAATCGGGCCGATCTGGCTAGAACTTGACCAATTTTTTTTATTTTTTTTAGATATTATGAAATTGGTCGTGCTTAGGCTTCGTAAGTCTTGGCCTGTTCTAAGCCCCACTTTAAGTTTTTATCAATTATTACACACAATCACACTCAAACTTATTCATTTCTCTTTTAATGACGTCCTGAAGTCTCCAAAAAAAAATCGATTACCATAAGGGTAAATACATCTCCACAACAATATAATCGCTATATTTATCATTTATAATTATCCATGTTCCACGCTATTTGTTTCTCTCACGGTGATGTTTATTTTATATTGTTATCATTATTGTTGTTACTGTTATTTTTGTTTTGTTTTCGGAGTGTTATTTTATTTTATTTACATTATATTGAAAGATATAAGTAAACCAGTAAATTATGATGAACTCGACTTTTAGATTGTAGCCATAAACCTTTCTTTTATGGTCGTTTGTACTTCTATTCCAACTAGTACTTTGTAATTATAATGTGGGTTTTTTTTTTCATCCTCAAAAGTGAAGGTTTATTACATCTTTAGTACATTGTTATTCCTGAAGATTCTTAGTGTACAAGTTAGTTTCAATTTTAATGTGAGCTTGAACCGGTCTAAACTCGCACAAAACTTGCCAGATTGAGTTTGGACTTGATATTTTATGAGTTTATAGATCCGAAATTGAACTATAAACCTGATGTTTTCTACTAAGTTGAGCTTAAGTTTGTCGAAACTCGGCTCACAAAACCTAATCGTCACCACCCCGGAAGAACGAAATTGTGATTTTCATGCGATTTAAGCTGAGAATTTGGATGAAAAAGGAGCCGAACCATACTAGCACATGTCTCATACATCAAGCCACATCTGCCGAGATTGAAGGAATTTGCATTCATTCAAGTTAAGGAAAAATTTACAGGGTTGTTTCCCTTTAATAGGAGTTTTTTCTGCCTAACAGAACTATTTTACCACTTACACAGTGGTTACTGTTTATCTACAGTGATTCCTAACATTTACAATAGTTACGGCTAGTTACCAGTTCAGCTCGGCCATATGTGCAATATGCTTCCTAAAGTATTTACATGACTAGGTGTTGCTGCTCTGCTTCTTGACTGATGCTTCGGTTCGTCACCTCAGCTCAGCATCTTTATTCTGCTTTAATCACTTGAGCCCGGTAGTAGTCTTTTGCCACTTCATCTCAGTTCAGCTTCATGCTTGCTCAGCTCCGCCACTCCTATCTTTACTTCTGCTCGGCAGGTTGACTTT
>AP025044.1:9459769-9480776 GCA_036186865.1 Eustoma russellianum | reverse complement strand
GTTACTTTTCCTTCAGCTCAGCAAGTACTCTGCGCAGGTCGGTCGGGGGCATCTATATAGCGTCCTGCTCTCGAACCCTAGCTTCGGGAATAGTGCACCCGTCGTAGTCTCCTATGAGAACTACAAGGCCTTGTTCAAACTTCTTTACATGTCAGAAATGACGTAAAAATGTTTTTTCACGAAAACGATAATAAAAATAAACATCTCAATTAAATTAAATCCCTCGGAGATAAAATAAAGTACAAGGGCTGACGAGACACGCTACATCAAGTATGAAATATTGAAATCAAATGATAAGTTTAGGTAGAGGTCTATCTGACTATCCCAAAAGACAGACACCCGGTCACAAGATCCCATCTCGTTCCCAGCTCACTCTCCCCAGCGTGTACTTTGCCCGATCCTCGATAAAAATGTACTCGTAATCCTGCTCACTTGTGGAGGGAAGGTAGGGGGTGAGTGATGGAAGTCACTCGTAGGTTACCTGTCTCTCCCAGAAAAGGACTTTCACATACTAAATCGGGTAAGCAACTAAAGCAAATAAAGCAGTAATAAATAAAGCAACAGATAAAGCATAAGTGAAATAACACATACCCGACCCGTTTGGTAACCCAAGAATCCCTTATCACTGAAACAACTAAATAGCAAGATCAACGATGATCACATCAATAACGAATGCAATGCGTAATTTCATGATTAATGCTCTTTCACCACCGTGTCACACGCGGTTATTTAAGGTCACACGTCATGCTCTTCCTTTTCCATGATATGCTATGCATGTCCCGGGTCCTATTAGGTGAAGATGAACATTATCACCATACACCCATCACACGCATCGTCAGGCCACAAGTCCCATAGGACCACACGGCTCATAGGCCCAATGCAATGCTCGTGTCGTGAATTTTTCACACTTTCACACCGTTCATCTCATTCATCTATGTTGCATGCTCCGTTCTATGTTGCGTATTACCTATATTGCGTAATTACCTTATGTTGCGTGGGGTCCATTACTATATTTTAGGTCTATCGTATTTTAGGTTTCTACACTTTATTTTATTTTTCTAGGCTTTCACGCACTTTAATATTTTATTTAAATACTTTTATCTTGCCCTACTATTTTTATTTTCTTATTTTCATTTATTTAATGGATTCTAAATTTCCTCATCTTTAATACATTTTTAATATTAAATTAATTAATTATAAAAAAATTTCCCTTTCATGCGACACACCACTTTTTTTTTATTTTATTTGCTACATTTATAATTTATTTTTTAAAAAAATATAACAATTATATTATTATACATTTAACATTATCATTATTTTATTTTATATTTTAACTTCAAGCCTTCCTTTTTTTCCCATTCAGCCCTCTTTGGCCTCCCAGATGGTCCAGCCCGCCATTACATCTGCGGTTCGCTAGCAGTGGCTCACCTAGCAGTTTATCCTTTTTTATTTCATTCTGAGCCACCCCCTTAGACAGCAGCTCGCCTGCTGATGCTGGCCCACTGTCCAGCAGCCTGCCGCCCTGTAACCCTTTTTCTAAACCAGCACAGTTTTGGGCCGAATCTCCGGCCTGCTGAGACATGGGCCGGCCTGCCATGGCTGGCCTGCTGACCGCGGCAGGCAAGGCCTGCCTGATTTTAATTTTTTTTCTTTTCTTTAGTTTATTATTTTATTTAATTTTCTTAAATTCTAGTTTTCTTCAAAAATCAATAACTTCTTTGTTTTAACCCCGATTTACCCCAAACCAGTTCCATTAGACTCTGTTTAACGCCACAAACGTTTTGCCACTAACCGGCAGCGTGTGTACTGTATGTGCCGCTCAGGGACACGTGTGGCCCCTGAAGGCCACACGTGTGCCACACGCCCTGTCCCTAGGCACGTTTTTCAAAGTCCTGTACCCGTTCCCGCCTATTTTTGTGACTATATCTAATGCCATTCAAGTAATTTCATACCAAAACATACATAAATAAAGATAAACATATAGTGAACAACATACACCAGAGATAAACAAATAAAACCAACACAGCATGGCAGAAATCCGAAAGTCAATCCGACAGAGGGTGACCTACTTTTCAGATGAAGAAATCCCTAGACACGGTGGTTGGATTCGGTACGAGTGGCCAATTTCCTTTTTCCCTCCTCTATTTCCTTCTCTTCGCTTCCTCTCTTTTTCTTCTTTTCCCTCCTTGTCCCTTTCTTCCCTCTGCATGCTTTTCTTTTCTTTTTTTCTTTTTCTTTCCTTCTCTTCTCTTTTTCTCTCCCCCCTCCTCTCTTTTCTCTTTTCATTTCTCCCCCTTTTCTTCCTCTCTGCCGCTGCTCCTCTACCCCCCTCTCACTTTTTTTTGTGTGTTAACGTTGTTGCTGTTTTTGTGTTTGGGTGGAGAATAATTTGGGGAGTTTTAGCTTAGGAAGGGGGAGGTCGAAAATTAAAGGGAGAGGGGGTGGTTATGGAGTGATTGAGGGAGGGGATTAGAGTTTGGTTAGGATAGGATTTAATTAATTACTAATTGATTAAATTTTTTCCCCTTTTGATTTAGGGTTAAAACAACCTCAGCTGAGCTTGATTCACCTCGGCTGAGCTTTATTTCTATACTCTCCCTCAAGCTTAGTTGTATATGTTTATACACCTAAGCTTGTACACTAAGTATTGAAACTCTTTTGTTGATACTGGTTTGGTTAAGATATCTGCTATTTGATCCTTTTTGGAAATATATTGTATGCTGACCTCATCCCCTTCAATTTTTTCACTAATGAAGTGTCTATCTATTTCTACATGTTTTGACTCATTATGTTGAACTGGATTTTTTGCCATAGTTATGCCAGAGACATTGTCACAAAAAATGTTTATGGGTAGTCTTGCCTTGATGTGAAGATCTTCCAGAATTCTTCTGATCCAACTGCCTTCGCAAATTCCTAGTGCAAGTGCTCTCAGCTCTGCTTCTGCACTGCTTTTTGACACAGCTGGTTGTTTCTTGCTCCGCTATGTAACTACGTTGCCCCATAAGAAGGTTCCATAGCCAATTGTTGATCGTAAGTCATTTTTGCGTCTAGCTCAGTCTGCTTCTGTATGTATCTTGAAAATTCGGTCTAGTTTCTTCCTAAAATATAGTGCCTATCCTGGTGCATCCTTGAGATACCTGAGAATTCTAAATGTAGCTTGGAGATGCTCATTAGTAGGACTGTGCATAAACTATGATACAAAGCTTACTGTATATCAAATGTCAGGCCTAGTGTGAGATAAGTAGATTAATTTTCCAAATAGTTTTTGATAGCTTAGTTTATTTGCTGGGGTGTTATCCTACTGATCTCTAGGTTTATATCCAGGTTCAACAGGGGTTCTTGCTGGTCTTCATCCGAGCAGTCCAGTTTCTTTGAGCAGGTCAAGTATATATTTCCTCTGAGATATATGTAGTCCATCTTTGTTCCTTGCATTTCCATTCCTAAAAATATCTTAATTTACCTAGATCTTTCATTTGAAATTGTTGTGATAGTTTTGCCTTGATACTTTCTATGCCTTGTTTATCACTCTCAGTTATTATGATATCATCTACATATCCTATCAGGACGGTTAGCTCCCCTGAGGTAAAATATTGGTGAACAATGTATGGTCACTATGGCCTTGATCAAATTTCAGGTCACTCATGGTTTTACTAAAGGTTTTAAACCATACCCGAGATGATTGTTTTAACCCGTATAATGATTTTCTTAGCTTATAGATCTTATCTTTGTTTGTTTCATCATTGAATCCTGATGGTCTACACATGTAAATTTTTTGGCCAAATCTTTGTTTAGGAACGCGTTTTTTACATCAAGTTGGTGCAATTCCCAGTCGAGGGTAACTGTTATAGAGAAAATTACTCTTACGGTATTTAGTTTAGCAAGAGGTGGAAACGTCTGTAAGTAATCTATTCAGTATGTCTACGTGAATCTCTTGGCCACTAATCTTGCCTTATATTTATTCAGAGTTTCATCATTATTGTATTTAATAGTGAATATTCATCTACATCCTACTGGTCTTATCATGGCTGAGCTGAGTGTTAATTCCCAAGTTTTATTTTTTCCAAGGCATCTATTTCTTCATGCATGGCCTTTCTCCACTCAGGTCGGCTAATTGCCTCTTATATACTGTTAAGAATGTTCCTATTATCAAGTGAACACGCGAATGTTTTAAAATTAGGATTCAACTTATTATATGCTACGTATTCTTCAATGAGGCATTTGGTGCATATGAGATTCTTTGTGCATTTTCTTATTTCTTTTCTTAGAGCAATGGGTTTTCCATCCATGTTAATTTCAGATTCATATTCTGTGATTTCTAAAGTGTTATCTTCTGAATTTACCTGCACTTGTTTAGAGATATCAGGTCGACCATCTCTTCTGAGGTCTTCCTAATTATTGGAAATTAATGAAAGATCAATTCCAGGTTGGGAATTGATCGTGCCAACCTCGGGCGCTGGGTTGCCGAGCTGCTGTGTGTAGCTCGGTTGAGTTCCAGTACTCGTCAGAGTTTCTAGGATTAAGCTTTATTGAGAACTATCAGCTGTTCTCCAATACTCATTAGGATTTAAGTCTTTTTATTCAGTTAAAGATTTGTAAAATGCATGTTTTTTATCGAAAGTAATATCAAGTGTAACAAACATTCTTTTACTTGCAGGGCAGTAACACTTATAACCCTTTTATGAGTTCGAGTATCCTAAGAAAATGCACTTAACTGACCTAGGATCTAGTTTTCTTTTAAGGCTGGGCTGAACATGTACATATGATATGCATCCGAACAGTCTATGTGGCAGCTCTGAAAGTAGGTTGGTGTGTGGTAATTCTTAACAAGTATCTCTCTAGGAGTTTTAAATGACAAAGTTCTAGATGGCATTCTGTTTATTAAGTAGGTGGCAGTAAGTAGGGCATCATCCCAGTATTGCTTGGGTACATTCATTTTGAACATAATGGATCTAGTCACTTCAAGCAAATGTTTGCTTTTCCTCTCGGCTACACCATTTTGTTGGACGGTATAGGTACATGATATTTGGTGGTATATGCCATTTTCTATCATAAATTTTTGAATTGTCTTATCTAAGTATTCAGTCCCATTATTTGACCTCAACATTTTGATGGTGCAGGCGAACTAATTTTTAACAAGTGAGATGTACCTTATAATAGTTTGTCCACATCATTTTTATTTTTTAATAAGTAGACACATGTTTACTCTAGTGTGATCATCTACGAATGTTATGAACCATCTACCACCATTAATATTAGCTATTCTAGATGGCCCCATATGTCAGAATGGACAAGATTGAATAGTGTTGATGACTTATATAATTTTGCAGGTAGTTTTGTTTAGTGTGGTTGGCTAATTGGAAAGTCTCACAAGTAAGATTTTCAAGATCAACCGAGCTGAATAATTTTGCCATTAAACGTTTAAGATATACAAAATTAGGATGACCTAGTCTGTCATTCCATAGCAAAATCTATCATATACAAGTAGCTCTAGGGTGCAAATCTTTCTGGTCATTGTGTAGCTCGGCTGTGCTAATTAAGGCTATGTTGTCTGATTTTAGTAGGTACATCCCTGCTATGTTCCTAGCACTCCCAATCATCCCCTTCATTTTGTTTTCCTAAAAACAACATTCCGGGGATTAGAAGCAAGCTATGCAATTATTATCCCTAGTGAGTTTTCTAACTGATAAAAGGTTAAAGCTTAAACTAGGGACATGCAGGACATCTTTTAGGAGGATTTTATTAATAATGTTGAGCATATTCCAACAACTTCTAAGGAAGTTCCATTTAAAATTTTAACCTTCTTAGATATTGAAAACAGAGAATAAAAGTTTAGAAGGTTACTATTACTCGTCATATGATCAGTTGCCCCTGAGTCAATGATCCAAGAACTTTGGAGCTCGGTTGGACGTAGCCTTCTATGGTAGCATGGTCTGAATCAGCTCGACCACTTTGTCTGCTCAGTAGATCGATCAGAATAGTAATCTAGTCCTTTGTAGGAGCCTCGAGCTGAGCTGCACTAAGCCGGGGTGTGTTGCTGACCTGATGGACAGCACTTTTTCCAGAAGGGAACAGTCTTGGATGCGGCCTCCAGGGTGCATTGCTTGACTTCAGAGATGGTTTTCCTTCTCGAACCATCTCTACCAAAAACTTCCAACAGTCATCGACTGTGTGGCCTTTTTTTTTACAGTAGTTGCACACTTTACCTCCAGCAGAGGTAAAGTGTCGTTTAACAGCTAGCATGGATGCTTCCGCTGGCTGTTCGATGTGAAGAGCAGAGGATTACAAATTTGAAGATCCTCCCGTCATGACTTTTTTCACCTCTCTTGTTGTTTGATTTCTACAAAGGCAACCTTTGAGGTTGGTAGTGGTTTGGTACTCAGAATCCGACTTCGGTCACTGTCAAATTCTGGGTTCAGACTAGTCAGGAAACAAAAAACTCGCTTCCTTTCTATTATCTCCTTATATAATCCAGCATCAATGACATAGGACCACTGATGTATTTCAAAAGAATCAATCTGTTGTCACGCCTTGGTCAGTAGAGTATAATATTTGTGTACAACCAGATTGCCTTGTTTAAGCTCATGAAGATGAGCTTCAATTTCGTATCATTCTAAGATGTTGTCCTGCTTGAAATACATCTCCTTGACTGTAGCCCAGATCTCTGCTGCAGTATTGTACATCATGAAATCGTCTGAAATGTTAGGCTGTATGGAACGTATCAACCATGACATAATCATGCTGTTTTCAGACTTCCATAGTCGAAAATTTGCATCAGATTCAGATGGAACAGGAAATGTCCCATATAAGTATTTCTCCTTGCCTTGGTCGATAATGAACATTTCCACCCCTCGAGACCATGAGAGGTAGTTATCTCCATTAAGTTTATGGCTGGTGATGACAATAGAGGAATCATCAGTGAGTTGATAAACACGTACCACTCCTGATGCTTGATCAGAAGTAGAGGTGACCTCCGTATATTCAGCAGGGTTGAAGGGAGTAGTCATTTCGAATGGTTTTTATGAATTTTCAGAAACCAGAGTAGAGAAATGCAGTAATTGAGAATCAAATTAGCTCTGATACCATGTCAAGATTGAAGGAATTTGCATTCATTCAAGTTAAGGAAAATTTACAGGGTTGTTTCCCTTTTGTATGGGTGTTTTTCTGCCTAACGGAACTATTTTACCACTTGCACAGTGGTTACTATTAATCTACAGTGATTCCTAACGTTTACAATAGTAACAATTAGTTACCAGTTCAGCTCGGTCATATGTGCAATACAGTTCCTTAAGTATTTACATGACTAAGTGTTGCAGCTATGCTTCTGCTCTGCTGCTTGACTGATGCTTCGCTTCGTCACCTCAGCTCAGCATCTTTATTCTGCTTTGATCCCTTGAGCCCGGTAGTAGTCTTTTATCGCTTCAGCTTCATGCTTGCTCAGCTCCACCACTCCTATCTTCACTTCAGCTGGGCAGGTTGACTTTAATTACTTCCTTTCTTTCAGCTCAGCTAGTACTCTGCCAGGTCGATCGGTGTACCTCGGCTAAACTTGGTTCACCTCGGCTGAGCTTTATTCCTAGAACATCAATTGGCCGTAGTTCGGCTGATTGGCCGCATCAACTTATTTCTCTTCCTTAGGAGATTTCTTAATAGTTGATATAACTGTATTATAGTGAAGCTTAGATGTTTTCATACTAAAACTAATAAAAATCATTGAATAAGTGAACCTAAAACCAAGTTATACGATTCGTTCCACTATACAGTTTTAAAACATTGTTTATACCAATACTGCATACTTTTTCGTTATTCAGATTGTCGTTCAGAATTGTAATGGTGTGTTGATTTGTCGTGCTAATTTGAACTTAAAATCAAAATTGAGTAACACAGGTATGTAATTTATCATTGAAACCAAAAGTGGAAACAAAAAGGTATGAAGCAAACCCAACGACGTCTGTTTGATTATTTTTCATATCATCCACTCAAGTTTTTTTATCCAACTCTACAACAACAACAATCATATTCAGTACATCCCAACAGCAACAAATGCTTTCAATGAGATCTCCTACTCTATATATACCTGCATAGATAGCACAAATAAGAATACGTACTGTTGAAGGAATTTTATTAAATATAAATAGAACACTTTCGATATTAAAATAAACATAACAATAGATATGCACAAATAATTGAAAGAGAAAGATCAAACAAAAAAGTGAAAATTCAACTTAAAGGTAGAGATATAAAATTGAGTGCTGGAAAATGATTTTATGTGTAATAGTCATCTATGGGTTATCCCCACATGCAAGGGATAGAAAATTGAGTGTTGGAAAGATACATAGAGATATTTTTCTTGGTATGGTGTGAGTTTTATGTAAAGTGATCAGATAAACACTAAAGAAAAAAGTTAAAAGATTTCATTATTTCTTAATAGAGAAAACTCTGATTGGCTAATTTATTAGAACGACAAGTCAACTCATAATTGTTTTATTAGTTTCAAGTACTTCGATAGAAAACAAGTTTGGCAGTCAGATATGTTATCTGCCTATTATGTGTGATAGGATATGCTGTTAAAGTTGGGTTCAGATAAGGAGAGACTGAAAATAAGGCAAAATATGAGGCCTCTAATCACGTACTGCATGCTACGTGTACAAGCAACTCTTTTTTAAAAACAAAAAAAAATAAACATCTGGTCGCGCGTGATTGGAGGCCTCATATTTTGCCTCACATTCTGCCTCTCCTGATCTGAACCGGTCAAAGTTTGGGTTGTGAAACCGCCGCAAGTCTTTTTACCTAAGTAATACGTATTACTTTAGTCAATGATAAATAATTAAAAATTATTTTGCATCACTTTGTATGCACAAAGTAATAACTATTAATTAGGCAAAACTGATTTTGGCAACACTTAGGCAATCCCAACTTTAACAACAAATCCCATCTCATCTGCTATCATGTAAGAAGAAAATATGGTAGGATCCTTGTTGCTTAGTTGGCAAAAGGTGATCAGCGAAGGCTTAGTTGATATAGAGTGATTGCTAATGCTAAAAAAATTTCACATGGCCATCTGAAAGAGGAATATTGTTGGGAGGATTGCAAGCCGATTAAAAAAGATATTTGAAATTGCATCGTACTACCATTACCTGCTAAATTACAGTATTTTCTTTTAACACATAATATGCAAGCAAATTCTACAACATTTCCAAAAAAAAATAAAAAAAAGACAAGTATTTGACACTTTTCCCGCTTCTTTCAAAATCAATTCAGAAATTGTTATAGTCGTGAATTTTTAAAAATAATAATAATAAATAAAGGTAAACAAAAGTAAATAAGTAATATATATATATATATATATATATATATATATATATATATATATATATCTGTGTATGTGTGTGTGAGAGAGAGATGTGTGTGACGTGTAGATAGGAGTGGGGGTTAATAGATAACTTTTGGTTATAATTGAAATCTAAAAGGGTAAATTTGAACTAATCAAATCTAATCAAATTTAATCAAATCATATTCCCCAAATCATTCCCCTATCAAATTCTATCTCCTCTCCCCATCATAAACTGACATCTCTCCCTCTCCCCACCCCAAAGAAGCCGTCAATTGCAGCAGGAAGGGGAAAAAAACATGCAAGCTTGTGAAGGAGAGAAAAGAAAAAGGGAAGAGGGAAGAAGAAGATAAAAAGGAAGGGCTAGCCAGCTTCCCCCGAAATCCCACCCATCTATATATATATATATATTGCGAGTTTATCGTTTCTCCAAGGCATGTGCCTCTTCCCCCTCAAAGGAATACGATTCAAGCATGCTCTAATGTATATACTATGTGTTTTGTTGCCTTTAATTGTTTAAATGAGAGCATGTTAATTGATTTTGCATGTGTTTGGTGGGATTTAAATTGTTTATATGAAGGTATGATTGGATTTGTTTAAAAGGCATGATCTTTGCATACGTGGAAGTTGTTTTCTATATATGTGTTCTTGAATTGATAAAAAAGGGTTAGGATTGGGATCAAAATTGTACAACTTCCTCAAGATTAGACTCCTTAAAAATGTGTCTTGGCCTTATAATAGATTCATCTAGCTCGGGATAGGTTGAGATTGGATTGAAAGTCGAAAAAAATGAGTCTGACGGACGCGTTTCAGGGGGTGGCGCGTGGGGCCCACGCGCGGCCCCTGACGGCGCATCCGGATACGTGATGACGTGTTCACTTTCAAAAGATGTGTCTCGTTATGACGAGTCCAATGCAATTGGTTTGAGGTCAATCGGAGTTAAAACGAAGATTTTATTGAGGTTAGAATAAAATACAATTTAATAAAAAAAGAAAAAAAAAGGAAAAGCTATTGGACCGACCAGGCTGCCGGACCGGACCGCACCAGGCCAGCAGGCCGGGCCAAACCGTAAATTAAAAAAAATCTGAAAATTAATTTCTGAAATGAATAAATGATAAATGATTAATTAAAATTAGTTTAAAATTCCAGAAAAATATATTTATTTATCAGAAAATTCTAAATAAATTACAGAAAATATAAAAGGTTAAAATTAAATTATTCCAACTTAATTTCTGAATTTTGGTAAATGTTAGTAATTAAAAGTAATTAGTAATAAATAGAATTAAATAATGGAAAATTAGTAGAAAATTCTAGAAAATTAATACAAGCTAAGAAAAAATAAGGGGATACTAAATAACAACTTTTCAATATTCGTAAAATTTATGAAACCAAATATTGAGTGCCGGAGATGGTGAGGATGGGCGTACGGGCCCCAGGCGAATTTGTTGTTGAGTGCCGGAGTTGGTGAGGATGGGCGTACGAGCCCCAATCGACTTTGTTGTTACATTCATGGCACGTGCATTTGCATTTGGAGTGGGTTGAGATGTATGGGTCTCAGACGCTCGAGTGGAGTGGATCATGGTGTACGAGCCATGGGTACTCGGTTATGGTGGATCATGGTGTACGGGCCATGGATACTCGGTTATGGTGGATCATGGTGTACGGGCCATGGGCATCGGTTATGGTGGATCATGGTGTACGGGCCATGGGCATCGGTTATGGTGGATCGTGGTGTACGAGCCACAGGCATCGGTTGGGGTGGATCGTGGTGTACGGACCACGGGCATCCGTAAGGGTGGATTGTAGTGTACGGGCTACAGGCATCCAGTCAATCCCGGGATCATGCATTGCATATAGGTCTAGGGGCATATTGCATGACATGATTCTCGTTGCGTGTGACCCGTTGATTGAGCATGCATCACGTACTTGCGCATTTTTATGTGGAGTGCTTTACTTACCGCATTTACTTTATCTTATGCATGTTATCTTATATTTATGTGCTATGTGGTTTTATCTTATATTTATGTGCTATGTGGTTATATCATATCTATGTGCTATGTGGCTATATCATTTCGGTATGCACGTTTTGTATTGGTTTGAGGCGGGCATCTACTGGGTGATTTTCTGTCACTCACCCTTACTTCCCAGGTGAGCCGGATGAGAACTATGAGCACATCTTCGTTGAGGACGGGACGGACATAGCGGAGTGGGCTGGTTGAGAGCTGTAGCTAGGATATGAGAGGACTCTGCAGCTGTTTTGTTCTTATTTATACTTTGAGGATTTTCCACATACTACTTTACTACTTTTATTCCCAGATTTTTTATTTAGCAATGTAATGACGATTATTGGAGTTTAATATATGTTACGGTTTACGTTTCTGCAAAAACTTTCTACGTCATTTTTGACAAGTAAGAGATTGATTCGACGCTTTATATTCTCCTTAGTGAGATACGGCGGGTGCACTGTTCCCGATGTTAGGGCTCGGGAGCAGGACGCTATAGGTGGTATCAGAGCCGAGGCTTCAGATCTGCCTTAGAAACGTAGGATTAACTAGATTACTAGACGTAAGTTACGATCTTTTGTAAAATGACGATTTTATCCCTAATAAACAAAGTAGATTTAAGAGATGATTTTAGACCTAAGTTATGATCGGGTTATGGGAGGTGTGTGCCGATGGTGAGCTTTCCTTGTCTAATTATCATTTTACCCCGTGTCCGATCTTTCAACTTGCTCAACTAATTTGAATTCTTCTCATGAACTTTTCTATTGAGAAAATGCCTCCACGACGGCAGCCAGCTGAGAATGGAGGGCATAATGGAGATGATCATCAGGGTCAGGGGACCATCCCCAAGGCCCTTGCAGATACTTTGGCGACGCAGACTACATTGGAGGCCCAGCAACAGGTACAGATGGCTCACCTACAGGAGCAGCAGGAGCAGCCACCACTATCACCCCCACCCCAGGGGCTTCGATTTTTTCTACCGGGAGATACAGAACTCCCGGATACCTATGTTCAGGGGTATCACTTGGCCAGAGGAGGCAGAGATCTGGCTCAAGAATGTGTCTGAGCAATTGATGTTGCTGTAGGTCCTAGATGGCCTGAAGGTAGATGTGGTTGTACCGTTCCTAGAGGGTGATACCGAGCAATGGTGGTAGGGTGTGGCACGCAGACTGACTCCACCGTCGACATGGACCCAGTTTAGGGAAGAGTACCATAAGCACTTTGTTCCAGAGAGTGCCCTACACCGGCACAAGCACCTCCTCCATCATCGAGTCAGATGCAACAGAAAGCAAAGGGGCGGATCAATGCTCGTGTGCATGTTATGACGAACACTAAGGTAGAGGAGGCCGGGGACGTAGTTACAGGTGAGATGTTAATTAACCAAGTCCCAGCATACATTCTGCTCGATAGTGGTGCCAGCCACTCGTTCGTCGCCAGGAGATTCATCAAGAACCTAGATATCCTACCAGAATGGTTCGAGATCACTTATCGTGTTCAAGCCACTGGCGATCAGGTGCTAGTATCCCATTTTCAGTACAAAGACTGCCAGTTGGAGATTAATGAGTCAGAATTCTCTGCAACCCTAATCCCGATCCAGATGTAGGATTTCGATATTATTCTGGGCATGGATTTCATGGCAAGATACAGTGCTACCATTGATTGCCGTCAGAGACAGGTCGGCATACAGACACCGGATAAGCGAGAGACTATCTTCCAGGGGGATGTCAAATTAAAAAGTCCTCCAGAAAAATTTATATGACAGCAGCACAGGCTGCTCGGGCATTGAAGAGAGGAGCTGAGGGTTTTCTGGTGAATGTTCTAAATGCCAGCGCCAAGACTCCTTCGATTGAAGATATTCCAGTGGTACGAGTTTTTAAGGATGTCTTTCCTGATGAGTTACCAGGTTTACCACCGAGCAGGGAGGTAGAGTTCGAGATCAATCTTATATCCGGAGTCGAACCGATCTTGAAGGCACCATACAGAACGGCACCAGCAGAGTCAAAGGAGCTCAAAGAGCAGCTGCAGGAGTTACTGGACCGGAAGTTTATCAGGCCTAGTGTCTCGCTCTAAGGGGGCACCAGTATTACTAGTGAAAAATAAGGACGGTAGTATGAGGCTATGCATCGACTATCGTGAGCTTAATAAGATCATGATAAAGAATAAATGCTCACTACCGAGGATCGACGATCTATTTGATCAGTTGAAGGGTGCCCGAGTGTTCTCGAAGATTGACCACCGATTAGACTACCATCAGTTAAGGATTAAGGCAGAAGACATAGCAAAGACTGTGTTCCGCACTCGATATGGGCACTACGAGTTTCTTGTAATGCCCTTTGGACTGACGAATGCACCTGCGGCCTTCATGGATTTGATGAACACAGTATTCAGGGAACAGTTGGACCATTTTGTAGTAGTGTTCATCCACGACATCTTGGTGTATTCGCCTGATGAGGAGACTCGTGCTGAACACTTGAGGGAGGTATTGGAGATTCTCATAAAGAAGAAGTTGTACGCTAAGTTCAGCAAGTGCAAATTCTGGTTGAAGACTGTGACCTTTTTGGGACACGTGATCTCTGAGGAAGGTATTTTGGTTGATCCAAAGAAGATAGAGGCGATCACAGAATGGCCCCGACCTACTAACGTCACTGAGGTACACAGCTTTCTTGGCCTTGCCGGTTATTATCACAAGTTTGTGGAGGGATTTTCGAGTATTGCAGCACCTTTGAGTCGACTGACTTAGAAAAAAGACCAAATTTGTCTGGACCACCGAATGTGAGGAAAGCTTTGCGGAGTTGAAGTAGAGGTTATCGACCACACCAGAACTGGCACAACCCTCTGGTACTGAAGGGTTTGTCATCTATAGTGACGCCTCGAAGAATGGGCTGGGTATGTGTATATGAATTTCAATTTACCACTATGTACATACAGGCTCTAGCCTAACATTTTTGTTGCAGGGTGCGTGTTAATGCAGGGAGATAGGGTTATCGCATACGCATCGAGACAGTTGAAGCAATATGAACAAAATTACCTGACTCATGATCTGGAGTTAGCAGCGGTGGTGTTTGTGTTAAAGATTTGGGCACAATTATGTATACGGTGTAAAGTGCAAAGTCTTCACAGATCATAAGAGCTTGAAGTATTTATTCACACAGAAAAAGTTAAATATACGTCAGAGCAGATGGCTTGAGCAACTGAAAGACTATGACCTGACCATCAGTTATCATCTGGGGGAAGGCAAACCGAGTTACAGATGCCTTGAGTAGAAAGTCTAATCACGCCAGACAGACGCCACTAAAGAAAGAGATGGCAGAGTCTGATATTGACATTGTTGATTTCACTGCTAATGTTCTGGCGGCCTTGGTTATTACATCATCTCTGATTGAGTGAATTAAGGAGGCACAGAAGGAGGATCATACGCTTAGTGATATCCGGGAGGTTTGATATTGCCGTTGGAGATACCGGAGTGGAAATGGGAGCATGTGACGATCGATTTTGTTGTAGGCCTCCCTAAAACAAGAAATGTCAACGACATGATCTGGGTGATTATTAATCGATTGATAAAGTCTGCTCACTTTCTACCTGTGCCTAGTGATGTGACCTTGGAGAGATTGGTGACGCTATACATTGATGATAGTGTCAGTCTTCATGGCGTTCCTATCAGAAATGTCTCAGACCGTGACCCGAGGTTCACCTCCCGATTCTGGTCAGCTTGATAGAGAAGGTTGAGGACAGAGCTACGGTTGAGCACTGCTTTTCATCGGTAGACAGATGGACAGTCTGAAAGGACCATCCATATTTTAGAGGACATGTAGAGCGCGTGTGTGTTGTACTTCAAGGGCAACTGGGATGGTATGATCAAGTTAATTGAGTTCTCCTATAACAATAGTCACTATAGTGCCATCGGCATGACACCCTTTGAGGCGCTCTATGGACGTAAGCGTATGTCCCCTGTTCATCGGGATGCAGTTGGTGAGCGTACTATTACCGGTCCTGAGTTGGTGGAACATACCATATAAAAAGTGAAGTTGTGATAGGCTCAAGGTTGCGCAAGACAGAAGCAAGAGTTGGGCAGATTCAAAGAGTCGTCCTTTAGAGTTCGCTGTGTGCGAGAAAGTTTACTTCAGAGTGTCGCCTATGAAGGGGATTTCACAATTTGGTTTAAAGGGTAAGCTAAGGCCTCGCTACATTGGTCCATATGAGGTACTCGAGAGGGTCGATACCTTAGCCTATCGGTTAGCGTTAACCCTGCCTTGGCTCAGGTGCACAGCGTATTTCATGTTTCTCAGTTGAGGAGATATGTACCGGACCTGGGCCAGGTTTTAGATGTGCCATCGTTGAGGATTCGACCGAACACCACATATAAAGAGACTCCTATCAGGATCGTTGATCGCAAGGACCAGACATTGAGACACCGAGTCATCCCTTACGTCAAAGTTTAGTGGACTAATCATACGGAGCGCGAAGCGACTTAGGAGCTCGAGGAGCATATGCGAGAGAGATATCCACACCTGTTCGAATAAGGTACGTCAAGTTTCAAGGACGAAACTTTTTATAAGGTGGGTAGGATATTACAGTCGTGAATTTTTAAAAATAATAATTATAATAAATAAAGGTAAAAAAGTAAATAAGTAATATATATATATATATATATATATATATATATATATATATATATATTTTGCCAAATATATATATATTTTATTTAATGTCTCACTTGTGGTGGAGAAAAGCCATATTACAAAATGTCAGTATATGCAAAAACATAATACAAAGCTCGAATGATTGCGCTTCTCCAATCGAATATGATATGCCGCATTAAAACCTTGTCAAGTAAAACCACCCTTGTGGATAAAACCTTGACGAAGGAAAAAGCGTACATATTTATTCGATGGGGAATGGCGCATAACGTATATGTAAAGTAATACATGAATGGAATAATGTGAAATGCTGTGTAAAATGATGGGATGTCGTTGATGTAGACTTCAGATACTGCGTGGCCGCACATGAGCTTGTTAAATGTCAGGAAGAGCTTGCCAAGAGCTTGTGGTTGCGTAATGTTCAGTACCTCAGCAACAGGGAAAAGAGGCGTTAGGAGTATCAAGATGGATGTGAGCAGCAGCAAACCAAATGAAGAGGAAAACGTACCGAAGTCGTCTTGGCATGAGAACCAAGACGACAAGACGCAAGTAAAAGCCATGCAGGATTTCTTGTCCAGCCGCCGAGATATGTGCAGGTAACTCCTTGTGGACAGCATGCGGATGTGCCACCATGAAAAAATAGACACCAGAGCAAAAGTGAACCGAAACATTGTAAAATCAATCAAAGATGTAGCATGCCAAAGAATCATACAGATTAAGGATAAACGCACCATGGTTGCCTGCGTTCGAAAACACAGACAACAACCAAAAAAGTGGGTTGGCATGGATCAAAGTCGAAGAGTTGGCAGATGACGGTCCACATACAAGGCACCTCGTACCTCACATGGCAAGGCTTGGACCGAAGAGTAGCGAGTGAGACCGGGAGAATGATATCCATATCTTGCGAGCTTATGTGGTGCCAAATTAGCTTCTCTTGGCCAATATTGAAGGATAGAATTATTAAGTATGAGAAATTGTGATGCTCGGGCAATATCCAATAGTAGCTCTCCTGTGATTCGATCGTGGTCAGCCAACAAGGTAATCAAGGATTGACAATCCGTTTCAACTATAAGACTGTCATGATGCTGAGCGTAGTACATTAGAGCAATTGCCAAAGCGTGAATTTCAGCCCGTAGCGGACTCAAGAGTGGCAGTGGAAAATTGATGGCCGAATGGAAGGAACCCTGGCACGTCCTAAGTATGGCCGCTTCCGCTGACATGTGTTTACCTACAGCCGCATCCACATTTAATTTTAACTTGCCTGAAGTTGGAAGAATCCAACGTACAATAGTGGCGCGTTTCATGCGCAAGGGAGGAGAAAAATGTTGAGCCACAAGGTGCGGCATATTGCGAGCAAACTTCTTTCCATTAACTGAGGCACACCATGTGTAAATTGAACTCTTGAGCTTCGTATAAAGCTGACCATAATCAAAAGTTTCTTCTCCAAACCTGCAGGAAGTATACATTTTCCATATTTCCCACACCACAATAGTCGGGACGACGGCAAGAAGCTGTCCTGCCATCGTTCCGGATGATGACCTATGCCACCATCAAAGCAAATGATATTTGATTGTACGCGAAGAAGGCAACGGGCCATGGAATATGATAGACATGTCAGCCCAAAGAGGACGGATAAGCAGGCAATGTAAGAAGACATGATTTTGGGAATCATGGGATTGCCGACAAAATACACATTGAGATGGATAAACTGTGATCCAGCCGCTGAAGTTGTCCACCATTGGAAGCGAGCAATGCCAAAGACGCCAAAGAAAGACCTTTTGTCTTGGATGCGTATTTTTCCACCAAATGTACTTGGCCTCGTCTTTAGGCAACCTAGCCGATATCAAATTGTATGCAGATCGAATTGAAAATTGACCATTTTCCTCTGGTGTCCAATGCAACAGTCCATTCTGTATGGTAGTATGATCCTCCATGAATTCATGCGTGCGTGTTATGCGTTTCCATGGAGGTGAGTCATAAATATGTGAATAGATAGAAGAACGATGACCATATCTGGATCTACAAAAGGCTGTCCAAAGATTGTTGGAAGTGAAATACATCCACCATATTTGACAATCATATGCATGCTGGACATGCAATAGAGACCGAATGCCTAATCCACCCGCTTCACGTGATTGGCATATAGTAGACCATGATTGCCAATGGTGACGACCTTTCCACAGAAAGGATGCCATTCGTCTATGCAGAATATGAATGATGCTCTTAGGCAATCTAGAGCTCGCGATGAGGTGTGTGGGTAATGTATTTAGGACATGCTTGATAAGAGTTAGCCTTCCCGCCATGGACAAGAAACTGGTAGACCAAGACGATAACTTAGCATCAAAATGAGCTAGAAGATTGGAGCAATATCTGGCCTTATTTATACCCTTATATATGTATGATCCCAAGTATTTAAGGGGCAGCGATGTAGATCGCATCCCTAAAGCAGTGGACGCCTGAGCCAATGAGGTTCCTTGTCCCACAACAAATTGACTTGTATGATAGTTTACAAATTGACCTGAGGCGTGCTGGTATATATCCAAAAACTTCCGAAATTTAGATAAGTTTCGAGGGTTATCATTTAGGAAAATCAATAAGTCGTCTGCGAATCCCAAATGTGAGATACAAGGAGTGCGGCCTGCTCTAAATCCCTTAAGCTCTCCCGTTCTTATAAGATGATTCAGCCCTCGTGTAAATCCTTCATATGACAAAATAAAAAGTAAAGGGGATAGAGGATCCCCTTGCTTGACCCCCTACCAACAGGAAATGATTCTGTCAAAGAGCCATTGACTCCCCTACCAAATTCTATCTCCTCTCCCCATCATAAACGACACCTCTCCCTCTCCCCACCCCAAAGAAGCCGTCAATTGCAGCAGGAAGGGGAAAAAACGTGCAAGCTTGTGAAGGAG
Source organism: Eustoma russellianum (assembly GCA_036186865.1). Lineage (NCBI taxonomy): Eukaryota > Viridiplantae > Streptophyta > Magnoliopsida > Gentianales > Gentianaceae > Eustoma > Eustoma russellianum. The sequence goes on along the minus strand of AP025044.1, from coordinate 9,461,899 downwards.
AGAAAAGAAAAAGGGAAGAGGGAAGAAGAAGATAAATATATATATATATATTGCGAGTTTATCGTTTCTCCAAGGTAGGTGTCTCTTCCGACCCAAAGGAATACGATTCAAGCATGTCCTAATGTATATACTATGTGTTTTGTTGCCTTTAATTGTTTAAATGAGAGCATGTTAATTGATTTTGCATGTGTTTGGTGGGATTTAAATTGTTTATATGAATGTACGATTGGATGTGTTGAAAAGGCATGATCTTTGCATACGTGGAAGTTGTTTTCTATATATATGTTCTTGAATTGATAAAAAGGGGTTAGGATTGGAATCAAAATTGTAAAACTTCCTCAAGATTAGACTCCTTAAAAATGTGTTTTGGCCTTATAATAGGTTCATCTAGCCCGGGATAGGTTGAGATTGGATTGAAAGTCGAAAAAAATGGGTCTGACAGACGCGTTTCAGGGGGTGGCACGTGGGGCTCACGCGCGGCCCCTGACGGCGCGTCCGGACACGTAATGATGTGTTCACTTCCAAAAGATGCGTCTCATTATAACGAGTCCAATGCAACTGGTTTGAGGTCAATCGGAGTTAAACGAAGATTTTATTGAGGTTAGAAGGAAATACGATTTGATAAAAAAAGAAAAAAAGGAAAAGCTACTGGATCGGCCAGGCTGCCGAACCGGAGCGGATGGCCAGCGGACGGACCAGGCCAGCAGGCCGGCCCAAACCGGAAATTAAAAAAATCTGAAAATTAATTTCTGAAATGAATAAATGATAAATAATTAATTAAAATTAGTTTAAAATTCTAAAAAAATATATTTATTTATTAAAAATTCTAAATAAATTGCAAAAAATATAAAAGGTTAAAATTAATTTATTCCCACTTAATTTCTGAATTTTGGTAAATGTAAGTAATTAAAAATAATTAGTAATAAATGGAATTAAATAAGGGAAAATTAGTAGAAAATTCTAGAAAATTAATACAAGCTAAGGAAAAATAAGGGGGACGCTAAATAACAACTTTTCAATATTCGTAAAATTTATGAAACCAAATATTGAGTGCCGGAGATGGTGAGGATGGGCGTACAGGCCCCAATCGACTTTGTTGTTGAGTGCCGGAGTTGGTGAGGATGAGCGTACGAGCCCCAATCGACTTTGTTGTTACATTCATGGCACGTGCATTTGTATTTGGAGTGGGTTGAGATGTACGGGTCTCAGACGCTCGAGTGGAGTGGATCATGGTGTACGAGCCATGGGTACTCGGTTATGGTGGATCATGGTGTACGGGCCATGGATACTCGATTATGGTAGATCATGGTGTACGGGCCATGGATACTCGGTTATGGTGGATCATGGTGTACGGGCCACGTGCATCGGTTGGGGTGGATCGTGGAGTACGGGCCACAGGCATCCGTAAGGGTGGATTGTAGTGTACGGGCTACAGGCATCCAGTCAATCCCGGGATCATGCATTGCATATAGGTCTAGGGGCATATTGCATGACATGATTCTCATTGCGTGTGACACGTTGATTGAGCATGCATCACGTACTTGCGCATTTTTATGTAGAGTGCTTTACTTATCGCATTTACTTTATCTTATGCATGTTATCTTATATTTATGTGCTATGTGGTTTTATCTTATATTTATGTGCTATGTGGTTATACCATAACTATGTGCTATGTGGCTATATCATTTCGGTATGCACGTTTTATATTGGTTTGAGGCGGGCATCTACGGGATGATTTTCTGTCACTCACACCTACTTCCCAGGTGAGCCGGATGAGGACTATGAGCACATCTTTGTTGAGGACGGGACAGACATAGCGGAGTGGGCTGGTTGAGAGCTACAGCTAGGATATGAGGGGACTCTGCAGTTGTTTTGTTCTTATTTATACTTTGAGGATTTTCCACATACTACTTTACTACTTTTATTCCCAGATTTTTTATTTAGCAATGTAATGACGATTATTGGAGTTTAATATATGTTATGGTTTACGTTTCCGCGAAAAAATTCTACGTCATTTTTGACAAGTAAGAGATTGATTCGACGCTTTGTATTCTCCTTCGTGAGATACGGCGGATGCACTGTTTCCGATGTTAGGGCTCGGGAGCGGGGCGCTACAGAAATCATACCCCA
>AP025044.1:9443741-9459759 GCA_036186865.1 Eustoma russellianum | reverse complement strand
AACGGTCGTTATTATATTTTTTTTATTTTCAACAAAGCAAATAAAAACACCAACTCTATAGTCACCGTATATTGGAGATTGTATAATGTAATTACGGCTATGAACAATATACATAAAAACAAAATTAATCATACCAACCCGTGCGCTGACTTTACATATTTCTTACACGCTATCTTTAAGAGTAATTGGGGTTCAGCTTGACATTTGAAAATATCAATTTGCTAGTAAACTCACACTCGATTCTTTTAGTCATCTCAAACATCTTCGAACGAGTGCAACTGTGGTTGAAGTTGCATGATCCAATGTTACGTAACCATCAAACATAGTGTTATACCCGTGCCCCTTAGGGGTAAAAGGAAAATAAAAGAAAGAAAAAGAATAATAGGAAATGGAAATATCATAAGTTCAGATAATATTTATCTTAATGATATTTATCTTAATGTTGTAAGATTGGTACGGAAAAATTTGGATTGAAATGGAAAATTAAAGAATTTACCTTATAGATATTTGCTAAACCTACTAGAAAATTACATATATATACACACACATACACATAGCCTAAAAAACCCCTATACTCCCCTCCCACCTAGAATCGGCCATTCCCTCCCCCATGAACCCAAACAGCCGGCCATCACATTAAGGGAGGAAGAAGAAGATTTTCTACAAATCCTAATTTAATATATACATCCCCTACCCCACACCCTACTCCCACACATTGAGAAGACCTGCCACCACCCCTACAACCCAAGATAAAATTCGGCCAGCCCTTATAGTGATGGCCGTCTATGGTTCTGCGGCAGATTGTCCGGACCAAGTGTTGATGAGCTTAAGAAGGAGATTATGACTAAGGCACACATTTCGCGACTATCCATTCATCTTGGAGCTGCTAAAATACATCATGATCTTAAAAAAATTATTGGTGGAACATGATGAAGAGACAGATTGTGGAGTTTATAGAGCATTGCGTTGTATGCCAGCAGGTAAAAGTGGAGCATCAGAGACCTGCAAGTTTGTTACCGCCTTTTGAGATTCTCGAGTGGAAGTGGAAGTATATCATGATAGATTTTGTTACCGGACTAATATCTGCATGACACTATTTGGGGTGATTGTTGATCGACTCACTAAGTCAGCACACTTTCTACATATGTCGATTCAGGCTTCAATGGAGAAGTTGGGGGATATATATATGGATGATATCGTGAGTTTACATGGGACGCCAGTGAGCATTGTTTGTGATAGGGATCCGCACTTCAAATCAAGATTCTAGAAAGCATATCAGCGGGCTATGGGCATTGAGATCAGAATGAGCACATCATTTCATCCGCAAACAGATGGGCAGTCGAAACGCACCATACGGACTTTAGAGGACATGTTGCGTGCATGTGCGTTAGATTTTGGTGTTCGCTTTTGCTGCTATTTATCTTGTTTCATATTATTGTCATAGTCGTTGATTCTCGTGAATAGTAAATTATTATTCACAGTTTTCTTTTGCTTAGAACTGGATAGTTAGTGTCAACAAGTGGTATCAGAGTTAGATTATTCGGTTTTTGAGTTTTTCGAATATGATAGACATGAATTTCAATGTGACAAAATTTAACGGAGATGATGGATTTGTCACATGGCATAAAGGATGAAGGATTACCTTATACGACAAGGTGTTCATAAAGCTCTTTATAGCAAGGATAAAAAGCCAGAAGCTATGGAGAATAATGATTGACAAGACACGATGGTAACACCACAAGTCCAATCTGCTTACACTTGTTGAAAGAAGTTTTAAACTAGGAGACGGAAGTGATTCAGCCATGAATATTTGGATAAAGGTAGAAAAGCTTATATATATCCAAAATGATGACAAGTAAATTGTATATTAAGAAACAACTCTAGACGCTCCAAATAATCAAAGTTATAAAAAAAATTTCATCTAAATGATTTTTAATGGACTTATATCTCAAATGGTGATCCTTGGTGTTCCTATAGAAAATGCAAGACGATCATGCTTTTGAGTTCACTTCCATCTTTCAATGGTTTGATGACCACTTTACTTCACGAAGAAGATACAATCATATTGAAAGGATCGCATCGTCTTTATTGCTCTATATTAAAACGATCAACCAAATAAGCAAGGAAGACGCTTCTTACACAAGAAAAATGAAGGAACCAAAATAGAAACTTCAACAATCATGATAAATCAAATGATCGTGACAAGTCCAGAGGTCGTTCTAAATCGAAAAACAGAGTGAAATGCTAGAATTATGGTAAGAATTGTTGAGAAAAGGGGGTTTGAGTGATTACAAAATGCATGATTTAAATAACGTGTACTAAAGAAATGCATGACACGTTTTATGACTTGGCACGTTTTTGCATGAAACCTGCCTTATATAGTTTATATATAATGTTGTCGTACTAACAAGCCATGAAGCTTTAAAACTTACATCAAATGGCAAACATTTGCTGTGTTTGAACTATTTTCAGGTGCCACCATTAATGAACGAAACTAGTTCATTAAGTGAAGTACTTAGTTAAATGAACTAAGTAGTTCATCAAATGGAAATATATTTGGAAAAGGCATGAAGTCAACAAATTGAAGAATGGAAAGTCTCCCTACATCTTTCTATCACACATTTTATATATACACACATATATATTCAGATTTTTTTTGAAAGGCACTATACACATATATTCCAACGTACTACCGACACGTTATACATTTTATGAACGTACGTTAACGTCACACCACTATACTTACCTCATATTTATGAGTATATTCAGGTCTTATATCATATGATATAAGTCATGGTGATGACAAAATTATTACGACACGTTACAAGGTTATAAACCAAAAATTGTCGTATCGGGTGACAACCGAAACTTCGCCAACATGTCACGTACTTAACATATATAGTTAGCCAGCCCCTACACTTCAAAAATGGCCAAAATGTTCGTGGCTTACTTGGTATATTCAGCCATGAAATCATTCCATGTTGGCATACACAAATCACCCCCAATTAAGGCCAAATTGTGGAGATTTCAAATTCAACTTTTTAAGCATATGGGGCGCCACTTACTTCAGCCTTTACAGATGAATATTCAAGTTATTCTATGTATATTATGTGTGACATAATATACATAACATGTGCAAAAAGTTTGAATTCAATCGGAGAAAAATCGCGAAATCGACAAAAGTCGAAAATTCAGTTTTCTACGAACACGACACATAGAACGTTTTTGGCATGACATGTAACATGTATCTAGACACTTTTTACATACTCTATACATTCTAAAGTGTTCTAGAAAAATCAATTAATGGCTGATTGAAATATACCATATATGTATAATTATTGTGCACTATTTTACAAAGTTTGCAAAAATATAATTCAACACACGTACAAGTTGTATCACACGCCTAGCTCAGCCTTGATGGAGCATATGTGGAGCTTATTTGGCATCTTGATTGGCCAAGAATAAAGTATACAAGGTTGGTGACATAAAGGATGGAGCTACACAAGGTAATGTTTCAAACTATGTCACATTTGTGACACATGCAAAAAATTCAGCATGTGTAAATAAGGCAAGCCGATTTTATGTACTAAATGGTGACTTATTTACTTCTTTAATTTAAATGGATTGATTGGATGATAAAATGGAAATATTTTGAATATGTCTTGAATAGTGCACATGCTGAAATTTTTAGCATGTGGAGAAATGGTTGGCTGATTTTTGTGAAGTAAATGGGGATCAATTTGTCTTGCAAATTTTATGGGATTGATTATGTGATTTATAGCAACATTTTAACAACTAACTGGCACATGTTTTTAAGTGATATTTTCATATTTATACAGTCATCAAATGATGACAAGTCTCATCCAATCAATGAGAGCCAAATAAGCAAAACCAAAATGATCATCCAATGAAGTGTTGCCAAGTAAGCAAGTGAATGTCACAATGATGCAAGGTATTCTTCTAAGGACTTAAAAGATAATTTCCAAGGGGAATAAAAGGCTAGAGAGGGCAGCCACACTTGAAAAAAAGAAAAGAAGGAGAGCAAATAAAAGACAAGACAAGTCTTACAATTTCCAAGGGCAAAAGGAGTCTTCCACTCTCTTCTTCTACCTTTCTTTCTTCTTCTCTCTCAAACCCTATTGTATCTACATTCAAATACATTGTATATGCTGCATATAAACAACCATACATGCCATATTCTTGTGAAAGGTTGATCAAGGTGTGATCAAACCTTCATCCGCTCGGTGGTGGTGTTCATGATCATTGTGATTGCTTGTTTTGATTGTAAAGGGTTGGAGTTGGTGTATAACTCCATCAACCTTGTGTGGTAAGGTGTTATTTTGTTTAGTGATAACCGAGGAATGTGTTGAGAAAAAGGGGTTTGAGTGATTACAAAATGCATGATTTAAACAACGTGTACTAAAGAAATGCATGACACGTTTTATGACTTGACACATTTTTGCATGAAACCTGCCTTATATAGTTCACATATAATGTTGTCGTACTAACGAGCTATGAAGCTCTAAAGCTTACATCAAATGGAAAACATTTGTTGTGTTTGAACTATTTTCAGGTACCACCATTAATGAACTAAACTAGTTCACTAAGTGAAGTACTTAGTTAAATGAACTAAGTAGTTCATTAAATGGTGATATATTTGGAGAAGGAATGAAGGCAACAAATTGAAGAATGGAAAGTCTCCCACTCTCTTTTTACACGCCTTTTACACATATATATATTCAGATTTTTTAAAAAGGCACTATACACATATATTCCAACGTACTACCGACACGTTATAGATTTTGCGAACATACGTTAACATCACACCACTATATTTACCTCATATGTATGAGTATATTAAGGTCTTATATCATATGATATAATTCATGGTGATGACAAAATTATTACGACACGCTACAAGATTCTAAACCAAAAATTGTCGTATCGGGTGAATACCGAAACTTCGCCAACGTGTCACGTACTTGCCATATATAGATGGCCACCCCCTACACTTCAAAAATGACCAGAAATTTCGTGGTCTAAATTTTATATTCATCCATAAAATCATTTCATGTTGGCACACACAAATCACCCCCAATTAAGGCCAAATCGTGGAGATTTCAAGTTCAACATTTTAAGCACATGAGGCGCCACTTATTTCAGCCATTAGAGCTGAATATTCAATTTATTCTATGTATATTATGTGTAACATAATATATATAACATGTGCAAAAATTTTGAATTCAATCGGAGAAAATCACGTAATCGACAAAAGTCAAAATTCGGTTTTCTACGAACACGACACATGGAACATTTTTGGCATGACATATAACATGTATATAGACACTTTTTATATACTTTATACATTCTAAAGTATTCTAGAAAAATCAATTAACGGCTGATTGGAATATATCATATGTTTATAATTATTGTGCACTATTTTACAAAGTTTGCAAAAATAAAATTCAACACACGTACAAGCTGCATCACACCCCTAGATCAGCTTAATGGAGCATATGTGGAGCTTAGTTGACATCTTGATTGGCCAAGAATGAAGTATACAAGGTTGGTGACAAAAAGGAGGGAGCTACACAAGGTAATGTTTCAAACTGTCATATATATATGACACATGCTGAAAATTCAGCATGTGTGAATTGGTAATGACCGATTTTTACTACCTTGTTGATGAAAAATTTGCTTCTTAATTATCAAGAGATTAATGTGTAGCAATTTGGTAATACTTCAAAGTGTTGAGATGATTTAGCACATGCTGAAAATTCAGTATTTTATGATGACCAATTTGATTCCCAAATTAGTAGACATTTTTATGTACTAAATGATGATTGATTTCTTCTCCATTTTCAAGGCATTATTGTAATACCAACATGGCAATAATTTGAACATGTCTTGAATAGTGGACATGCTGAAAATTTTAGCATGTGAGAAATGGTTGGCCGATTTCTTTAGGAAAATGGTGATGAATTGTCTTGCAAATTTTATGGAATTTATTATGTGATTTATGACAACATTTTTATGACTAATTGGCACATGTTTTTAAGTGTTATATTCAGATTTATACAATCATCAAATGATAACAACTTTCATCCAATCAATGAGTGCCAAGTAAGCAAGACTATAATAGTCATCCAATGAGGAGTTGCCAAGTAAGCAAGTGAATGTCACAATGATGCAAGATATTCTTCCAAGGACTTAAAAGATAATTTTTAAGGGGAAGAACGAGACATAGAGGGCGGCCACTTCTTGATAAAAAGAAAAGAAAGAGAGCAAACAAAACACAAGAAAAGTCTTACAAGTCCAAGAGAGCAAAAACGTTTCTACACTTTTCTTCTACCTTTCTTTCTTCTTCTCTCTCAAAGCCTATTGTATTCATATTCATACATATTGAATAGGCTTCATATATACCACCATACATGCTATATTGTTGTAAAAGATTGATCAAGGTGTGATCAATCTTGCATCCGCTCGGTGGTGGTGTTTGTGATCATTGTAATTGCTTACAAGGTTTGTAAAGGGTTGGAGTTGGTGTGTAACTCTATCAAACCTGTGTGGTAAGGTGTTGTTTGTTGTTTTGTGATTAGTGATAACTGAGGAAGGTGTCCTCGAAGACTGGAGTATGTTGATTTAACCGAACCAGTATAAAATTCCTTGTGTTCTTTACTTTTCAGCACTTACTTTCAGTTTCTAGCACAGTGTATCATTTTCATCACGTTCTTAAAAATAGCAAACGAATTTCAAAAATCACCAAGTTTTCCAGAAACATATCCACATATTTTAAGGTTCATTTGGCACAAGTTTCAACCCTTTTGGACAAGTATAAGTCATCCAAACGTCAAACGTTCTGAGACTAGTGCAGTCTGATTTTTAGGCTTGCAAAGGTTGAGACTTTGAACGTGTTTGACTAACTTTCCAAAAGCATTTTTCAAAACTGTTTCAACTCAATTAAATACACACAATAATGGGTTTGTCATTAAATTTTCAGACCATTTGGACTGACGGTTTAATCGGAAAATTGGGTTGAAAATTTAATAAAAAACCCCTTATTGTGTGTATTTAATTGGGTTGAAATAGTTTTGAAAACTTCATTTGGGAAGTTAGTCAAATACGTTCAAAGTCTCAACCTTTTCAAGCCTGAAAATCAGACTGCACTAGTCTCAGAACTTTTGACGTTTGGATGACTTATACTTCTCCAAAAGGGTTGAAACTTATGCCAAATGAACCTTAAGACGTGTGGATATGTTTCTGGAAAGTTTGGTTATTTTGGAAGTTTGTTTGCTATTTTTAAGAACGTGATGAAAATGATGCACTGTGCTAGAAACTGAAAGTAAGTGCTGAAAAGTAAAGAACACAAGGAATTTTATACTGGTTCGGTTAAATCAACCTACTCCAGTCTTCGAGGACACCTTACTCGGTTATCACTAATCACAAAACAACAAACAACACCTTACCACACAGGGTTGATGGATTTACACACCAAATCCAACCCTTTACAAACCTTGTAAACGATTACAATGATCACGAACACCACCACCGAGCGGATGCAAGATTGATCACACCTTGATCAAGGAATGTGAATTTAGAAAAAATGGTGAAACAATTTGACACGGGAACAAACATGCTAGATCACATCATTTGTTCACAAAAGCATGATACTGACAAAACCGGACTAGGACACGTTGAGAAAAATGAGTCACTAAACAAACCAATTAAATTCATTCCATCTAAGAAAATAGATGCATCTAAGACATATGTGGCATCTAAGAAGACGCCTAGACCTTCCCCTAAGACATCTCATCGTGCTTCATCTTCATATCGTACGAGATCTAATTTTGCGTCGTACAAATATGAAAAGAACCCATTAATGTATACACATAATTCATTTACCAAAAATGCATCTAGATTACGCCCTGTGCATGCAAACAAAAATGTTCATAAAAAACAAACATCATACTATGTGCATGATGGCATTCTTGGACAAAGGCCAAACGGATTTGCACTGAACATTTATTATATTATATCTTCATCTCCTTTCTCACCTTTTGGAAGACCTAGAAAGGTCACCCAAATTTGGGTACCAAAAGGGACATTTTCAAAGGGTTGAATAAATAACCCTTATGAACGCATTTTTGATATTATTTGAAATGCATGATTTTTTTGCTATCTCCATCTTTACATGCTCTTTTGATTTTCTTTCCAAAATAAAGAGGAGAGAGTGCATGATTTAAGAGGAAGAGAGAGATTGATTGCACGAATCAAGGGGGGAGAATTCAAAATTCAAAATTTGAATTTGTGCACGATTGGAGGGGGAGCGACAAAATTTAAATCATGAACTTAGGTTATTTTTTAATCATCAAAAGGGGGAGATTGTTGAGAAAATGGGGTTTGAGTGATTACAAAATGCATGATTTAAACAACGTGTACTAAAGAAATGCATGACACGTTTTATGACTTGACACGTTTTTGCATGAAACCTACTTTATATAGTTCATATACAATGTTGCCGTACTAACGAGCCATGAAGCTTTAAAGCTTACATCAAATGGCAAACATTTGTTGTGTTTGAACTATTTTCAGGTGCCACCATTTAAACTAGTTCACTAAGTGAAGTACTTAGTTAAATGAACTAAGTAGTTTATTAAATGGTGATATATTTGGAGAAGGCATGAAGACAACAAATTGAAGAATGGAAAGTCTCTCACTCTCCTTATACACGCCTTTTACACACACAACACACACAACACACACACACACACAGATATATATATATATATATATATATATATATATATATATATATATATATATATATATATATATATATATATATATATATATATATAAATTCAGATTTTTTAAAAAGGCACTATACACATATATTTCAATGTACTACCGACACATTATACACGTTATATATATTACGAACGTACGTTAACGTCACTTATTCAAGTTGTGGAGATTTCAAATTCAACATTGGGCGCCACTTATTTCAGCCATTAGAGCTGAATATTCAAATTATTCTATGTATATTATGTGTAACATAATATATATAACATGTGCAAAAAGTTTGAATTCAATCGGAGAAAAATCGCGTAATCCACAAAAGTCGAAAATTCGGTTTTCTACAAACACGACACATGGAACATTTTTGGCATGACATATAACATGTATCTAGACACTTTTTACATACTCTATACATTCTAAAGTGTTCTAGAAAAATCAATTAATGGCTGATTGAAATATACCATATATGTATAATTATTGTGCACTATTTTACAAAGTTTGCAAAAATATAATTCAACACACGTACAAGTTGTATCACACGCCTAGATCAGCTTAATGGAGCATATGTGGAGCTTAGTTGGCATCTTGATTGGCCAAGAATGAAGTATACAAGGCTGGTGACACAAAAGAGGGAGCTACACAAGGTAATGTTTCAAACTATGTCATATATATATATATATATATATATATATATATATATATATATATATATATATATATATATATATATATATATATATATATATATATATGACACATGCTGAAAATTCAGCATGTGTGAATTAGTAATGGCCGATTTTTACTACCTTGTTGGTGACAAATTTGCTTCTTAATTATCAAGAGATTAATGTGTAGCAATTTGGTAATATTTCAAAGTGTTGAGATGATTTAGCACATGCTGAAAATTCAGCATGCTATACTTAAGGTGGGGCGATTTTATGGTCTTTATGATGACCAATTTGATTCTCAAATTAGTAGAGATTTTTATGTACTAAATGATGATTGATTTCTTCTCCATTTTCAAGGCATTATTTTAATACCAACATGGCAATAATTTGAACATGTCTTGAATAGTGCACATGCTGAAAATTTTAGCATGTGAGAAATGGTTGGCCGATTTCTTTAGGAAAATGGTGATGAATTGTCTTGCAAATTTTATGGAATTTATTATGTGACTTATGACAACATTTTTATGACTAATTGGCACATGTTTTTAAGTGTTATTTTCAGATTTATACAGTCCTCAAATGATGACAACTTTCATCCAATCAATGAGTGCCAAGTAAGCAAGACTATAATGATCATCCAATGAGGAGTTGCCAAGTAAGCAAGTGAATGTCACAATGATGCAAGATATTCTTCCAAGGACTTAAAAGATAATTTTCAAGGGGAAGAACAAGACATAGGGGGCAGCCACTTCTTGATAAAAAGAAAAGAAGGAGAGCAAACAAAACACAAGAAAAGTCTTACAAGTCCAAGAGAGCAAAAACGTTTCTACACTTTTCTTCTACCTTACTTTTCTTCTACCTTTCTTTCTTCTTCTCTCTCAAAGCCTATTGTATTCATATTCATATATATTGAATAGGCTTCATATATACCACCATACACGCTATATTGTTGTAAAAGATTGATCAAGGTGTGATCAATCTTACATCCGCTCGGTGGTGGTGTTCGTGATCATTGTAATTGCTTACAAGGTTTGTAAAGGGTTAGAGTTGGTGCGTAACTCCATCAACCCTATGTGGTAAGGTGTTGTTTGTTGTTTTTTGATTAGTGATAACCGATGAAGGTGTCCTCGAAGACTGGAGTATGTGGATTTAACCGAACCAGTATAAAATTCCTTGTGTTCTTTACTTTTCAGCACTTACTTTCAGTTTCCAGCACAGTGCATCATTTTCATCACGTTCTTAAAAATAGCAAACAAACTTCAAAAATCACCAAACTTTCCAGAAACCACGTTTTAAGGTTCATTTGATGCAGGTTTCAACCCTGTTGGACAAGTATAAGTCATCCAAATGTCAAAAGTTCTGAGACTAGTGCAGTCTGATTTTCAGGCTTGCAAAGGTTGAGACTTTGAACGTATCTGACTAACTTTCCAAAAGAATTTTTCAAAACTTTTTCAAACCAATTAAATACACACAATAAGGTGTTTGTCATTAAATTTTCAGACCATTTGGAGGGACGGTTTAATCGGAATTAATTTTTCAAATCAGTCTACCGTTTCTGGCAGATTTGTGCAATCTGACCACCAACAATTTTTAAAAGGGTTAAATGTCAAATTTTAATCTGAAATTTATAGGAGATACTTAGAACATCTGAGACGAAGATCTCTCCAAATTTTAGAATTTTTGAAAACCTGTAACCTAGTTTTCAAAACGTTTCAAAATAGGTCCTGAAAACAGTTTCTGTTTTCAGAAGTTGGATTTTTGGTTTAAAACAATCTTAAAACCGTATTTTCCACACCCATTATTCAATCCCTCCCTACTCCCTTTCTAGTGGTGCCTTGCAGGTCCTACAGAAGGTGTCCTCGAAGACTGGAGTAGGTTGATTTAACCGAACCAGTATAAAATTTCTTGTGTTCTCTACTTTTCAAAACTTTACATTCAGTTTTCAGTACAGTGCATCATTTTCATCACGATGGATGCCACATATGTCTTAGATGCATCTATTTTCTTAGATGCCACATATGTCTTAGATGCATCTATTTTCTTAAATGGAATGAATTTGGTTGGTTTGTTTAGTGACTTATTTTTCTCAACGTATCCTAGTCCGGTTTTGTCACTATCATGCTTTTGTGAAGAAATGATGTGATCTAGCATGTTTGTTCCCATGTCAAATTGTTTCACCATTTTCTCTAAATTCGCATCCCTTGATCAAGGTGTGATAAATCTTGCATCTGCTCGGGGGTGGTGTTCGTGATCATTGTAATCGCTTACAAGGTTTGTAAAGGGTTAGAGTTGGTGTGTAACTCCATCAACCCTGTGTGGTAAGGTTTTTTTGTGATTAGTGATAACCGAGGAAGGTGTCCTCGAAGACTGGAGTATATGGATTTAACCGAACCAGTATAAAATTCCTTGTGTTCTTTACTTTTCAGGACTTACTTTCAGTTTCTAGCACAGTGCATCATTTTCATCACGTTCTTAAAAATACCAAACGAAATTCAAAAATCACCAAACTTTTTAGAAACATAGTCACACGTCTTAAGGTTCATTTGGCGCAAGTTTAAATCCTTTTGGACAAGTATAAGTCATTCAAACGTCAAAAGTTCTGAGACTAGTGTAGTCTGATTTTCAGACTTGCAAAGGTTGAGACTTTGAACGCATTTGACTAACTTTCCAAAGTAATTTTTCAAAACTGTTTCAGCCCAATTAAATACACATAGTAAGGGGTTTGTCATTAAATTTCAGACCATTTGGAGCCATCATTTAATCGGAATAAATTTTCCAAGTCAGACTACCGTTTTTGGCAGATTTGCGCAATCTGACCACCAACAATTTTTCAAAGGGTTAAAGATTGAATTTTGATCTGAAATTTTTAGGAGATACGCAGAATATCTGAGACTAAGATCTCTCCAAATTTTAGAATTTTTGAAGGCCTGTAACCTAGTTTTTAAAACGTTACAAAACAGGTTCTGAAAATAGAAACTGTTTTCAGAAGTTGGGTTTTTGGATTAAAACATTTTTAAAAACCAAATTTTCCACACCCACTATTCAACCCCCTTCTAGTGGTGCTTTGCAAGTCCTACAAGAATGGCCACCTTATAAAGAATTATAGGTCTTTGAAGCAAGACAAATACCATGGTCAAAAGCATGTGAGAGATAACAAACAAACAACAATAAAGTCAAATAGTGATGGCGAGACAACATTATTTTGTCACCAAAATGAATGTTATTATGTCTCTGGCTAAAATCTTGAATAGATCGTGGATACAGGTTCTTCTTGCCATTGTATTAGTAGAAAGGAATACTTCTCCATATACGAATCAAGAGACTTTGGGGTGTTGAAGATGGAAAATAAAAGCATGTCATCCATCATGGAATAGATGATATCACTGTGGAGATTTCACTTGGTTGCACATTCATATTACAAAATGTGTGCCATGTTCTAGATATGAGATTCAATCTTTTATGTACAAACGCACTATACAAAGAAGGTTACAAGCATCAGTTTGGTAATGCGACAAAGAAACTTGCCAAAGGCTCTCTGGTGGCAGCACACGTTAGTGTGGAGGTAAACTAAATGTAATAGGGGATGGTGCCTCTCCGAATGTGTGGCACCGGCGTTTGGGACACATCGGCCAGAAAGGGTTGTAGTCTAGGCAAAGAAATCCTCGACACCTGTAGACAAAGGTAAAACACTAAACAAATGTGATTATTGCTTATTAGAAAAACATTATTGTGACGCTTTTCTGAAGAACTTTGGTATAAGAGAAAACAAATTAGAGTTAGTTTACTCTAACGTGTATGGAAAAAAATGTTTTTTACTTTCATCAATGATTCTTCTAGAAAACATAGATCTACTTGATAAGGGAGAAAAATCAATTATTTTAATGTATTCAAAAGTTTAATGCAATGGTGGAAAGAGAAATACTGGAGAAAAGTTGAAATGTGGTCGTATTGACAATGGCAGTGAGTACATATCAATAGAATTTGAAGAGTACTGCACAAAACATGACACAGTACATGAGAAGGCAGTTCCTGGTACTCCATAGCATAATAGAGTTGCAGAACGGATGGATAGAACGATTGTAGAAAAGGTACGGTGCATGCTCAAAATGGCTACACTAAGTCATCTTAGGAGGAGGCTGTCAATACAGTTGTGTACGTGGTTAATCGATCACCTTTGCTTCCACTCGACTATCATGTTCCAAAAATAGTATGGAGCAAAAGAAAATTAAGCTACTCTCGCCTAAAATTATTTGGATGTAAAGCCTCAACGCATGTTCCCAGAGACCAAAAGTCAAAGTTGGATGACAAAGTCTTTCTTTGTATCTTTGTGTGATGCGGAAATGAAGAATGTGTCTTCAGGCTTTGTGATCCAAAAAAGGAAAAAGTCGTCAGAAATAGAGATGTCATGTTCCAAGAACATGAAATGTTCAACGTTGCCAGAAAGAAGTTTACCACAGAAGATGTTACAAAGGTAACACTTATTCCTTCATTAAACAATCACACAAATGGAGTAAATGTAAAAGAAACTGAATGCAGCTGATGATGCTGGTGGTGCTGAGCAAGGAGAGCAAACCCCTGCTCCCTATGAATTGCAAGATGTGGGTCCTCAATTGAGAAGTTATATTAGAGAACGTACATCTTCTACTTGGTATCTTAGTTCTTCTCATAACAGATGATGGAAAACCAGGGAACTTTAAAGAAATAAAATCTCATATAGAAAAAGATTGATGGAAAAAAGCCATGCACAAAGAGATGGATTCATTGAATAAAAAATGTCACTCATAATGTAGTTTAACTTCCAAAAGAAAAGAAGGCTCTAAAAAATGAGTATTCAAGCTAAAGAAAGATGGGGATAAGCTGTTAAAGTACAAATCTCGATTAGTGGTGAGGTTTTGATCAAAAGAAATGTTTCGAATTTGATGAAATATTCTCAGCAATTGTAAAAATGAGTCTATTAGACTTGTGCTTGCTTTGCCAGCTAGCTTGAATTTATAGCTAGAATAACTATGTGCCAAAACGGCTTTCCTGCATGGAGTTCTGGATGAGAAACTCTACATGGAACAACCAGAATTCTTCAAAATCAAAGGCAAAAAAGGCATGGTCTACAAGTTGAAAAGGAGTTTGTACGGATTGAAGCAAGCACTAGACAATAGTATGAGAAGTTTGATTCGTTCATGCTTTGAACAATTGTTGATGCTTGTGTATACATTCAAAGGTACCCTGATGGTAAATTTATTATTCTTCTTTTGTATGCTGATGAATTTCTTATTGTAGGAGAAGATGGAAAAATGATCCAAATCCTAAAAAGAAAATGTAAGAGACATTCGACATAAAAGATTGGATGCTGCAAAACATATCTTGGGAATGGGTATCGTTCGAGATCGAGCAACATGGAAGCTTTGGTTACCACAAAAGGGATATATTGAACGACTGCTTTAACAATTCAATATGGTCAAAGCTAAGTCAATTACAACTCCACTTGCTGATCATTTCAAGCTAAGCAAGAGAGTGTGTCCTTCAACACAGGAGGAAGAAGAAATGCCACTGATTCTATATTCTTCTACAGTTGGAAGCATGATGTATGCTATGGTCTGTACAAGACTAGACATTGCTCATGCAGTAGGAGTTGTGAACAGGTTTTTATCAAATCTAGGAAACAAATTATGAAATAGAAATGAATATTTCGTTTCTTAGAAGAACTTGAAAATCAGGCTTAACTTTTGGAGTATCTGGATCAACTCTTGATGGATACATAGATTTAGATATGGCCGGAGATCTAGATGGTAGAAAATCTACTTCTGATTGTCTATTTCCATTTACAGGGGATCTATATCTTGGCAGTTGAAACTTCAAACTGTGTGTCATAGTCGGCTGTTAAACAGAGTACAGTGCAGCTACGGAAGCTGACAAGGAGATGCTATGGATGGAAAAATTTTTACAGGAGTAAGGGTTCAAAACACAACAATATATAGTATAATGTGATAATCAAAATGCTACTTACTTGAGCAAGATTATGATGTATAATGCGAGAACCAAACATATCATACGTGATATCATTGGATTCGTGATGCCACTTGTAGCGCCCTGTCCCGAACCCTAGGGTCAGAACCGGTATGCCCGCCGTATTCCTCTAAGGGATATACAAGGTATCTGTACGAATTCCTGCACTTATCAAAACGACAAAGTATTCGATTGCGGAAGCAAAATAAATCAACTCAAAACCCTAAATCGAAAGTAAAATCCCCAAAATCATATATAGTCAACATCAAGTCACAATCCCCTAAACGACATCGTAAAGTTCGTAAAATGAAATTCTTAAGCTAAGTCCTCAAATGAAATAATAATAAAATAAACTTCTCTATTTCTCGATCCTCAATCTCCAATCATGCGAAATGAGCGTGAAATGCAATGTCACATACATGATGCATGATAAGCCTACATTCTCGGAAACATACATACTACCGTGCAATGCATGATCCCGGGACCTAACAGAACGAAACGGAACGGAATATATATGCGACTTAGGTCTCGCATATCCTAACAGAATAGAA
>AP025044.1:9393963-9436600 GCA_036186865.1 Eustoma russellianum | reverse complement strand
TTTTTTTTCCTGGCGTGGAGCGGCCGTATGCGCAGTATGTGGAGGGAGCAGTCTAAGCGTTGTTTAAATAGAAATTTGATTAGGGTTTAGGGAAAATTTTCTTAATCAAATTAGATTTAATAATTAATTAGGCTCAATTTCCCTTTTTACCCTTATTAAAAAAAATGGAATATAACACCACTGAGGAGGAGCAATTCCATTTCAACAAGATCCACACAGACATTAACTCTGCTGATGTGATGACAAAAGTCATTACAAAGAAGAAGTTTAATCGGTGTGTCAGACAAATGCAAAAGGATGATCAATTTTCTTCTGGATAGAACTTTTTCTTGTTTGATTATTAATTGTTCTTTCCCAACAATCTCTTAATTGTAGATTTCTGCATTGGAGAAAGAAAAAAAAAAAAAGCGCAACTTTTATTGCGTTAATCCCCTCATATTTGGCAAAAGAAATTACCAGCGCAGCTGGATGTCTTTCACATGTGAAGTTTCAATTTATTAAACGCAAATGGGCAACGTTCATTTGGTTGCAAAATATGGTCTGGTTGATCAAGTTAGTATGGATTGGGGTACCTCCCCACCATCAAATATAATTGTTTACATTGCAGCCGATTTGACATAATGACTAAAGACCCTTTTCTCTTCCCAAAAAAAAAAATCTTTTTGTTGATAGACGACAATCAAGTATTTTTCTTTTTTTTAAAATAAAAAATTGAATTCAAATAAAAAAAATGAAAAGTTGAGTACTTATTATGAGGCCAATGAGAGAGGTTGGTTCGGTTGGTAATGTTCGTTCACTTCGACATGTAATGTGTTAGATTCGAGTTCCACTGCTAACAATTCCTTTTGGTAGCCAATATGTTCTATATATACAATTCTTCGATGAAGCTGGTGGAATACCATGACCTTGGACTGGAGAAATTCTGTCAACCTAAACATTTGTAAACAAAAAAAAAATACTTATTATGATGCCTCGAGAAGGTAAGCCTTGATCAGCATTATACTATTTTATTCGAGAATTATAAGGTAGCTGGGAGTCTCGGGTTCCTCTGAATAGTTCACTGAACAATCAATCGTACGTTCGTGTTGGACATACTTTAATGTTTTCTCACAATTAATGTCATGCACTATAAACACTACAAATATGATTGTTATTTATGTTTTTGTTTTAATTATTATTACTTATCCTTTTTTCTGACCTTAGTAAGTTTATAACGAACTCACCCGTGTCTTTTTTTTTTAAAAATTAAGTTTAGCTTGATACATTTGTTCAACTATGGTCTAGGATAATTACGTCCTTGAAGATAGCTCCGGAGTTTTGGAAGATCACTGTTCCACTCTAGTGATTAGAATTAAAAAAGTTTTATCTCACGTTTCTATATTTAAGAAATTTTATTATACGCTCCCGCAGTGTTATGAAATTTTTCGATTTTAGCCGTGAAAAAGGATTGAGCGAAATAAAAAGTTGTTTTGACAAAACTATGACGACTAATTTCTTTTTTTAATATACGACAATTAACTATTTTACTTTTATACTTCAAAAAAAAAAACTGAATTAGGATCATCCAAAAAGAATGGAAAACAATGAAAACGTGTCCTATAAATTTCAATTTTAATCGGTTCGGCCAGAGTAACTAGAGTGGGATCCTTCTTCAGAACGTTTCCACGTTAACAAAACTGATCACGTGCTATATCAGCTCCACAAGTTGATCATTGGATTAAATTACAGCTGCAAGACTTGAAGCCCAAGTTTTGGTTTATGTCATGGAATATTATGTCATCTTACAACACATAAAGTCGCTTTTGGTGCACAACGTTTCTGTGTTTATGTAAAATCTGAAGAAGGATCGATCGCTTCGCAATCTGATTTACACACGCTTACCATACACTATAAGATATACATAACGAAATAGAAGCATGATGGGTCGATTGATTCCACTGATCATAAATATTACAGTAAGTGCAAGAGCAGACTCCCATCGCCATCAAACTAATAAGTGAAAGTTACAAATTAATTAGAGATTCTTTTTCTTTTTTTTTTTGGGTTATTTGTCGTTTATTTGACAGGTAGATCTACAACCAACCATTCATCTCCATGTCAATATAGGATTGCAAAATGTGTTAGGTAACATGTAGTCTCTGAACATAACTCAGTTGGTATTCGAACGGAAAATTGTATTTAAGGTTGTAGGTCCAATTCTTGTAACAGCTGCAGTGTTGATGCTTTAGTGTTGTCTAAGGCATATGTTTTACCTTAATGTGATGTGGATGTTGGTTCAGTTTGTACTAAATATCTTGTGGGTACCAGTTGTCTGAGCCTCTCTAACAGAAGATCGCCGAGTGATCCTGATTCGCATTTCACACGCAGCTCTATTGAGTGGAGCATTGATGAACCCAAGAAGATGAATTTGGGCTTTTGGGCTTTTTTGCATGACATGGCAAAATGATAAATGTAATGTGTAGGGCAGTAGCCTCCCAATCATGTTCTAATAGAAAGTGAGCTGACAATCTTTTTCATTTGAAATCATGCTAATAGAAGTATAGTATTACATGTCATGTTTATTTCCTCAAGTGACAGCTTTTCCTGAGTAACCAAACCAAATAAAATAAAATTTAATGTCCGAAAATTGTGTCCTGAATTAGGCTACATGTTACATAAGATATTTTTCTATTTACAAGAAAGCTGGCCAACTATTGAAATTTTCCAATATACACAAACAAAGATGAGTTCTTCAGTCTCGAAATAGCTTTTTACAAAGAACATACATGCTTTTTATGATCTCCTTACCAACAATAAAAGGGTAGGAGTAACAAGTAGTAACATGTAAAAAACACAAACACATAAACAAGTCTACACATGACCATCCTTATTGAATATCAAACACACCCCCCCCCCCCCTCCCGTAACAAACAAAAAATTCAAAAAATTAATCTCACACCAATAGAATGGAAAATCAAGAAATGAAAACCTATACAGATGCTTCCCAAAACTTTGTATGCTTTATCTTCACTTGACTGCCCAAAAACTCAGAAAAACTTCCAAAAATAAATGTCCAAAATGCAGAATCTTCAAACAAACAAAAAAATCGAGATTTCCACCGACTTAAACCAAGTTGACCTTTTTATCCACCAAGAATCATATCTTCCCATTTCCAAACAACTGATTTCCTCGAAGGCGTCTGCAAATATTAACCTTACTTTCCACAAAATCAAAGAATCCCTTTTGTTATCATACATTAAGGAGACGGAGAATCCGAATTATTTCCTCTTGCGTACCGAAGCTCCAAAGAAATCTGTCTTTCGATCCTAAGCTGATTATAGAAATTAGCAATGAACATTTCAGCCCTCTTATCAATATCATCTTCACTAGGATAGCTTATAGTTCTCCTTAGAGTTCTGGATGAGCCCGAATCACGAATCGAGTCCGAATCATCCTCCATGAATCCTCTCAAGCCCGGTCTTTCTTGAAAGCTCACCCTCCTCTTCACAGGTGAAGATTTGATCATTGAAGCCAATTTCCATTTGTTCAGATCAAAATTCAACAAGACTTTAATTTTCTTCACGGCCCTCTTCAATCGGCCGAGCAAAGACCAACCATTCCCCCCCATCTTTTGAGACAAACACCAAGAATTTGTGATTCTTAGATGAGATATTATTTTTTGTGAAGGGATTTATGCCAACAACTCTCAAGTGGGGTATTGAAGAAGTTTTTCTTTGATATTTGCTAGTGGGTATGTTTTTGAGATGTGTGTATAACTATTTGTGGGGTTCTTTGGGGGAAATATATATTGGAGTGGATGTCGAATTGAGCTTTTTTCCTTTATATTGAGGGGGCATGAGCAATGAAGTTGGAAGCAATTTCTTGGTAGTTGGACAACAAAGATACGTGAGTTGAAGGAACACCGTGTCTCTGTATGATATCCAAACTAGGATTTTTTTCCTTTGTTTTTACAGAAGTCCAAAGTCAAAATACACACATTTGGACACAATTGTAAGGTTGATAATTTGAGTATCCGGAGTCATTCATTCTAAAATACCCTATTAGAAATCTTGTGGTAAGCTAGAGGGTGATCATTGCATAACTATTACGTACTTTATATATATTAAGTATTAACATTTATAAATAAAGAAAATTGATATGTTGACGGTGATGAGTGCACCAAAACAGTGGGCATGTCTCGTTAATTATTTTATTTGTTATTATTTGATGAATAATTATTAATTGTGAAGCCTATTAGATACCCGTAATCAAAGACACATTCTTCCTTGACTTTGGAATATGATGCAATAAAGCAAAATGACTCACTAAATTAGTTATGTTTTTTATTATGGGTCATCGGGAAACAACCTCTATAAATTTCTAACATATGGACATGGTTGCGTACATCCGAGCCTCCATACCTCACCAATGACAGAAGCATTTAAGACAATGGGATAATGTTGTTGTTGTATAGATAGAAAAAAATAAGAAAATGATATTTTGGAACCCTCGATCAGACCGCCTGAGTTTGGGATACACCTCTCCTATGAGCACTGCTCCCTGACATACGCATGCTTATAAAATCTTCAATTTATGAAATTTAAGTTACTCTTTGGCATTGCATATGCATTTTAATTTAAGTGCTGAGGCCGAGAAAGCTTTGAGACCGAGCAGAACTTGATTCCTTGTGAAGTTACACTGATTAACTAACACAATGTTGAGTCATAGTTCCATTAGAGTTCAACTAAGAATATTGCCGAGATGAGCTGCCCTCTGTGGTTTGGTCAAAAGTAACTAAATCTGCTGAGCCACACTGACTAAGAAACACTTCGATTTGCCTTAGTCATTTTAAATGATTTGCCCAGGATGTTGCTGATGAAGGCGAGGCTAATACCTTATTGGCCGAGATTGACCAGTCAAGTAACTGAACTTGAACTACGTTGACTGTTTGACTAACTGAAAATTTTTGTCTTATCTGAGCGGGTAGATTTTGTCTCATCACTTTGCCCCCAGATTAGTCTGGCCGAGCTGAGCAGGAAGGGCAGGCTAATCAATTCAGAGCCTTTAATGCATTTTCCTGTCAAGTAGTGACGTGTCTGCCTCTGGTTGGGCCGTACTGCGCATTTACTGTTTACGCAGACTGCGAAGCGTCAGTTACACACCTTTTCACACCCGGTGGTTGAAGGTATCGAGGACGAAAACCTCGAGGTGCCTGTTGGGATGGCTGATCTGGGGCTATAAATAGAGTGCGAATGAGCAATTCATTTCTTCCTTCTGCTTTCGTCTTCATCCTTTTGCCTCCGGCTTTCTTTTCTTCTACGGCGATCCTTACCCAGTTTTCTCTGGTGATCTCTGTTTCTTTGCTCTTCATCTGCCCAATCTTCGCTGTAAGTCTTCTCTTCTTCTACAATGTCTTCTAGATCTCATGATTCTCAGAACATCTTTGAAAGTGCATCTTACGCCAGCGGTGGTGGAGAAAACCCTAATTCTCCATCTTCATCTGGTAGGACAGTCTCCACTGATGACCGTCTGTTAGTAAGACTGCGCAGAGCCACTGGTGGCGCCGCTGGACCTAGGCATGTTGCTCAGTCCAGCAGGGCCATCACTGTAGTGGACTCTTTGCCAGAGCGACCAGAAGTTGCTCCTGCTCCGGCGACTGTAAGTCCTCCAGCTCTGCAGAGGGCCCCCTCTCTATATACGGGGGTAATTAATAGGGGTCTGCCCTCTGTCCATGTTGAAGAGTCTCGTTGCATTTTGTCCAGGGCTGAGCTGAGCCGAATATGTAAAAAGTACAAATTTGACATAGAGCGGTTCAGTCCCATCTTGCCTTTGCCGGGTCAGACAGCTTATGATCCTCCAAATGATTATAAAGCTGTCTATGAAGAGTATTTCAAATCGAGGTTCAGTCTTCCTGTTCCTGGACCCCTTGTCTGCATACTTAGTGCTTACAATCTCAGACTTTCCCAGATAAAACCCAATGGTCTGAAGATGATTCTTTGCTACCTTCTTTTTCTCCGAATAATTGAGACTCCTTTCCACATTAATGTATGTATAGGTCTTTTTTCTTGTCGAGTCTCGGATAGCTGGTACTACTTTAGTAAGCGAGTTCCCAATAGCGAGTTCAACCTTGCTATCAATATCCCTTCCTTCACAAAAAACTGGAAGGGTAAGTTTTTTTACATTAAAAAAGATGGTCTGCCCAAATGGAACGTCTGGAAATATGGCAAGGCAGACAACCTGTGGCCGAGCGCAGAGCACTATAATAAAACGGCCAGACTTCAGAGTCTGCCTGTTGTGATAGACTAGCGAAGGTGAAGCCCACCATGTAGGAAGCGGCCGACCTCGGCCATTTGGCTTTGGGTCAGGACTATCGACCACTTAGTCCAGAAAACTTAGCAATAGTCAGAGGTTGGTAGCTGTTTGCTTCGACTATTTTTTTATTTACCTTCCAGTTGATAACTGTTTTGTTCCTTTTGCAGGTTCAATGGTCTCTGAGAATGATGATTATGCCAACAGAATGGCTGAGATGGCAGCCCGCAAGAGAGCTCGAAGGTCCAGACAAGGATCTGTGGCTGCCTCTGTCGGGATGACATCTACCCTGGCTCTGCCCCCATCCACCAATGTTCCTATGGCCGAGCTCAGGCCTGAACCAATCAGGGATAAGCCAGCTGAAGTTGCTGAGCCTGAACCAGGTACTTAAATTTCTTGAGTTTCATCTTCCGTAATGTTAAGATTTAACATTAACTTATCATTTGATGTGTTTTTTGAAGCTCTGCCAATTGTTGAGATTCAAGATGAAGAGGCCAAGATCATCCCTCATGCTCAGACCTCTGCCGAGTCCAACCGGTCAACTGGAGCTGGTGAAGGCTCAAGCCTCCACCGAAGGAAGAGGCAAAGGGGGGAAGGCTCATCCAGGAGCCCTGATGCAGACCCTTCTAGGCCCTCTGAGGCGGACTTGCCTCAGCCGTCTGAGGTGATTCTGCCTCAGCCTTCTGAAGTGCCAAGGCCAATCCTTGGTGAGTTTCTTGCCCAAGACTCGGCAGTGGAGCTTGCCACAGCCAGACGTCTTAACCAAGGTTCTGCCTATGGATCGTGATAGATTCAAGGCTCCATCATGGGAAGAGCTCATCAACGCCTATCATATAAACCTCGCCTTGGTAAGTACTTTTCTTCTGAGTGTTAGTACTGAATGATAACACTTAGGAATTTTCTAACTTTGTTGCTTTGGCAGATCCGATCTCAAGAACTGGAGGTTTGCGAGTGGGGCAAGAAATTCAATGAGGCACTCCAAGCCAAAATAAAGAAGCTTGAAGAGGCCAATCAGTTGAGGGCCGAGCAGGCCAGAGAAGTCAATGCCCTAAAGGCCGAAGTTACCACTCTTCGCCAAGGGAAGGAAGAGGCTGACATGCTGTTGGCCACTTCCAACTCTAAGGTAGATGAGTTGGAAAATCAAGTGGCCAACTTATAGTTTTCTCCAACACAGGCCTTGACTGAAAATGAATCCCTGAAGAAGGACAAGGCCGAGCTGCTGCAACAGAAAGAAGCCCTAGAAGAACAGCTGGCTCATCTACCTCAGCAATTAACCGAAGCAGAGACCAAAGCAATTGCTGAGTTTAGAAGATCCCAGTTGTTTGAAGAAAATATGTTGCTGTTGCAGAGCACAGCTATGGAGGTTGGCCAAACAAAGGCCATTGACGTCTACTCAGAAGTCTGCCCCCAACTTAACTAGGAAGATCCCAAGATAACTGAACTTTACAATTCAACTGCTGCTCAAGAATTCAACACTCAATTCAAGCAGTTCTTAGATGGGGCTGATCTTAGGGAGGTTGATGAGTAGACTTTAATGTTTATGTAATAGACCGAGATACCCCTTTGTACTTGAAATTTTCCAATGAAGAAATTTCTAAGTGTCTTAACCTTTTGCATTCATAGCTCTTCATTCTTCTTGGCTCTTATGTTTCATAATTTCTCCTAAGTTAAAAAACTTATTGTTGCCAAGATTCAATGCCGGCCTTGCACTTAACAAACTTGTAACTTTGCAGTCAACAAAAATAATCCAAGTCAGTAAACTTTATGTTTTTTTGAATAAACCTGTTATTCAGCCAAGCTGAGGCAAAATTTGGCTACGAATGAAGCCTGCTGAAATACAGAGCTGAACCATTACACTTGATTTGCTCTAGCCAAGATCATCCTGCGTAACGCCTGGAAATAACTACTTAGAATAATTCAAAGTTTTCAATCGCCATAAAGCTTGTAAAGGCATTCTGTTCTGATTAAAGAAGAATTTCTCCATAGCGCAGGTGCTTGACTTCGGCTCCGACAAGATTTTTTTTCCTCAGCTCTGCTAAGGGTTTCTTGAATGATAATTACTCAGCCTCGGATTAGCTGAAATAAAAATTAATTCTGTCTGAACTAAAGTAAACATGTTACTTCATTTGATCCCACTAACTGTTAAGCAATATAATAGATAGCATTTTGCGAAAACTCAATACTGGCACTGCCATTAAAACATTGTTTTATTCAAATCCTCAGCAATGCTGATGATTATACAAACATATATTGAGTTCTGCTTGGCTGGATCAACCTTGTTGAGATGAAGTACTTATACATCACTGCTGTAGAAGTCTTAAGTGTGCAGAATGCCAAGTTCTTGGTAAAGTCTTGCCTCCCAAGGTTTGTAACTTGTATACTCCTGCTGAACGTACCTCAATTATACGATAAGGACCTTCCCACTTGCGGTTAAAAGTCCAGTTCGTGATGTATGACTTGCTTCATTATTGTGTAATACTAAATCTTTCACATGATAAGACCTTGGTCGCACTCGAGAAATATAGTACTGAGCAATTAAATTTTTGTATTGAACCATGCGAACTTGGGCTTGTTCCTTTTTTCTTCCAACTCATCCAAATTCAGACGCAGCGCTTGGTCATTCGTCTGAGCAGAGTAATGATTCACCCGAGCAGAGCTAGAACCAACCTCAGCTGGAATAACTGCCTCAATGCCATAAACTAAGGAAAAAAGTGTTTTCTTAGTGGAAGTGGAAGGAGTAGTTCGATATGCCCATAATATACTGGGGAGTTCATCTACCCAGCTTGCCCCAGTTTTGTATAAACACTTCCTCAGGCCATCCTTGATTGTCTTATTTGCCAACTCAACTTGCCCATTTGCTTGTGGGTGTGCTACTGAAGTAAATCGTTGTTCAATTTTGAGCTCAGCACACCAACTTTTAACGGGGTCATCAGCGAATTTTTTTCCATTATCTGAGATGATAACTTGTGGAAGGCCAAAGCGGCAAATGACATTCTTCCACAAGAACTTCTTTATTTGACCCCCAGTTATAGTAGACTAGGGCTTTGCTTCCACCCATTTGGTGAAGTAATCAATGGCAACAACCAAGAATCTGACTGAACCTGGAGCTCGGGGCAGAGGTCCAATAAGATATATTCCCCATTGCATAAAAGGCCAAGGACTTGCAATGGCAATGAATTCTTGACTAGGCAAATGATAAATTAGAGCATGAACATGGCATGCTTGACATTTCTTGACCAATTCTTCTGCATCATGACATAGAGTGAGCCAATAATAGCCAGCAAGGTAGCATTTTCGTGCTAAAAAACAAGCACCAGAATGATTCCTACAGATTCCTTAATGCATATCCCGAAGGATGTAGTCTCCCTCATCTTCAGTTACACATCTTAACCAAGGCTGTGAAAATGACTTTTTATATAGGTGATTGTTAAAGAGAGCATACCTTGCTGCCTTCAACCAAAGACGTCGAGCTACCCGTTTGTCCTCAGGCTGAATTCCATGCTGCAGGAAATTAACTATCTCATCCATCCAAGTGTTGCAATAGTCAACCTGCAGCAGTTCATTGGTGTCAAAAGCACGATGTTTTACTAGCTCTACCATGATCTTTTTTTCCAAAGTGGTTGAAGTAGAGAAAGCAAGCCGAGATAAGCCCTCTTATTGGTTGACCTGGGGATATGCTCCATATTGAAGCGCTCAAATTTTTGGCCGAGCTGCTGCACTTTGGCCAGATATTTTTTCATGTTTTCCTCCTTAGCTTTGTAATCCCCATTGATCTAAGAAACAACTAGCTGCGAATCACTTCAGGAAATGATTCGTTCTGCCCCCAACTTCCTTGCGAGGCCCAGCCATGTTATTAAGGCCTCGTACTCTGTCTCGTTGTTTGTTGCTTCGAAGTCCAAACGCAAGGTATATTCAAATTCTTCTTTGTTGGGGTTGATTATTAGGAGGCCTGCTCCACATCTATCCTTGGAGGAAGACCCATCAACATATAAAGTTCAATCATCCACTGGATGAACATCTTCCTCCACAGATATTCCTTCAGCTAAGAAGTCTGCCAAAGCCTGGACTTTGATTGAAGTCCGTGACTTGTATTGAATATTATACTCTACAAGCTCCACATCCCATTTGGCAGCTTGGCCAGAAGTTTCTGGCCTCGTCAGAATTTGCTTCAAGGGCCGATATGTAACCACTATGATGGGATGAGCTTGCAGGTATGGCCTGAATTTCCTCACAACCACTATGAGTGCCAAGACCACCTTCTCAGCATTAGGATATCTTACTTCAGGTCCATGCAGAATTTTTCTTGTGAAGTAAATGGGCTTCTGCATATTATCCTGCTCCCTGAGCAGGACTGCACTTACTGCTTCTTTGCATGTGGAAAGATACACATAGAGCACTTCTCCGGGTAGAGGTGAGGTTAGCATCGGTACCTCCGCTAAATGGGACTTCAGCTTATCAAAAGCTCTCTGACACTGGTCATCCCATTGGTAAGCGGTCTTCTTTTTTAAGATATGAAAGAAAGGAAGAGATCTTTCGATAGACTTGGAGAGAAACCTGCTCAACGCTGCAATTCTGTCTGTTAACCTCTGCACTTCTTTAATATTTATTGGGGGATGCATGTTCTGTAAAGCTTCAATCTTGGTAGGATTAGCTTGAACTCCTTCCTTAGAGACTATGTATCCCAGAAATTTTCCAGTGCGTACCCCAAATGTGCATTTCTTCGGATTCAGCCTCATGTGTGAATCTCTCAGCACAACAAAAACTTCTCTTAAGTTTTGGATATACTGATCAAGAGACATGCTCTTGATCAGCATATCAGCTATATATACCTCCATTATTCGGCCAATTTGTTCACACTGAGCAAAGAATTGACCAAACGTTGGTAGGTGGCCCCAGCATTCTTCAATCCAAATGGCATGGTTACATAACAATAAGTACCTGACTCTGTTATGATTGCAGTTTTTTCTTGATCTTCCATTGCCATGACAATTTGATGATAGACTTTGAAGGCATCCAAGAAGTCGAAGATCTAATGTCCGAGCGTTGAATCCACTAACCTATCAATCTTAGGTAGTGGGTAACAATCTTTTGAACATACCTTGTTGAGGTCAGTGTAATATATGCACATCCTCCATGATTCGTGTTGCTTGGGGACTACCACTGAGTTAGCTAACCAGATTGGATAAAAAACTTCCGCAATAAATTTTGCAGCAAGGTGTTTCCGGACTTCTTCAGCAATTACTTTGATCCTTTCTGGAGCAAAATTTCTCTTGTTTTGCTTTATTGGCTTCACCTGAGGATCAACATTTAGCTTGTGCTCAGTAAAATGTGAGGGGATCCCAGGCATATCTTCTGCAGTCCATGCAAAGATAATTTAAAATTCTCTCAGTAGGGCATGCAGCTGAGTTAGCAGCTCAGACGGCATCCACGTCCCGATCTTTATAACATTCTCAGGTCGGCTTGGATCAAGGGTGAAATCCTGAACTGCATCATCTGACTGTAACTGTTCTTCCTCTGAATGTATCAGTTCATCAAGGCTAACCTGTTGCGCTGCCTCATTGCCCTGAGTAGCGATGATGTAGCAACTCTGAGCCACTTGTATGTCACCTTGGATTGTCACCACCCAGCTGGAGTGGGAAACTTCATGCCAACATGCAGAGGTGATACAATGGCTTCCAAAGCCACTAAAACTGGCCGACCTAACAAAATATTGTATACAGACATCTCCTTGAATACCACGAAGTCTATCCACAGACAACGATAAGTTGAGGGTTTACCAAAGCTGCAACTGAGTGTGACCAGTCCTGCTGGCCGAACTGCAGCACCAGTGAAACCATACAATGAAGAGGTGACGGGCCTCATTAATGAATCTAGTAGGCCCAACTGTTGATATACCCAGTAGTACATCACATTTACAGCACTGCCGGTGTCCACATAAACACGTCACACTTCCACAATTTTTTCAGGAGCCAAGTGTATACACAAGTCTATCACTAATCCTGTATTAGTGGAATCTAGAGGAATGAAGTCCTCTGGGCCAAAGATTAGATCTTTTGTCAACTTGACCTTCTTACTTGGTGGACCAGATGAAGTTCCTGCAGAATTGGATTCACCTCGGCTTGGATGAGATGGTCCTCTAGAAATGATGTAAATAATGGAATTGACCTGGGGCTGACCTGTAGCCCCATGTCGACCTAGTTCATCATCATTATCTAACATGCGAAACCGAGGTGGAGACTCTGGTCGGCACTTATCCTTCTGAGGGTTCTTGTGGAAGTCTAAACGACTGTGCAAGCGCGAGCGTGGGTCATAAAATTGTTTTAAATGACCCTGCTCTATCAACTGCCGAATGGCTTGGGCCAATTGCCTGCAATCTTCGGTGTCATGTCTGATACCCCTATGATATCGGCAATATAATTTCAGGTTTCTCTTCTCCCTTGGTCCATGCAAAGGCTTAAGATCAACCCTTAAACCATCTTTCTCCATGACAGCTAAAATATTATCTTTAGAGGCTAAAATGGGCAGACCCTCTTTGCCTCTCTTGCCTCGCCTCCCAAGCGTTGGAACACACTGCACCGTTCGTGTTCATTGTCATTGTGTCGATCTTGTTTCTTGCTGAGCTCCTTGCTCGGCATCCTTTTTCAATCTGTTTGTGTTTTCACCTCGGGCAAACTGATGAGATTTCACCAAGCATTCTCTTAAATTTGTGGGACTCTCCTCGGCTAGCTAAGAGAATAAGCGTCCAGCTCAGAGTCCATTGATAAAGGCAGCTGCTTTAACGCCCTCATTCTTGTCACTGACCTGTAGTGACTCATCTGAGAAACGTTGCATATATTTTAGCACAGACTCATCTGGAACTTGCCTCAAGGTCATCAAATGTGAAGAGTTCTTTACAAAGGGAGTGTTTGAGACAAAATGGGATTTAAACTTTTGCTCCAGTTGCTTGAAAGATCCCATTGACTTTGATGGGAGCTCTTGGAACCATCATCTAGCCTTTCCCCTCAAGTACATTGGGAAGGCTTTGCAACGTAGTGGATCTGGGATATTTTTTAGACTCATAGAAGTCTGGTACTGAAATAGATGATCAGTTGGCTCTGTCGTCCCATCATAGGTGTCCATCTTGGGCACCTTGAAGCTATCTGGTGCCAAGTATTCTGCAATATCCCTGGAAAAAGGACTTTCCTGGACTGCCTGCACAAACTCTTGCATGTGTTCTTTATAGTAAGTTCTCGGCCTACGATGAACTTCATCTTTCTTTGGGATGCTCTTAAGGGATCGAGACCTTATGCTCAGACGCTATCTGGCCATAGGCTCTGACTCCACTATTGGAGCCTTGAAGCTGCGTCTTCTAGCATCCGCCATGAAACCTCTAGGGGGTCTAGAGGATTGGTTTTGTGATATTTCCTTTGGATGAAGAGGAGTATCCTCATCCATATCATCAACCTCCTTCTGTTTGCCTTTGAGCTGTTCCACTACAGCCTCAAATACTTTCAGATTTTAGCGACGTATTTCATCGCTTTGTCTCGTTCCTCCATTGATATTTCAAGAGTGGGAAAATGTTGCTAAGGTTCCCTAGAATCCTGTTATGGGATCTCTGAGCGAGTAACCATTCGTCGTTGCGGGTTGGATGACTCGCCCAACCCCTCACGCCTTCCTCTAACCATGGTAGAATGCTGACTGTTTTAGAGTTTTGAAAAAATCTTTTTCTGGATCGAGGGAACTAAGGGCCCTCCTTCTAGCGCCAAATGATGAAGTGGATATTCACCAAGGATCAGAGATGATCCTAAATTAACGTTGTTAACGTTCTTGACTTGCGTATCAAAGAGACTTCCTAGATGACATACACAAGGAAGCAAAGATCAGAGGTCCCAGAGTTATGACCCTGGGTTAAACCCTCCGACACTCAAGTCAGTTTGGGCCATTCTCACTGAGATGATTTTATGTTTGAAGAGTTTGAGGTGATCTTACAGTTTGTGCATGAAGATTTCTCTGTATTAGCTCTTGAAGAAGAAAGGTTTCAGAATCCCTTTTTTGTGCCCCCTCTCTATCTTTTATCCCTTCTGTTGTTCAAGATCTCTGCTAGTGGATGGGACGGAAGCGTGTGTCAGAAGGGTTACTTTATCTGTTGTAAATGTCCTGTATGACAAGACAAATGTCTGCGAATGTGGCTGCGTTAGTGGTTGAACCTATGACACGTAGCGTGGCCAGCAATAATGATTTTGTACTTGACCAAGCGATGCTTGACACCTCGAATGCACTTGCAGGATTGTACTGGTGGGTCCCAGACAACAGTTGACTTATCTGAGCCTAGCGGAGCTGATGAATCTGAGGTTAAGGTTTGAAGCAAACAAAGTACTAAGGCCGAGCAGCACTTGATTCCTTGTGAAGTTACACTGATTAACTAACACATTGCTGAGTCATAGTTCCATTAGAGTTCAGCTAGGAATATGGCTGAGATGAGCTGTCCTCTGTGGTTTGGTCAAAGGTAACTAAATCTGTCGAGTCACACAGACTAAGAAACACTTAGATTTGCCTTAGTCATTTTAAATGATTTGCCCAGAATGTTGCTGATGAAGGCCGAGGCTAATACCTTCTTGGCCGAGATTGACCGGTCAAGTAGCTGAACCTGAACTACGTTGACTGTTTGACTAACTGAAAATTTTTGTCTTATCTGAGCGGGTAGATTTTGTCTCATCAACCTAGAAAAGTGCTTGTGATATAGGACAAAATCACCTAACATGGTGACAATTAACCTACATGAAAGAAGACAATTAACAAGTTTATTTTTATATAATAAAAGGGAAAAAAGACTTGAACTTGAATAATCCTAAAGAAATAAAAATAAAAATAAAGGATAGTCTATAAAAGTTACATAAATCGAATAGACCGGAGTAACCAGCATAAGAAGCTTATGAAGTACGTTTCCACGTAATCTAAGTTTGACCACGTGCTAAATTAGTTCTACAAGTTAATCACTGCGTTAAGTCATGGCTTCAAGTCTTGGAAACCAAGTTTTGTTCTATGGCATGGAATATGACGTTATCATACATATATCACTTGACACAAAATGACAAGATATATTACCAACATCATAAATTTATTAAAGATTAGTATGTCCCTTAACTTGAGGAAAAAATAATCTAGATCAATGGTTGTATTCACGTTGAAGTTTGTAAAGAAAGATATTGACAACTGAAAGTATGACTTTTTCCCATTCAATCAAATGAATTTATAAGTGATAGTCATCTATTTCCTAAATTATAGCTAAAAGGATAAGCACAAATCCGACCATCTATGTGCATGATAAAATACAATCAATATGAAATATTTGATGAGATTATGTTAATCTCCTAATTACAGAAGCATATATCCTTGATACTCCTCTCAAGTTGGCACGTGGAGATAGGAGACGCCCAACTAGTACATCATGAAGCGAAAATCACATGTGCCAAAGGATTTGGTAAGTATGTCTGCAAGCTGATGAGAAGTAGGAATGTGTGTGGAACAAATGTGACCATCCAGGATAGCGTCGTGAAGAAAATGACAATCAATCTCAATATGTTTGATTCGTTCGTGATGCATGGGATTATGAGCAAGGTGTAACACAGACTGATTGTCTGTGAAGAGAGTAATTGGAGCATCATGAGGGATGTCAAAGAAATGGATAACACCAAAAAGCCACTTGAGCTCGCAGGTAGTATAAGCCATGGCTCGATACTCAGCCTCAGTAGAAGAGCTAGAGATGGTATTTTGCTTCTTTGTCGTCCATGAGATAGGTACTTCGCCAAGCTCAATGTAATACGCTGAAATCGAGCGACGAGTAAGAGGACAGCTAGCCCAATTAGAATCACAGTACGCAGCCATTTGTAAATTACTTGTCGAAGGAAAAAAAGAATGCCTTGACCAAGATTGCCCTTTAGATAAACAACTTTTCGGGCTGCATGCTAGTAATCAAGTCGTGGGGACTGCAGGAACTGAGCTTGAGTATTCACAACATAGTAAAGTTCAGGACGAGTAACTGAGAGATAAATCAAGTGGCCAACAAGACGTCGGCAGGGCAAGGGTTCATCCACTAGAGAGTTGTCAAACTGAGCCAAGCGATGTTGCTGCTCCAATGGAGTAGCGGCGGGCTTGGCAGTGAGCAAACCACAGTGAGAAATAATTTCAAGAGTGTACTTTCGTTGTGAAACAAAGATGCCAGCAGGGATGCGGGCAACACGAGCCAAAAAAAATATTTCATCGGGCTAAGATCTTTCATATAAAAACATGTGCTGAGATAAGTTTTCAGTAGCTTCACCGCTTAGGGATCATTTCCCACGAGAAGAAGATCATCGACATAGACTTATAAGATCCGAACATGGTCATGAACATATCGAAATAAGGAGTAGTCGGAATAGGTTTAAATGAAACCATAAGCGAGCAGAGGATTGGAGAACTTGGCAAACCAGCAGCGAGGAGCCTTCTTGAGGCCATACAAAGATTTACGAAAACCACAAACTTTCCGTGAAGAAGGTGCAGTGAATCCTGGAGGAAGTTTCATATATACCTATTCGTCAAGATCACTATGAATGAACACATTGCGAACATCCATCTGCCACATAGATAAATTTTGTGCAGCCACAAGAGCTAGCAAAACACAGACCATCACCATTTTGGCGATCGGGGCGAAAGTTTTGATGTAGTCTATACCTTCAATCTGTCGATTCCCATGCACAACCAACCAAGCCTTATAACGTTCAATGCTGCCATCGGAATTATGTTTAATTTTGTATACCCACTTGCAACCAATAGCGTATTTCCCGTGAGGAAAATCCTCAAGTGTACAAGAATGATTATCCTCAAGCGCTTTGATTTCCTCTTACATAGCATCACGCCACCGAGTATCCTTGACGGCTTGGGAATATGACTTTGGTTATGTACTTAAAGTGATATCAGCAAGAAAAGCCCGATGGGCCGGAGGAAATTTGTGAGGACTAAGAAAATTGGTGATAGAGTAGGGATTACCTGAGGAAGCGAATGGTGTGACAGAGTTGGCCGAGGGGCTATACTGTGCTGCATTCATATCATAGTTTGTGAATATTTCTAGGAGTCGCTTGATCCGATGACCACGGCCTAGTGAAGAGGAGGGGGCAAAGGCAGTGTGTTAGCAGATGAAGGATTGAGCATGAGCAGCGGGTTAGAAGGTGGTGGCTGATGGTCGGTAGGCGGGTCACATAGTGGAGCTGGAGCCGATATAACAGGCTCATCATCAGATGAGGGTATAACAGTCAGCAATATGGACGAGTTTGCTGGTGAAGGCGAAACACTATGGTTAGTGGCATAAGGGAATTCGATTTCAGCAAAGGTGATATTTTGGGACGTGAAAAATTCTCGATTGTCTAAATCATACACGTTCCAACCTTTCTTTTCGGCAGGATATCCTATAAAAATGAATTTGCCGCTTCTAGTTTGAAACTTATCTCCGTGCCTCTACTCATTGTTGACATAGCATAGGCTCCCAAAAACTCAAAGATATGAATAACTCGGAGGTTGGTCGAAAAGTATCTCATACGGAGTTTTACCATCAAACAAAATGGATTGAGTTCGGTTGATCAAATATGCTATGCTTAAGACACACTCGCCTAGAAAATAATGATAAGTTGGCTTGAAAATGTAGTGTGTGTGCCACATTAAGATATGACGGTGTTTGCGTTCGACTCTCCCATTCTATTGTGGAGTGTGTCGGATGGAAGTGTGATGAGGCACACTTGATCTGCGAAGAAGGGGCGCTGAGGAGAGAATTTTGTGCCATTATCACTGCAAAAGGTTTTAATAGTCCGTCCGAATTGAGTGTGTACCATAGTGAAAAACTGCTTCATAATAGTGGGTACCCGATCTTTGGTTTTTAAAAGATATACCCAGACATCCATGAACGGTCATCTATAAATGTTAAAAAATAAGATGACCTGCACGACATTTTGTATCAATAAGGTCCCCGCACATCATAATGGATTAAAACAAAAGAGTGTTGAGAAATATGTTTGGATAATTTTCAAAGTCATGATTTTAAGTGATGAGTACTTAAAAATGTCACATATGGTGTTATAATTGAAAGAGTTGAATAAGTGAAGAAAAATGACACGATGTCTAGGGTTGTTAGAAATATTTTTCTAAAATGTGATAAAATAGTTGTTTTTATTTTTACATGATTTATATATGTTTATCATGTTGTGATTATGTGATTTTTATGATGATAATATCTTGTGACCAATATGCCCTCGAAGTTTCTACAACTTACCAAAAAGGGCAAAAGTGGTATTTTGAGTTTTGTAGGTACTCGACATGGTGAATATGATTCAAGAAGATATTATCATCTTATTTATTATCAAGAAGGTGTTATTATATTTAATTCTGACCATCGGGGTCATTTCTGGAGTTTTATCTCACTAGGGGCATTTTGGTTATTTTACCCCCGAAGACAGTTTCAGTATTTTTACTCAAGGAATCTCTTGAGTATCTTATTATATTCATTCTGGAGTTCATTTAGTATATTCTTGAAGATTATTTGGTGGTTTTCTATGTTATTCTCTCATTTGATGATTTTATCGACGGTAGCGGGATATGTGACGGTATTCGATGTCACGTTCTATTTTCTCTTGAAGACTCTTATATATATGTTATTGGAGGTTCTTAATCATCATCTTTCAGATATTACAAGGTGTCCTTGGTGCAAGATTCATCACAATATGTCAAGGAGAAATGGGAATTTTGATATTATATGTTGACATAACCTTGTCAACTATTATTTGTTGATTTCTCCTCAAAAAATCTGAGTTGGTATACATATACACAGCCTCCAAAACGTGATTATACAGGTGGAGATGATGTTTTTCTCATTTTATGAGTTGGAGACAAGAAGACAAACCAAAAGCAAGCTAGTTGGCAAAAGTTACCAACTTGAAATTTCAAATTTGAATGTAATGGAGACAAGGTTGTTGGAGATGATTATGGAGGTTCTTTAATTCAAAATTCTCAGCCATCACATGGTCTAAAAGTTGGAGAGAATATGCCATCTATTCACACTATAAATAGGAGGCAAGGTGAAGAAGAGAAGATATACACTTGAAAGCAAAAATTGAAGATTGTTGTCTTGCTATTCTCTTCTCATATTTTCGTTCATACTTTGTGTAGCTAAGGTGTTCCATTTCTAGTTGTTGTCCAGCTACACTATACACACCTTCTTGTGTCTTATTTGTAAGATTGATTAGCAAATCTATAAGGCTACATCAATAGGTGATAGAGGTGTTGCAACCAAGAGTTGCATAAAGGTGTTCATCCAAGTCTTGAATAGGGTTGGTGTTTAACCCAAGGATCAAGCTTGGTTCTTGCTGTAATTTGGTTCATACCATAGTGAAATCCAAGGAAAGATGTTCCTTGGGACTGGAGTAGGTCACATTGACCGAACCAGGATAAATTCTCGGTGTTCTTCTCTTGTTTCTTTATTTCTGTTTTCTGCCCGTTTTTGACTGCAGTTTTCACACAAATTCTCACAATTTGAAAAAATACCTAAACACTTTCAAAATTCGTGATTTTTGGTGAAGTTATACTTCAGACTGTTAGCTTTCATTTTCAACAAGAATCACTTGATTTGAGTAAGGGAATGTTAGTCTTTCAGTCTTTGCAAGATAACTGCTCCAATCTGAATGCAATCTGACCAGTTTTGAGAAAACTTAAATTCTGTATTTTTCAAGAGTTGGTTAAGGTCAGGGTCTTTTGGAAACTTTATCTACACATCCTAAGGAGTGTTTTGATATAAAGATCAACCTTTTTGGTTGAGTATTCAAAGAGAAACACGTTTTGCAAAATCAGCAACATTCTGTCCAATTCTGTCCAGATTGACCATCTGAATCTTTTTATTTATTTGAAGGGCCAAACGATTTTATTTTTGTCTGATTTTTGGATAGAGCCTTGTTAACTCATTGAAGTTAAATTTTGGAAATTTTCATAATTTTTGGAGTTGTGTACAATTATTTGTGAATTTTTGAAAAAGGGTTCTGAATCTGAGGTGGTTTCAGATTCTGTTTTCAAAGGGGATTTTAACAAAGGGTTGTAGTGTAGTTTCCGCTAACCACTATTCACCCCCCCTCTAGTGGTGTTTGTTGCAGGTGTACGGTCCAACAAAGAGTGTTTTGCAATTGCATCACTTAAATCAAATGGTCTTTTAGTTTGTTTGGCTCGACAACATAACTCACATGAAACTTCACTAATTTTATTGAAAGAATGGAAGTTGGATTACACATCAAACCTGATTCCCGACTACATGGATGTCCCAAGCGATTATGACGCAACTCCATATTCCAGTCTACACTGAGGGTGCACATCAGAATAGTGGAGGGTCCCTTCAGCAAGTATAGTCTGTTGGTGAGCTCACTCACTTCAATCCAAGTCCTGGTACTTCGGTCCTGTATCACACAACCATCATTAGTAAACTCAAAAATATAGTCACTGTTGCTCAACAACTGAGTAACGGACCACAGATTGCACATCAAATGTGGAACAAAAGGTGTTAGACCATGCACCTGCAATAAACACCACTATAGAGGGGGTGAATAGTGTTTAACAGAAATTACACTACTACCCTTAATTAAAAACTCCTTTGAAAACAGAATCTGAGACTACCTCAGATTCAGAACCCGTTTTTGAAAAATTCAAAAATCCTTGTACACAACTTCAAAAATTATGAAATTTTCCAGATTTTAATTTCAATGTGTTAACAAGACTCTGTCCAAAAATCAGACAAAAATAAGATTGTTTGTCCCTTCAAACAAATAAAAAGATTCAGATGGCCAATCTGGACAGAATTAGACAGAATGTTGTTGATTTTGAAAAACGTGTTTCTCTTTGAATACTCAAGCAAAAAAGGTTGATCTTTATATCAAAACACTCCTTAAGATGTTTAGTTGATGTTTTCAAAAGGCCCTGACCTTAAACAATTCTTGATTAATATTGAATTCAAGTTTTCACAAAACTGATCAGATTACAGCTAGATTGGAGCAGTTATCTTGCAAAGGCTGAAAGGCTAACTTTTCCTGGATCAAATCAAGTGATTCTTATTGCAAATGAAAGGTAACAGTCTAAGCATAACTCTACCAAAAATCACGAATTTTGAAAGTGTTTAGCTATTTTTTCAAATTATGAGAAATTGTGTGAAAGCTGCAGTGAAAATGGGCAGAAAACAGAAAGGTAAACAAGACAAGAACACCGAGAATTTATCCTGGTTCGGTCAATGTGACCTACTCTAGTCCCAAGGAACACCTTTCCTAAGATTTCACTATAAAATGAATCACCTTACAACAAGAACCAAGCTTGATCCTTGGGTTATACACCAACCCTATTCAAGACTTGGATGAACACCTTCTATGCAACACTTAGTTGCAACACCTCTACCACCTATTGATGTAGCCTTATAGAATTGGCTAATCGATCTTACAAATGAAGCTCAAGAGGCTTGTAGCTCAACAAATACAACAAGAACACCTTTGCTACAAGGAATGAAACAAGAACAAGAAGAAGAAGATGATAGCTAGACAATTCAACAAATGCTTTCAAGTGAGCTTCAAGTGTGTTTCATCTTCTTCACCATTGCCTCCTATTTATAGTGTGAATTGAGGTTTGGAGATAAGAATGCACATGTGTCACTATCTTTATCATCAAGTCCAAGTGTCTTCAAATCATTGGCTGGCCTTGTACACTTGGCAAAATAACACAACACAATTGGTCCACCTTGGACACCTTTTGTTGGCTGAAAATATACACTTGGAATTGTCTTAAAAATGTGAAGATAAAATAGTAGGATAATAGCCATAACAACTCCATTATCCCCACAACTCCTTACAAAAGAATAGGCATGTGAGTCTTTGACAATTTCAAACCAAAAATTATCTCCAAGATGACCATACTAGCCGTTGGTTTTGAATAAGATTTTCCAAGTTGGCAATTTTTGTCAACTAGCTCCTTTTTGGTTGGTCCACTTGTCACCAACCCATAAAATGAATTACACATTACATCCAACTGTTTATACACGTTTGGTGGCTTTCAAATATGTATACCAACTCAGATTTTTGAAGAAGAAATCACCAAATAATAATTGACAAGATTATGTCAACGTGTAACACCAAAGTTCCCAATATTTCTTCTTGTATGTTGTGATCATTTCCACACCTTTAACACCTTTGAAATTTCTGTATAATGATGATAAATATGCTCCCATAACATACATAAGAGGGTCTTCAAGAAAGAAATAGAATGTGACATCACAACTCGTCACATATCCTGCTATAGTCAATAATATCATTATTTGAGAGAATAAGATAAAGAACCACCAAATAATCTTCAAGATAATAACTCAACTCCAGAATGAAGATAATAATATGCTCAAGAGATTCCTTGAGTAAAAATACCAAAA
The DNA here is from genome assembly GCA_036186865.1 of Eustoma russellianum. Taxonomy (NCBI): domain Eukaryota; kingdom Viridiplantae; phylum Streptophyta; class Magnoliopsida; order Gentianales; family Gentianaceae; genus Eustoma; species Eustoma russellianum. The sequence continues at coordinate 9,413,868 of AP025044.1, read as the reverse complement.
ATACCCTCAGGGATGAAATGACCAAAGTGCCCCTGGTGAGAGAAAACTCCAGAAATGACCTCGATTGTCAGAAATGAATATTATAACACTTTTATCATGATAAATAAGATAAGAATATGCCCTTGAAGTATTTCCACCATACCATGTTCCTACAAAACTCAAAATACCAATTTTGCCCTTTTTGGTAAGTTGTAGAAACTTCCAAGGCACATTAGTCACAATACATTTAAAATCACCAAAAACACATAATATTCACATAATAAACATGTATAAATCATATAAAAATGAAAAAAAACCATTTTATCACATTTTAGAAAATTATTTCTAAAAACCCTAGACATCGATCGATCGAAGTGCCTCAGCTTCAGAGATCGATGTCTCACCGTAAGTTTCAGAATTTGTCACTGACCTACATCGATCGATTGAAGTGAGGGTTCAATGTACATTAATTGATCGATGTGTCTCAGGTTTAGAGATCGATGTCTCACCGTAAGGTCTTGAACTTTCACTGCCTTACATAGATCGATCGATGTGAGGGATCGAAGTGTAACAACCTGAGAGATGGATGTCAACTTTTTCAACTTTTAATCACATATAACACTATGTATGATATTTTTAAGTATTTACAACTTAAAATCATGACTTTGAAAATTATCCAAACATATTTCTCAACATTCTCCCCGTTTTGGATGATTTTCAAAATAACCTAACATGATTTTAACGTCACAACTCTTTGCCCACTGTTTATCATAAATCTACCAAATACCTAGCCAATTTGTTTCACCAAAATTGTACCAATTGTTTTAAAAACCAATTACCACCTAATTACCAATTGTTTTCAACAATTCTCATGTATTCATATGCTCCCCCTCAAATTATACTCTCCCCTTTAATCTATGCTCCAAACCTTATACCAATTGAAACTTAGCACATTATTCAACCAAATTATGACTTACCAAGTAAAATCATGTTCTTATTCTATTTTATCTCCCTCTTTATTTTGCAAATCATGCAAAAGATAGAACTACGCAATGGTATCGTAAGTCATCATACCTAACTTCGCTCGTAATTTTTCAAAATTGGCTTTATTAAGGGGTTTGGTGAAGATATCAGCTATTTGGTGATCAGTTCTTACATGATCTATGGTTATATCTTCATTTTGAACATGATCTCGAAGGAAATAGTATCGTACCTCAATGTGTTTGGCCATAAAATGAAGTACCGGATTCCGAGAAAGATTGATTGCACTTGTGCTATCGCAGAAAATTGGAATCTTATTCATTTTAATGACAAAATCACTAAGTTATTGTTTAAGCCAAAGTATTTGGGTAGTACACAAACTTAAGGCAATATACTCGGCTTCAGTGGTAGAAAGAGCTACACTATCTTGCTTTTTAAAAAACCAAGAGATAAAGTTGGTTCCTATGAATTGACATGTACCGCTAGTGGATTTTCTATCTAGTTTGCAACCACCATAATCAGCATCACTATATGCATATAATTCTAACTTAGAATTTCTATCATACCAAAGTCCTAAGTGAGGTGTATGTTTAAGATATCTAAATATCTTTTTCACCGCATTGTAATGTGATACCTTAGGACAAGATTGAAACTTAGCACACATACACGCACTAAATATGATGTCAGGTCTTGATGTAGTTAAGTATAACAATGAGTCAATCATAGACCTATAAAGTGTGTCATCAAAAGGTTTACCATTTTCATCATTATCTAGTTTGGTGCTAACACTCATAGGTGTAGGTGTTGGTTTCAACTCTTCAAAGCAAAACTTCTTAATCATATCATTGACATACTTATGTTGGCTAGTGTGAATTCCTTGAGGGGTTTGTTTGATTTGTAGCCCTAAGAAGTAATTCAACTCTCCTACCATTGACATTTCAAATTCTGACTTCATACATTCTTCGAAGTCTTTGACTAAGGTAGGGTTGGTTGAACCAAAGATTATATCATCTACGTATATTTGAACTATTAATAAATCATTATCTTTTCTTCTTAGGAATAATGTGTTGTCTATGGTTCCCCTTTGATAATTATTTGTAATAAGAAAGTTTGAAAATATATCATACCAAGCTCTTGGAGCTTGTTTCAAACCATATAGAGCTTTCTTAAGCTTGTAAACATGGTTAGGATTCTTTGGATCTTCGAATCCAGGGGTTGTTTGACAAACACCTCTTCTTAGATGTATCCATTCAAGAATGCACTCTTGACATCCATTTGGAAGAGTTTGATGTTGCTTAGACTTGCAATAGCAAGTAATAATCTAATTTCTCTAGTCGTGCAACGGGTGCAAAGGTTTCTTCATAATCTATTCCTTCTTGTTGATTATAACCTTGTGCGACTAGCCTAGCCTTATTCCATGTGATGTTTCCTTGTTCATCCATTTTATTCTTAAATACCCATTTCATTCCTATTATGGACTTGTTTTCGGGTTTAGGTACTAAGTACCACACGTTATTCCTTGTAAATTGGTTTAACTCCTCATGCATGGCATCTATCCATGAAATATCACCTAAGGCTTCCTTAACATTCTTAGGTTCTAAGTGTGAGACTAAGCTATGTCCTTCAAGTTGACATATGTTTCTACATGTTCTAACCACAAAACTTGGATCTTCAATGATTAACCCTTTAGGGTGTCACCAATTCCTCGATTGACTAAGTTCACCCTCATCTTGTTCAAATGTTTCATTAGTGTGAACATGGTCGTATACTATTGACTCATCTTGTAAGTTAGTTGTATTATCTTCCAATTGTAAAATCTCTTCATTTATTTCATCTAAGGGTTCATGCATGCATGTCTTGTTCAGGGGAGTTGGTTCTAGATGATCAAGTACAGGCTCAAGTAATACATCATCATCAAACATATTTTCAACATTATTCTCATGTTTATGTTGAGTTTTATCACTAACTTCAAAGCATGCATTTTCATTGAATTTCATATGTATAGATTCAATTATTTTTCTAGATGCAGGATTATAATGCCTATATGCTCTTGAATTAGTTGAATAACCAACAAATATGAATTCAATAGACTTTTGTTCAAATTTATCTAGATTATCCTTAATGTTCAACACGAAACATTTACAACCAAAAACATTAAGATAATCTACTTTAGGTTGTCTATTGTTCAACAATTCATAAGGTGTTTTATTCAATTTCTTTCTAATAGAAAGCCCATTTATAATATAGCATGCACAACTAACAGCTTCAGCCCATAAATATTTTGGTAATTTATTTTCTCATAACATTGTTCTAGCAACTTCTTGAATTGTTCTATTTTTGCGTTTAACAACTCCATTGAGTTGTGGTGTTCTAGGTGGTGAGAGTTCGTGTTTAATTCCATCTAATTCACTAAACTTGATTACATCTTTGTTTTTAAATTCTCCACCTCTATCACTTCTAATTCTTTTAACATTTTCTTCGTATATATTTTCAAGTTGCTTAATAAGAGTTTCGATTGCTAATGGAGCATCGTCTTTGTGTGTTAAGAACAATGTCCATGTGTAGCGTGAGTAATCATCTACTATGACACACACATAGTAGTGTCCACCTAGACTTCTTGTCCTACTTGGACCAAATAAGTCTAAGTGAAACAATTCTAGTATATGACTAGTACTCACTTCATGTTTCGGTTTAATGTTTCTTTAATGTGTTTTCCTTTAATACATGTTTCACACATTTGAAAATTATCTAAGTCTAACTTAGGCATTCCTCTAATTAAATTCTTCTTAGATAATTTTTTAATGGTTGAAATTCCTATATGGCCTAATCTTCTATGCCATAAATTCACATATAAGTCAAGTGATATTAAACACTTAACCTTAGCATCTAACATGTTATCTAAGGTAAGAGTATAAATGTTACCATCTCTATTTCCTTTTAATACAATTTTCCCTTTTTTATTTATTATATCACAAGAGTTGGGAAGAAAAGAAACATTATACCCACAATCTATAAGTTGAGAAATACTTAATAAGTTATATGAAAGATTACTTACTAACAACACATTTCGTATTTGAAATGTGTTAGGGTCCCCAATAGTTCCTTTTCCAATAACTTGTCCTTTGTTGTTGTCACCGAATGTTACCTTTCCTCCATTCATGATATGTTCCAACTCGGTGAATAGTTTGGGGCTGCCCGCCATATGCCTTGAACATCCACTGTCTAAAAATCATTTAGTTTTTAGATTCTTTGACTTTGTCTTTTTCTTGCATTCCTTGCATTTTTTATACAATGAAGACAAAATTTTAGGTACCCTTTTATTTTAGGTCCTTGAATGTTAGGAACACCATCCTTGTTTAGATATCCCTTAAGTATCCAAACTTGGGCATACCTTCTAGGCACATTTTTGACATTAGTCGAATATAAAGCATTAACATATGTTTGACCATTCCAAAAAGATGTCGCATTGTCATACATGTTATATCTTGGTTGATAACTACTATGCCTTGGCCGATTTTCATTGTGAGTATAAGGCATGTAATTTTGTTTCTTGAATGGCACTATGTAGGTATGTTCATATGCATTTCTATAAGACTTATATGAGTGTTGCCTATACTTAGGTTCATAATAAGTTGGATGCATTTTATTATGTCTAGTTGCATTCGTATACATATAGGCATAATTTCTAGGTTGTCTAGATACAAAGGTTTTCCTAGTTGTACGTTGATATGTATGTGCTTTTATGGGTGCAGATTGTATTTTTGCCTTAGAATAAATAGAAGAATGGGTAGAAGAAGATGTAGCAGGCAAAATTGATTTTGTTGTATTATAAGGCAACTTTGTACTAGATGAGATAAACTTAGTCTTTTTATCCACTTTTATATTTTCTTCTTTATAGCCTACCCCGGTTTTATCATTTCCATACTTTTGTGATGATATTAGTGCATCTAACATATTAGCACCCGATTTAAATTGTTCTAACATTTTTTCTAAGTTTAGTTTAGAAGACTTAAGTTGTACTATCTCATTTTCACAACTTTCTAACTTAGACTTTAACATACTATTTTCAATTTTTAATGTATGTCCATTTTTCCTATATGATTCAATTTTATTCTCTAAAGAATCAAGAGTATTAGTATACTCTTGTTTAAAAGATTCTAATTGATCGGAAAATTCCAAGTTGGACGTCTTCAACTTGTCATTTTCGTCAATTAGTTTCTTCTTTTCGTTAGAGAGCCTCTTACAGTGAGCATGCATTCTTAAAAACTCTTCATACATTTCATCAAATGTCATGTCACTATCAGAATCATCATCAGAAGGAGAACATACCTCATTGGATACGAAGCAGACTTGAGCTTCTTCATTGTTGGATTCTGAGTGGATGATTCCGCTCCAAGTGCTCACCTTCATTGCTCGTTTGTCTTTCCTTGACTTGGACTCCTTTGCCTTAGTCGTTTGTGCCTCCTTGTCCTTGGCTTGTTTATTATTATTTTTCTTTGTTGGGCAATCATATGAGATATGTCCTTTTTGACTGCATTCGTAGCACTTTAACTCTTTATTATACCATTTGTTGTTGTTAGAGTTATTTTTCTTAGATTGAGAAAAAGAAGAAGAAGAAGAAGAAGAAGAAGAAGAACGTTGTTTATTCCTATTTGGACGTTTGAAAAACTTTCTAAATTTTCTATCTATTAATATCAATACATCGTCTAATTCAGTATCACTATTACTATCATCATTATTTGTATGTGTTTCAGTTGTTTTGAAAGCTATTAACTTACCGGATGATTTATATGACTCGGACTTCCGTTGGTTTAGTTTTACCTCATATACTCTTAGTGAGCCTATCAATTCGTCCATTTTTGTGATCGATTTTGTTTCTTCAATCACCGTGACCTTTGGATTCCATTCAGCAGGAAGGCTTCGCAACACCTTTTGCACCTTCTCGTTTTTGGTGAATGATTTTCCTAAAGCTTCAAGGGCATTGAAAATATTAGTAATTCTCAAATCCATAGATGTTATGGATTCGTTCGGCAACATTTTGAAAGATTCTAATTCAGTCATAAGCATGTTTATTTTTTATTCTTTTACACCGCTTGTACCTTCATGCTTTAACACAAGTGATTTCCACATGTGGTATGCGCTTGTGCAATTTGAAACATATCCTACTTCAGAAGTCGTACGCCCATTCAAAAGTAATTGCGTAGCTTTAACATTCAAGGACATTTTCTTTTTATCTTCCGATGACCATTCACTTTTATATTTTTCAACTTCTTGAGTGACTCCACAAACTTGAACAACTTTCATTGGAATGTACGGCCCATCTTCAACTATAGACCATAAATCGATGTCTATAGCCATTAAGAATAGTCTCATCCTTAGTTTCCGATGAACAAAATTATTACCATCAAAAAGAGGAGGATGTTATGTGGACATACCTTCTAACTCACCTTTGTGAGAAACTATTGCCATTGTAAGTATCTTTGTTCTCAGACTAGCAGGATATTTTGAACTATTGTTTCTTAGCCTTGTGTTGTTAGTACGGTGTTAAATCTTGCTTCTTTGAGTGGTGTAGACCTCGCTCGGATACCAATTGTTGGACCATGCACCTACAATAAACACCACTAGAGGGGGTGAATAGTAGTTAGCGGAAATTACACTACTACCCTTAATTAAAAACCCCTTTGAAAACAGATTCTGAGATTACCTCAGATTCAGAACCCGTTTTTAAAAAATTCAAAAATCGTTATACACAATCCAAAACTTATGAAATTTTTCAAATTTTAACTTCAATGTGTTAACAAGACTCTATCCAAAAATCAGACGAAAATAATATCTTTTGACCCTTCAAGCAATTAAAAAGATTCAGGTGGCCAATCTAGACAGAATTGGACAGAATGTTGCTGATTTTGAAAAATGTATTTCTATTTGAATACTCAACCAAAAAGGTTGATATTTATATCAAAACACTCCTTAAGATGTGTAGTTGATGTTTCCAAAAGGCCTTAACCTTAAACAATTCTTGATTAATACATAATTCAAGTTTTATCAAAACTGGTCAGATTGCAACCAGATTGGAGCAGTTATCTTGCAAAGACTGAAAGACTAACTTTCCCTTGCTCAAATCAAGTGATTCTTGTTACAAATAAAAGCTAACAGTCTGAAGGATAACTCCACCAAACATCATGAATTTTGAAAGTGTTTAGCTATTTTTTCAAATCGTGATAAGTTGTGTGAAAACTGTAGTAAAAACAGGCAGAAAACAGAAAGGTAGAAACAAGACAAGAACACCGAGGATTTATCCTGGTTCGGTCAATGTGACATACTCCAGTCCCAAGGAACACCTTTCCTTAGATTTCACTATAAAATTAATCACCTTACAACAAGAACCAAGCTTGATCCTTGGGTTATACACCAACCCTATTCAAGACTTGGATGAACACCTTCTATGCAACACTTAGTTGCAACACCTCTACCACCTATTGATGTACCCTTATAGAATTGGCTAATCAATCTTACAAATGAAGCTCAAGAGGCTTGTAGTTCAACAAATACAACAAGAACACCTTCGCTACAAAGAATGAAACAAGAACAACAAGAAGAAGATGATAGCTAGACAATTCAACAAATGCTTTCAAGTGAGCTTCAAGTGTGTTTCATCTTCTTCACCATTGCCTCCTATTTATAGTGTGAATTGAGGTTTGGAGATAAGAATGCACATGTGTCACTATCTTCATCATCAAGTCCAAGTGTCTTCACATCATTGGCTGGCCTTGTACGTTTTTCAAAATAACACAACACAATTGGTCCACCTTGGACACCTTTTGTTGGCCGAAAATATACACTTGGAATTGTCTTGAAAATGTGAAGATAAAATAGTAGGATAATAGTCATAACAACTCTATTATCCCCTCAAATCCTTACAAAAGAATAGGCATGTGAGTCTTTGACAAGTTCAAACCAAAAATTATCTCCAAGATGACCATACTAGCCGTTGGTTTTGAATAAGAATCTCCAAGTTGGCAATTTTTGCCAACTAGCTCCTTTTTGGTTGGTCCACTTGTCACCAACTCATAAAATGAATTACACATTATATCCAACTGTTTATACACGTTTGGAGGCTTGCAAATATGTATATCAACTCATATTTTTGAAGAAGAAATCACCAAATAATAATTGACAAGATTATGTCAACGTGTAACACCAAAATTCCTAATATTTCTTCTTGTATGTTGTGATCATTTTCACACTTTTAACACCTTTGAAATTTCTGTATAATGATGATAAATATGCTCCCATAACATACATAAGAGGGTCTTCAAGAAACAAAAAGAATGTGACATCACAACTCGTCACATATCCTGCTATAGTCAATCATATCATTATTTGAGAGAATAAGATAAAGAACAACCAAATAATCTTCAAGATAATAACTCAACTCCAGAATGAAGAAAATAATATGCTCAAGAGATTCTTTGAGTAAAAACACCAAAAATACCCTCAGGGGTGAAATGACCAAAATGCCCCTGGTGAGAGAAAACTCCAGAAATGACCCCGATTGTCAGAAATGAATATTATAACACTTTTATCATGATAAATAAGATAAGAATATGACATTGAAGTATTTTCACCATACCATGTTTCTACAAAACTCAAAATACCAATTTTGCCCTTTATGGTAAGTTGTAGAAACTTACAAAGCACATTAGTCACAATACATATAAAATCACCAAAAACACATAATATTCACATAATAAACATGTATAAATCATATACAAATGAAAACAATCATTTTATCATATTTTAGAAAAACTTTTCTAAAATCCCTAGACATCGATCGATCGAAGTGCCTCAGCTTCAGAGATCGATGTCTCACCGTAAGTTTCAGAATTTGTCTCTGACCTACATCGATCGATCAAAGTGAGGGTTCGATGTACATCGATCGATCGATGTGTCTCAGGTTTAGAGATCGATGTCTCACCGTAAGGTCTTGAACTTTCACTGCCTTACATAGATCGATCGATCGATTGATCGAAGTGTAACAACCTGAGAGATCGATGTCAAATTTTCCAAATTTTTCAACTTTTAATCATATATAAAACTATGTATGATATTTTTAAGTATGTACCACTTAAAATCATGACTTTGAAAATTATCCAAACATATTTCTCAACAAAAAGAACTTTATTTAAAACCAATCGTGCATTGAGGCGTGCTGCGCCTTGTTGAAGTGCCTGTATTTTTGTTCCATGGGGCAGCCGAATAGTGCATGGTATAATAGTGACACAATCATGTAGGAGGCTCATATTACCCGTCATGTGATGTGAAGCTCCTGAGTCGATAATCCAAGAAGGGTCAGGACACTTATCACTCAAGCTTTCAGTTGTTGTCTGCTTACGAGTACTGAGTGCCCGAAGTAGTGAGCTCAAATCATCCTCGGACAGCTCGGCCAATACCTCTGCAGCACCAGTCTCAACATGAGATGTCGTCGCGAGAGGCTTGGTGTGTGTGGTTGCCATATGCAAGAGGGAGTTGCGGCCACTGTGCCTTTGACATGGGATGGTCCTTTCGGTCGATCACCCCCCATTCTGGTTAGCCAATAATTGGAAAACATCCACTAGCTTTTTGACCTTTACGCCGGCAATGTAAGCACACTACTCCAGCTTTGGGCGGTTTTCGCTCTCCTTCTGAATTTGCAGCAGTGTGAATGCTAAGCCGCCTGGTTTGTGGTGTTCCTCTATCCTTGCTATAGAGCCGAGGCTTTCCTCTTGAACCACCATGTGATAGACACGTTCAAGGTGGAGAGTGGTTCCTGATTGAGAATGGAAGAGCGTATCGTTCTGTAAGCTGTATCATCAAGTTCCATAAGAAACTGTTGAACTTTATCTGCTTCCTTGCATCGAGCAAAGATTTTATGCAGGTCGCATTTGAGGCAGTGCATGAGCACATTGGGATATCATCGTAGTCCTTCAACTCATCCCATAATTTCTTCATCTTGCCATAGTAGACCATTATTGAATCACTGTTTTGTTTGCAATTCAAGAGTTCTTTCTTTAAATGCTGCACTCGAGGAGCATTCATCACAACAAAGTGTTGTTTAATCTTATCTCAAAAATCCTTGGCATTCTCTGCATAGGAAATAGTGAAACACGGGATGGGCTCGATAGTGTTTAATATCCAAGCGACGATCATGAGGCTGATAGGTTCCCAATCGGTTGAGTCCAAGGACCCGTCAATCGGTTGCTCTATGGTTCCATCAAAGAACCCATATTTTTGGCAGGCAAGGTGCGAGCCCCGAATGGCTCGTGCCCATTATTCGTAGTTCGATCCTGTTAATTGTACATAAATCATAAGTAACCCAAAATGATCTCCTAAGTGTAAGTCATAGGGGAGATAGTTTTCTTTGGGTGAGATGTTTTGCCTGCCATTGTTGGGTGGGAAGAGGCCGAGAGATGAAGAGAAACCAAGAGGAGAAGACAGCAAGATTAGGGTGCCGCTGGCTCTGGTACCATGTAAAAAAGATATTGGCAATAGAAAGTCTGCCTTTTCCCATTCAATCAAATGAATTTGTAAGAGTACAAATGACATGTGATAGTCATCTATTTCTTAAATTAGCTAAAAGATAAGCACAAATTCTATCCTTTATGTACATGACAAAATACAATCAATATGAAATATTTGATGAGATTATGTTAATCTTCTAATTATAGCACCATATATCCTTAACAAAGTTTAATGTTGAAGTTTTACTATCATTGATCAATGAAAGAAGTTTGTTTGTCCTGATATATCTATGTTTCTTTATTTTAAAATAAGTTGATTTCAAATTGATACAAAATTTTACAACACCTTGGTCAACCGGACATAAATCAGCACAAAAAAATAATGTATATCTCTCATCCATGAGTTCCCAAGCACGTGATCTGGAAAATAGATGAATCCCTTCTTTTTAATGGCGAGTCTGAAAACAAATGTTTTCTCGTAGCTCATTGGGGAAAATCTAGAAGTGAAATCTTTTCATTGGAATTTTGAAATGGAACGCGATCTACTGGTGTGGTGTAGGAAGTGGGGGGATAATAGAGGGAGTAGTGGCCACGTGCAGCAGTGGAGGATAGCAGGTGGGTTGCTAGGATTTTGAAAGAATTTGAGAATATGAGGTGGGTTGGAAATATATATAGGCTCAGGATATTTAAAAGGTGATAACCAACAACACAAAATATAAATCTAAAAAAATTGAAGAAAATATCAAAGATGTAATTTTCAAAGATGAGATTTCATTTGTAAAAATATAAGATTGCAGAAAATATATGAAAGATATGGTAACCAATACAGAGGAAAAAGAAAATAAACAAGAGAGCAAAGACGAGACATAACAAAGATAATGTTCTTAAAACTAAATTGTCTACAACAACTGAGAAATATGAACTACAAAGCAAAAGTCCACTAGGATATAACGGCTTCTTTTTTTCGCTTGCTCTGCGAGAAGAAGATGAACTTGCGTACTATAAGTGTACAATATCATAGAAGAAAAGAAGAAGATGAAGAGAAATTATGCAAGATTTTTCAAAACTTTCAAAAGTATTTCAAGTCTATCTTTCAAAACATAGGATCCTTGTATTTATAAACTTTTCTTTTTCACAAACACGATGTTAATTAACATATTTCTGCAGAATTTAACTTCCGAAGTTGGTTTATGAGCGTTCTAGATTGAAAGAAGATGTCCAAGATGAAAAAAACATGTATCGACTCTTGAAAAGACATCATTGCTGAGGTTCGCTAACCCTTAGATCATACCACCAAACCGTCAAAACACAACCGAATGTCAGTTGTCAGTGAACATTTGGTGACTTCAGTTTTGAAGTTTCAGTCAATATTGTCCAATTCATGTATCATTCAATTTTCTGATCAATCTTCTTGCATGCATTTATATAAATTTGGATAACATTGTAAAGTACTTCTATGTATTTTTCCAACAATCTCTCACATGATCCAACATTTATATGTGAACATTCATCAACAACTATAAACCAAATTCTCTGATATTAGACAAAGATAATGACACATAATGGACGATGAATTGCGTCTTTAGTTGTCACTTAGTACAAATAGAAGTATATAAAACGAAATATGAAAAGTTTGACGTCTTGAATCTTATCTCACTACTATTTACATGGACAACCAAACGACGTATTCTTGTCTACTTCATACAAGTTTGCAGTGCGGTGTAAAATCGGCCATGCACCCAGTCCCATGTTTTTATAAGTGCTCTAGTAAGTTATTCTAAACTCTGATAGCAAGTGGCACCACCTTCACACTTATATAAGTGACATTCATCAAGTACGCACTATTCTCAATATCATACTACATGGCTATGAATTTCATTAAGAGATTATTAAAATATCACGCTCAAAAACTTACAGCGAGAACTATTTTTAACAACGCTATAGAGAGGGACAAATTCGATAGTGCTAAGAATAACTCTTCTAGGACTTGTTTTTATCACCTTGAACCTCATTCCTGGGATCCCTACTAATAGTGAGTTTGGTTTCCATTATATAGAGCTCACGTCGAATGAAATAAATCTCATCTCTCTCGATGTTACAAGAGCTAACTTACAATTAGCTTTTATTTGGACACTCTCACAGACTTACCTTAAAGAAATGTTATTGGACCACTCTCATAAATACCAACCAAAAAACAAAACAAGCATGGAAACATTGAGTTTATTTTTATCAATTAGACCTTTAAACTCATACACAACATAAATTTTCTATGTACTACCTTCTTCAACAAAACATTCGACATTTATCATCAACAACTTTATTATGGAGTTAGTTTTATCAACGATTGCCAATAAAGCAAAATAAAACTCATTTCATATATATCAACGAAGCCTATCATGCTCATAAGATTAAACAACAAAACCTTTAGTCATTTTAGTGTTGATCCAATTTTCTTTTTCAACTTTCCAAACTTCTTCAAATGTTAAGTAACATATACCAGCATAAAGGACTAAACCTTCAAATTTTTCCATAATCTCATTTCTACAATTTTAGTATTGATCCAATTTTCTTTTTCATCCTTCCAAACTTCTTCAAATGTTAAGTAACATATACAAGCATAAAGGACTAAACCCTCAAATTTTTCCATAATCTTATTTCTACATTAATCACAAACTTCATTCTCGATACTTAATTCAACATTCATTTTACTACATGAATATCATCAAGCTTACAACTTTAATTAGTCATCAAGTAACAAACAACTAGCTACGATATTGTTTATTCAAAAGGATTTCAACAATGAACATAGACTTAACTCTCTTTCGGAGTGAACTCTAACAACTTTCTTATAAACCAAGATTCATAAGAAAACAATCTTTGATCTTTCAACCACATTATAGACTTTACAAAATCATAATTCCTCATATTCTTGCATTTAGTTTAGTGTTCCATTTACATGCTACACTGAATTCAAGTATTACAAATTTATTCAAATGCCAACAACTGGACCTAGAAATTCACCTTAAATGATTTCTAAGTTTTTCACAAAATTTTAGTATTTTATCACAAAGACATCAAACACCTAAGACTAGAGATCTTCGTGTAAACATATGTACCATTATTATAACCACAAAAATAAGTAATCTTAGTTATTTCAATGTCAACATGAAACTCTATTCTCAAATTTGAAAGCAAACTATGAAATATCTAATTATTAGATTTCTCAATTACCATAGAAAAATTTCAACAATATACACAACTAGCATGCTTCATATTTGAACTTCTAGGCAAATTTCTCTTTAGCATGAAATCTCAAGTCAAATAAAAAAGCCAAATGCAAACCTCATAATCATAGTTTAGACATAACATTTTTATCAAGATACCAAGCCAAATTATGTCGTATATTTAAACATAGTTAAGTATATGCATAGATTTCTTTTTACAAATCATAAATAAAAACATGTGTTACATGTCTTTAGCCATTCTAATAATGATGATATTCATCTTCTTTATTCTCTTAATAGTGTTTGCATTTTCATTATCTTGTCTTCCATACGCAAGACAAATACATCAATCACATATAACCATTAGATGCAAAACCTATCAAGAGACAGAGATAGCATACATGGTAGAAAACAAAACAATAACATCACTGTTTGGTAGTGACTTAGAAATTAATTCCTATGTATAGTTGGAACACAACACATTGTCAACTCCAGTCTTATAGACAAAGTTAACTTTAACAATACCTTCAACTTTCCAACTACTTTGATTTTCTGTGCATGAATATTTTGCTCAAACTTACGTCTAACATCTTGATAAATCTTCATCCCCACATGCCTCAAGAAATGGATGTGATATCACATTTATCTCTTTGTAAAATGGCTCTCTATGATGTTTTTTTTATTGATTCAACCCTCACAGTTTGTCGAAATAGAGAATGAAGAATGTCAAGCGAAATATAACATACACTCCTTCATGTGACTTGACTAGTTCATATCTATCATCTTCTACAACACAGTTTAGCTTTAAGATTGTTGGGAATATAGGTTCGACTACATAGAATATGAAAACCAACAACACGGAATATAAGTCTAAGAAAAATAGAAAAAAGTATCACAGATGTAATTCTCAAAAGATGAAATTTCATTTGTAAAAATACAAGATTGCAGGAAATATATAAAGGATATGGTAACCAATACAAAAGAAAATGAAAACAAACAAGAAAGAAAAGCCGAGACATAACGAAGTTATTTCTTTTTAAAGCTAATTGCTTCCACCAACTGAGCAAAGTTAACTATACAGCAAAATATAATGGCTTCTTCTTTTTGCTTGCTTTGCGAGATAAAGATGAACTTGCGTACTAGAATTGTTTAATACCAGAGGAGAAAAGAATAGGAAGAGAAGTTCTGTAGGATTTTTCAAAGCTTCCAAAAGTATTTCAAGTCTATCGTTTAAAACATATGATTCTTGTATTTATAAACATTTGTTTCTCAAATAAAACGTTAAATTAACAAAATTCTACAGAATTTAACTTACAAAGTTGGTCTATTATTATTCCAGATTAAAAGGTGTTCTAAAATGCAAAAAGTTACATGAACCTATGAAAAACCACCATTGCTGAGGTTAGGAAATACTGTCACTGGACGTTCAGTGACTTTCGTCGAAGTTTAATAAAGCGTTCTCTAAGACTTACATTCTACCATAAAACCTTTAAAACATGGAACCAAATATTTTCTATCACCAAACGGTCGATGACTTCAGTTTTAAAAGTTCGGTCAATTATGTCCAATTCATGTATCACTCAGTTCTCTGATCAATCTTTTTGGATGTATTTATATAAATTTGTAGCACATTATAAAGTACTTTTATGTATTTTTTCTAACAAGGTATACCATAACCGTGTCTGGAGTAGTTGATATTTTGGGAATCAAGCGAGGATAAGCTATCTAGAGAAGAAGATGAAATCAACAGAAGATCGAAGAAAGTTTAAAAACAGAATTATTTAGAAACAGAAGGAACTCAAATGATGCTGATGATACCTCACAAGACTGAGAAGACCAGGAATTAGAGGAGATGGAAAAAGCAGAAGCGGAACCTCCAACAGACTATGCGGGACCGTGGATAGATCATTTAAAGATATATTAACGGCGAAACGAGAAGAAATCAATATATTTTAAGAGTTAAACCCCTAATGGATTTTTCTAACACCCCCTTAGGAGAAACAAATGTGTTTGTCATGGAATAAATATATCAAAATAGGCCCGAATTATCATGAAAATCTGATTAGCAAGTGGAGAAGTTCTCTTTTACTGAAAATGATGGGTAAAGTCGGTGTCTACCTTGACCATCAAAACCAGATCATAATGGCTATGAAGGTACCATATGAACATGAGGTTATTGATATGGAGAATAGATATTTTATTTTTCATTTTTTTAATGATGAGGAGGTTAAGATCAAAGCCTTATCTAAAGGCCATGGGTCATCAATGGGCATTGCCTCAATGTGAGAAGTTGGTCATCAAGTTGTGTACCTTCTAAAGCAAATCTAACAACAATAGCAACGTAGGTAAGATTTCAAGAACTCCCTCTAAACTATAATGAAAATATGTTAAACTGTTTAGCATATATCATTGGTCAGTAGAAGTTGATGTGAATAATTTCTTAAAAAAGCTAGGACCAAGTGTTCAAGATTGAATATGAAAAATGTGGCAGAGTTGGCCGCAGAAAAGAGTCGTGTATTAAAGTGAAGTAAGGAACACATAAAAAACTAACCATGAAAAGGAGGAACCGAATATCAAAACACAAGGGCAGGGTCATGGACCATATATACAGTGTTAGGAATAACAACCTGATTCTAAGCTGAATAAAATCGTGAATGGTAATTTACTACTTATCAAGTAGGTCCATGTTATTATAGAAGAATCATCATGAAAGTAACAAAGTATTTGTTTTTACCAAGAGATCCCACCTCAATAGGACCACGCACATCAGAGGAAACCAACTCCAATTTATTTTCTTTTTTATCTTGGAATTCTTCTGAGAAAAGGCACTATAGTGTTTTCCAAATAAGCAGCAATCACATAGGTCTAGTGATTTACCTTTGTCTAACGTTATTAAAGATTGCTTTGCTCATAACTGCAACCTTTTTAAGCCAATGTATCACAAACATCTGTACCACACATTTGGGGAAGCACCGTCTTCTACAACATTTATTTGACCTTCACACACCTTAAAGTGCGTCTTATGCAAATTACAACATAACTTCTCTTTGGCTACCATCAAAGTACCTTTGGTAAGCTTCCATGACGAATTACCAAAGTGATGCTGATAACCTACATTGTCCAGTGTGTTTGCAGATAAAATATTGAATCTTACATCTGAAACATGGCACGCATTTCGTAATGTGAATGTGCAACTAATTGAAGTTTCTACTGTGATATCGGCCATTCCCATGATCTGCGGGTGCTTTTTTTTCCATATTCAACACAATAAAGTCTCATGCTTTGTATGTGGAGAATATTTCTTGCTAGTAGCAGAGTGATATGAAGCACATGTTATAATAGTTTGTAAAGGCAATGGGATGAAGAATGGACGCACGAGATCAAAGATCATGGTGAATGGGTGTTTAAATAAGCAAGAATAACTTGACTCATGATTTTGGATCGATCCATGTATCAAATGGATAGATCCATGTGGCTTGAAAATGAAGTTGAGTATTCTGCCGGACATAGAACGATCACATCGATCGATCGATGTCACATAGATCGATTGCATCGATCGATCGATGTACCTTGGATGCAAAGTTGAAACTTTCTGTCCAATATAGATCGATCGAAGTGACTTCGATCGATCGATGTGACAGATCGTTGTTGGTCAGAATAAAATTGGAGCTTACTGTGAGACATCGATCGATGACATCGATCGATCACATCAATCGATCGATGTCTTGACAGAAGTGACTTTTCATGAAAAATCACAATTTATGCATCAAGAGACATACCCAATCGCCATGCAACCGTCTTGAACGTTTGAATGGAGTTTGAAGGCCTATAAATAGGCTGTTATAAAACATTCTTCAAGACATCTTGCATCCAAGTTGAAACTTGCATCCTATATTCTTCTTCCTATTCTGTTTCACTCTTGTTCTTGAAAGTTCATTGAATCTCAATCATATTTGCTGAGGATTAGAGATTGTTGGCTGTTGTATCATAGGAGGAAATTTCCTTACAACCCTGCAGCATCTAGTGGAGGCAAATATTTCTTACAGAAAGTGTGTGATATGTAGCGCCCCGACCCGGACAGCGGAATCCGAACCGGTGCACCCGTCGTAGCTTACTGAGAAGACTACAAGACGTCTCATCTCTCGTGTACACATCATCATTGACGTACGAAAGTAAAAGCGGAAACATGTATCTAACGAATGTTAACCGTCAACTCGTACATCAAAGAATACTAAGATCCCAACAAACTAGCCATGATGTTCACCAACTCAAATCCTCAAACGAATGAAATAACTGAAATAAACAACATCTGTCTCGACTACTCGCCATTGGGCACTCTACGCATCCCACTCAGCCCACTCGCCGTCGTCTTCAATGAAAATCATGTCATAGCTAGGCTCATCTGCACCATAAGAGTAGTACCCTTAGCGAAAACGCTAGCAAGTAACCCACTTATAAGACATACGGGATCAACACATGGCAAGACATGAGTAGTAGATAAACTGAGGGAATTGAGGGGCACATGTCTTGTAATTTTCAAATATATAAGCGGAACATGTAATAAATCAGGTACAGCAACTTGAAACGCAAGTAAGCAAATCAGTGTCGATCAAATAACATAAACACATATACCACAACGACTCTCGTGATGCATGTCAAATAATGCACTACGCTACACAATCACATATGCATGAGCCATTTCTTTCAAATCAATGCAATGCATGTCACAATGTCCGGTTCCTAACTCATTTCCTTGTAACGCACCCAAGCTTATATTTCCATCCCGGTTAACGTTACAAGCTCGTATGCTCTGTGATGCACCTCGGCTTATATTTCCATCCCGATTAACATCACAGCTCTCGTAAACTCTACAATGCACCTCGGCTTATATTTCCATCCCGATTAACATTGTAGAGGACTTTATACCCTGTAACGCACCCCGGCTTAAATTTCCATCCCGGTTAACGTTACAGTCTTTTGTGCCCTACAGTGCACCCCGGCTTAAATTTCCATCCCGGTTAACACTGTAGGTCACCTTCGCAAATCAGTGCCGAAGCACCTCTCTTTTCAAAAACTTATGCAATGCACGTGCCATGATGCAAGACTCCTTGTTCATTCACATTCCTCAATCACATATGCAATTCACATTCACACGCGCAAGTACAAGTGACACACACAAAGGTATACTAACTTGTCCGTCAATACTTAACCCTCAACTAGCTCGTCCACACTTACTCTTGATTCTAAAGTTCATAACCTACGCGAGTATCCCCATCTCTCCTTCCTTGAGCTTGAGGCACCTCGTACGTTCATTTCCTAACCCGTCTACGTCATTCCCGTTGAAACCCGATTCGAGAATCCGTTGAAATCACCAAGATTGATTCATCATCCTAGGACATGTTCCCAAGGCTTAGACTACCTTTAATCAATTCCTAAGAAGTCACTAGAGTCACCCAAAGACTCCCCGAACGTCCCCCTTTCTTCCTCTACTTTCCACAAAATTTCAGGACTTCATCCCCTATACATCGATCGATCGATGTCCAACTGGGGACATCGATCTCTCACTTCGATCGATCGATGTCCTTCTGAGGACATCGATCTCTCAGCTCAACCTACATCGATCGATCGATGTCCTTCTGAGGACATCGATCTCTCAGGCTCCTCTACTTCGATCGATCGATGTCCTTCTGTGGACATCGATCTCTCACCCATCCCATACATCGATCGATAGATGTCCTTTTGAGGATATCGATCCCTGACATCGATCGATCGATGTCCACGTTTCCTCAGAATACCTTCTGCAATTTTTGCAGAACCATCAATCAATTGTTTTCTCCAACCCAAATCAATCCATCCAAGCCTAACACCTTGCTGAAATCACAGACCTAAATTACAGATTCAACGCTACGCAACTTACAAACAATGATTCAATCCTAATATGTGCATTCATCAACCACATCAAGCCAAAATCCCACCTTTCTCCCTCAAACCTACGCAAACACACAATCACATCAAGAGGGGATCCGAGGGATAAGGATTGGCATGACTTCACATAATCCACAACAACAACAAAAGCTTTTCCATATACATTGGCCAAATCACGAAAAGAAATCACATAGATCGTATGCAAATAATCAAGAACAAACCTACTGCATGCTGATACAATTTGATAACAAAATAGGCCATTTTTCTTTCACAAAACGTAGGAACTTATAAACAGA
>AP025044.1:9370443-9393953 GCA_036186865.1 Eustoma russellianum | reverse complement strand
GTGATCCAATTTGATAACAAAATAGGCCATTTTTCTTTCACAAAACGTAGGAACTTATAAACAGATTACTTGCCTTTGATTACTCGAAGTCGGATTGGGAAACGAACTAAGGCTGGATCAATTCTTGGAGGATGTCTTCTTCTACTCCTGGAAGAAACGGCTAGGGTTGTGAGGAAGCGTCGTTGGTTTCTGAATAGTGAAGAAACTGACGCTTTGTCAGTTTATATATGGTCAGGGAAAAGTTTGGTGTTTCTAAATTATACTATTATCTATTTATCTTAAAGGATAACTTAATTATTTAATTCTAATTTAAATATAATTAATTTCTAATATTAAATCCATCATTAATTTCTAATTAATCCTCATATTAATGCCTAACCTAATTCTCGTTGACCGTCATTAATTCCCGAAAATTCTTCTTCGTCTTTTAATTACCCTACGAAGGGTGCGGGGCATAACATCCCTCTCCCCTTATAAGAAGTTTCGTCCTCGAAACTGGTGTATCTTATTGGAAGAGGTGTGGATATAACTCTTTCATTTGCTCTTCAAGCTCCCACGTAGCTTCGCGCTCCGTATGGTTACTCCACTGAACTTTGACATACGGAATGACGCGTCGGCGTAGGACTTGATCTTTTCTGTCCACAATCCTCATTGGATGTTCTTCGTAAGTGACGTCTTCTTTCACATCTAAGGGTTGGGCTTCAAGGACATGGCTTGGATCCGATACGTATTTCCGTAGTTGAGATACGTGGAATACGTTATGGACTTGGGATAAACTCGGAGGTAACGCTAGTCGGTATGCTCTTTCACCGACTTTACCCAGAACTTCGTAAGGACCAATATATCTAGGGCTCAACTTGCCCTTCACTCCAAATCTAGCCACTCCTTTGGTTGGTGAAACTCGTAGGTAAACCTTATCGCCTTCCTCAAACTCCAACGGTCGTCTCTTGGTGTCAGCCCAACTTTTACTACGATCTTGAGCCACCTTGAGTTTCTCTCTTATCACCTTGACCTTTTCCACTGTTTGCTCAACCAACTCGGGTGCAGTGATTGTCCTTTCTCCAACTTCATCCCAACAAATCGGGGATCTGCACTTACGCCCGTATAACGCTTCGAATGGCGCCATGCCAATTGCACTGTGATAGCTGTTATTATATGAAAACTCCATTAATTTCAACATGCTATCCCAGTTCCCTTTGAAGTCCAAGGCGCATGCTCTCAGCATGTCTTCCAATGTTTGGATGGTCCTCTCGGATTGCCCATCCGTTTGCGGGTGGTATGCCGTGCTCATTCTCAACTCTGTACCCATAGCTTTCTGGAACGCCCTCCAGAACTTAGAGGTGAACTTGGGGTCACGGTCCGATACGATGCTGACTGGGACTCCATGTAGGCTTACAATGTTATCCACATAGATATTGGATAACCTCTCATACGAAGTACCATGTGGCATGGCTAGAAAGTGAGCCGTCTTCGTTAATCGGTCTACAATTACCCAAATCATCTCGTTTCCATTGCGGGTCTTGGGTAGTCCCATTACGAAATCCATCGTCACGTGCTCCCACTTCCATTCTGGAATCTCTAGTGGCTTCATCAAACCACCAGGTCGTTGATGTTCCGCTTTGACTTGTTGGCATATCAAACATCTCTCAACATATGCCGCTATTGACCTTTTCATCCCTATCCACCAATAGTTTCTTTTGAGGTCCTTATACATCTTAGTACTTCCGGGGTGGATAGACATCCTTGAGTTATGCGCTTCTTGAAGCAATTCTGTTCGGAGCTCGTCTTTACTTGGCACGCATAACCGATTCTGGAACCATAGACTCCCATCTTCTCGCATCTGGAAATCCTTTACCGGTCCTGTGGATAATTTGTTGCGGATCTCTTTCAGTGCTGGGTCCTCATACTGTGCCTCTTTGATTCGGTCTACCAAGTCTGGGCTGATAGACAAAGCTGTGAGGACATTTGCCACTGAATCCACCAATTCCAGATCAAACTCTTCAATCTCTCTTTCCAATGGAGACTGTCTTGCGTGGCTAGACTTTCTGCTCAATGCGTCCGCCACTCTGTTGGCTTTGCCCGGATGGTAATTGATGGTCAAGTCATAGTCCTTGAGTAACTCTAACCATCTTCTTTGTCTCATATTCAACTTCTCCTGCGAGAATAGGTATTTCAAGCTCTTGTGATCAGTGAATACTGCACACTTCTCTCCATATAGATAGTGTCTCCAGATTTTAAGAGCAAATACCACAGCTGCGAGCTCCAAGTCATGCGTCGGATAGTTCTGCTCATACGGTTTCAGTTGTCTTGACGCGTACGATATGACTCGTTCGTTTTGCATCAAGACACAACCTATAAACAGAAATTTGATTCAGGACTAGCATAAGTATACACAATGCATTAATTGTAATGGTGTACATACCTAGTCCTTTCTTGGACGCGTCACTATAAATCACGAATCCATCGGTGCCGGAGGGTTGTGCCAACACCGGGGCTGTGGTCAATCTCTTCTTGAGCTCAGTAAAGCTCTGCTCGCACTCAGCAGTCCATTCGAATTTAATCTTCTTCTGAGTAAGTCGACTCAATGGTACTGCTATCGTTGAGAATCCCTCAACAAACTTCCTATAGTAGCCTGCCAAGCCTAGGAAGCTTCTGACTTCGGTCACATTTGTGGGTCTTGGCCATTCAGTGATGGCTTCTATCTTCTTAGGATCTACAGAGATCCCATCTTCAGAAATCACGTGACCAAGGAAGGCTACACTTCTTAGCCAAAATTCACACTTGCTGAATTTGGCATACAGCCTTTGTTGCCTCAGAATTTGCAACACCACTCTCAAATGTTCAGCATGAGCTTGTTCATCGGGGGAATAGACCAAAATGTCATCAATGAACACTACTACAAATTGGTCTAACTGTTCTCGGAACACAGTGTTCATCAAATCCATGAAGGCTGCTGGGGCATTGGTTAGTCCAAAAGGCATCACTAAGAATTCATAATGCTCGTATCGAGTCCGAAAAGCCGTTTTAGGTACATCTCCGGCTTTCACAAGTAATTGATGGTATCCTTGACGGAGGTCAATCTTTGAAAACCATCTAGCTCCCTTTAGCTGATCAAATAGATCCTCAATCCTTGGTAGAGGATATTTATTCTTAATGGTGATCTTGTTCAACTCCCGATAGTCGATGCATAACCTCATGCTGCCATCCTTCTTCTTTACGAATAGAACCGGAGCTCCCCAAGGTGATACACTGGGGCGTATCAATTTCTTGTCCAACAACTCTTGAAGTTGCCCCTTTAGCTCCTTAAGTTCAGCTGGAGCCATTCTGTAGGGTGCCTTAGATATCGGCTCTGCTCTAGGGATCAAGTTGATCTCAAACTCCACTTCCCTCGTTGGGGGTACTCCTGGTAGGTCGTCCGGAAATACGTCCTTGAACTCATTTATTACCGGTATTTGGTCCATGGAGGGAACCTCCTGCTTCACATCTAGTGCATACACCATAAATCCCTCAGCTCCCTTTTGTAAGGCTTTAAAGGCCTTAATCGCCGTCAGGTATATTTTCTTAGGAGCTTTGGTTATCTTGATGTTACCTTGCACCGTGATGTCATTCATCTCAGGGTCTTTAAGGGTCACTTGCTTGAGCTTACAGTCGATGTTGGCATGATTCTTGGTCAGCCAATCCATGCCCAATATTACGTCAAAATCCTTCATTGGAATTGGGACTAAGGTCACTGGGTAGAGTTTCCCCTCTAATTCCAAGTCACAATTCTTATACTGATGGTGAGAAATCAGCACTTGTTCTCCTGCTGCCTGTACTCTAAATGGGTTCTCGAGCCATTCGGGCAAACAGTCGAGTCCTTTGGCGAATCGCTTAGAAATGAAAGAGTGGCTAGCACCACTATCAAATAACACGTTTGTAGGCACGTTGTTAACTAAGATCACGCCTATCATGAAAGTGCAGCACATAAAGGTCTCATATAAAGCATATTGAATCATCAACTTAAAAGGCTAAAATTCAACTTAGGCTGCTATTATTAAACTTAAGTCATACCTGTCACGACGTTGGTATCCTCCTGTACCTCAGCGTCCGTCATCGCATCGACTCTCGCATTAGGCCTGCCTCTCTGCTGCTGAGCTGGCCCTGGTCCTGCAGCTTGAGGCTTAGGGTCCCATTCAGGACAGTCCCTGATCCTATGACCCGTCTTTCCACATTTGAAACATGCACCGCTAATTTTCCAGCATTCACCCACATGTCTTTTCTGGCAGTGTGGGCACTCTTCGGGAGCTTGTCGATTGGGTTGATTCTGTTGCGGTGCCCTCTGTACTGGCCCCGCTTGGCCTTTCCTGGGAATCTTGACCCAACGTCCGGGTCTACCTCCACTTGACTCTACTCTCGGCCTCTTGCTCGATTCTTCACGTGCCTCTCTGTTCTGTGATCGTCGCATGTCACTCTCCACTCGGTAACATGCGTCCAACATCTCCTCAAAAGTCTTCAAGCTCGACCCCGCTATTGCAGTCCGAATGCGGGGATTCAATCCTTCCTCAAATTTTAGCATTTTCATTCGGTTGTTCTCCAGTACCAAGGGCGTGAACTTACCCAAGGCATGAAACCTGTCTGCGTAGTCCGAGATAGTCATCCTTCCTTGCTCAAATCTATCAAACTGCCTCATCTTTTCCAATACGGCAGTCTCAGGCACATAATAGTCCTTGTAGGCCTTCACAAATTGACTCCACTGGATGGGAGAAGTCATCTTGGGCAGAATGCCGTTCCACCAGGCATTCGCTCTGCCAGTCAGGAAAGGTGTGGCTACATCCACCTTGTATTCTTCAGGCACTTGTACCAGCTTGAAGAATTTCTCTATCTCATCAAGCCAAAACCCAGCCACCTCTGGGTCAGTTGTCCCTTCAAAGTTTGGGGCGTGCATCTTGCGCATCTCCCCAATATAATACCTTATGCCATGCTGCGGTGGTGTTGGCGCAGGGGGTTGTTGCTGTTGTTGCTGCTGCTGAGCAACTCCTTGGGCTATCACTGTGATAGCATCAATCAGCGCTTGTGGGACTAGAACTGGTGGTGGTGGAGGAGGAGGGTCATTGCTCCCATTGCCACCGTTACCTTGGTTATCTCTGCGAGGAGGCATTCTCTGCAAAATCCACGCTTATTAGCATTCAGCAATTTCATAGGTAAATACTGAAAGCCACATGCGTTGTGTAAGACGAAATTCATGGACTACAATAAATAACTTTTATTGGTCACATTCTATCGCGCTCGCACACACCCATCCCAGTCAAACTTAAATCTAAGATTGCGTACTTAGACTAATAGATCAACTTAAGGTAAAGATCATAACTTAGGACTCTACATGTCATAACCTAGGTCTCCGAGGTAGATCTGAAGCCTAGGCTCTGATACCACCAGTAGCGCCCCGACCCGGACAGCGGAATCCGAACCGGTGCACCCGTCGTAGCTTACTGAGAAGACTACAAGACGTCTCATCTCTCGTGTACACATCATCATTGACGTACGAAAGTAAAAGCGGAAACATGTATCTAACGAATGTCAACCGTCAACTCGTACATCAAAGAATACTAAGATCCCAACAAACTAGCCATGATGTTCACCAACTCAAATCCTCAAACGAATGAAATAACTGAAATAAACAACATCTGTCTCGACTACTCGCCATTGGGCACTCTACGCATCCCACTCAGCCCACTCGCCGTCGTCTTCAATGAAAATCATGTCATAGCTAGGCTCATCTGCACCATAAGAGTAGTACCCTTAGCGAAAACGCTAGCAAGTAACCCACTTATAAGACATACGGGATCAACACATGGCAAGACATGAGTAGTAGATAAACTGAGGGAATTGAGGGGCACATGTCTTGTAATTTTCAAATATATAAGCGGAACATGTAATAAATCAGGTACAGCAACTTGAAACGCAAGTAAGCAAATCAGTGTCGATCAAATAACATAAACACATATACCACAACGACTCTCGTGATGCATGTCAAATAATGCACTACGCTACACAATCACATATGCATGAGCCATTTCTTTCAAATCAATGCAATGCATGTCACAATGTCTGGTTCCTAACTCATTTCCTTGTAACGCACCCCGGCTTATATTTCCATCCCGGTTAACGTTACAAGCTCGTATGCTCTGTGATGCACCTCGGCTTATATTTCCATTCCGATTAACATCACAGCTCTCGTAAACTCTACAATGCACCTCGGCTTATATTTCCATCCCGATTAACATTGTAGAGGACTTTATACCCTGTAACGCACCCCGGCTTAAATTTCCATCCCGGTTAACGTTACAGTCTTTTGTGCCTTACAGTGCACCCCGGCTTAAATTTCCATCCCGGTTAACACTGTAGGTCACCTTCGCAAATCAGTGCCGAAGCACCTCTCTTTTCAAAAACTTATGCAATGCATGTGCCATGATGCAAGACTCCTTGTTCATTCACATTCCTCAATCACATATGCAATTCACATTCACACGCGCAAGTACAAGTGACACACACAAAGGTATACTAACTTGTCCGTCAATACTTAACCCTCAACTAGCTCGTCCACACTTACTCTTGATTCTAAAGTTCATAACCTACGCGAGTATCCCCATCTCTCCTTCCTTGAGCTTGAGGCACCTCGTACGTTCATTTCCTAACCCGTCTACGTCATTTCCGTTGAAACCCGATTCGAGAATCCGTTGAAATCACCAAGATTGATTCATCATCCTAGGACATGTTCCCAAGGCTTAGACTACCTTTAATCAAGTCCTAAGAAGTCACTAGAGTCACCCAAAGACTCCCCGAACGTCCCCCTTTCTTCCTCTACTTTCCACAAAATTTCAGGACTTCATCCCCTATACATCGATCGATCGATGTCCAACTGGGGACATCGATCTCTCACTTCGATCGATCGATGTCCTTCTGAGGACATCGATCTCTCAGCTCAACCTACATCGATCGATCGATGTCCTTCTGAGGACATCGATCTCTCAGGCTCCTCTACTTCGATCGATCGATGTCCTTCTGTGGACATCGATCACTCACCCATCCCATACATCGATCGATCGATGTCCTTCTGAGGACATCGATCCCTGACATCGATCGATCGATGTCCACGTTTCCTCAGAATACCTTCTGCAATTTTTGCAGAACCATCAATCAATTGTTTTCTCCAACCCAAATCAATCCATCCAAGCCTAACACCTTGCTGAAATCACAGACCTAAATTACAGATTCAACGCTACGCAACTTACAAACAATGATTCAATCCTAATACGTGCATTCATCAACCACATCAAGCCAAAATCCCACCTTTCTCCCTCAAACCTACGCAAACACACAATCACATCAAGAGGGGATCCGAGGGATAAGGATTGGCATGACTTCACATAATCCACAACAACAACAAAAGCTTTTCCATATACATTGGCCAAATCACGAAAAGAAATCACATAGATCGTATGCAAATAATCAAGAACAAACCTACTGCATGGTGATCCAATTTGATAACAAAATAGGCCATTTTTCTTTCACAAAACGTAGGAACTTATAAACAGATTACTTGCCTTTGATTACTTGAAGTCGGATTGGGAAACGAACTAAGGCTGGATCAATTCTTGGAGGATGTCTTCTTCTACTCCTGGAAGAAACGGCTAGGGTTGTGAGGAAGCGTCGTTGGTTTCTGAATAGTGAAGAAACTGACGCTTTGTCAGTTTATATATGGTCAGGGAAAAGTTTGGTGTTTCTAAATTATACTATTATCTATTTATCTTAAAGGATAACTTAATTATTTAATTCTAATTTAAATATAATTAATTTCTAATATTAAATCCATCATTAATTTCTAATTAATCCTCATATTAATGCCTAACCTAATTCTCGTTGACCGTCATTAATTCCCGAAAATTCTTCTTCGTCTTTTAATTACCCTACGAAGGGTGCGGGGCATAACATGATACACGCCTCAAGCCAAGTTTCTTCATCGTTCATACTCTCTTGTTCTTTGTCTTGTTTCTTTATTTTCGTAACAATCGTAAGGAATATTTGAAAATAGATTCAAAGACGTTTCTGAATCAAGAGAGCATGAAGTTGGACCGATTTGATGGTACTAACTATCTCCGCTGGAAGGACAAGATGTTGTTCCTCCTAACTGCTCTTCAGATTGGGTATTGTCTCGACCCTAATCTGAAGGATTTGCCAACCCCAAAAGAAGAGGACTCTGAGGAGGTGAAAGCCGCTTGGAGAAAGAGACATTAGGATAATATGCTTTGCCGAAGGCATATCCTCAACAATCTGTCAGATCGTATTTACGATCTATTTACGGCAACTTCATCACCAAAGGAGATATAGAACGTCTTGGAGTTCAAGTACAACAACAAGAAACAAGGCGCGACAAATTCCAGGTGATGAAGTATTTTAATTTTAAAACGGTTGAAAATTTGTCAATCATAGACCAAGCGCACGAGTTGCAGGCTATTGTATCCAAACTGAAAGAGTTGGGTGTAGAAATTTCTGAGGCATTACAAGTAGGAGGGATAATCGCTAAGCTTCCCCCTAGTTGGAATGACTACAGGAAGAAATTACTACACTCAACTGAATCCTTAACCCTTGAACAACTTCAAAAGCATTTGCGAATTGAAGAAGAGACAAGAAGTCTTGTAAAGAGACATGTCTCTGATGATGCACCAAGAGTGCATTATGTCAAAGGGAAAACAGGAAGTTCGGTTGGAAGTAAAAGGAAGAACTTTGATTTCTCTGAATCCACAGACATAGCAGAATCCAAGAAAGGCAAGAGATGCTACAATTGTGCAAGAAAGGTCATCTCAAGAAGGACTGTTGGTTTCGAAAGAAACAAAAACAGGGAGGTAGCTCCCAAAATGTCAACAATGCGAATATGGTAGACATTAGAACCGATCAACTGGTTGTAATGGTCTCCGGATTGCATGTTGACATGGTAACAGAACTGCATATGGCTACGAACGAAATCACAAGTGATTGGTGGTTTGATTCGGGTGCAATAGTGCATGTATGTAACAACAAGGATCTATTCAAGACCTACCATGTTGTGGATGATAGCCAGCAGATTCTTATGGGAAACCGCAGTGCCACAAGAGTCTTGGGTAAAGGTAGTGTAGAGTTAGAATTTACTTCAGGAAAGAAGTTGTTGTTAGTCAACGTTCTACATGTACCTGAGATTTCTAAGAATCTTGTTTCTGCCAGTTTAGTCTGTATGAGTGGGTTCAAGATAGTAATAGAGGGGGACAAAATTATAATGTCCAAAAATGGGATTTTTGTTGGCAAGGGTTACTCTTGCGATGGAATGTTTAAACTCAGTATCAATAAAAATTCTGCGGTTTCTGTTTACTTTGTTGATTATTGTTTTTCATTGTGGCATGATAGACTTGCTCATGTTAGTAATACTACTATTAAGTTCATGTCTAAGCATCCCTTAATTTCTTGCAAAGATGAAAATGAAAGAACATGTGAAGTATGTATACAAGCTAAGATGACAAAAAAAACGTTTCCGAAAGTAGAACGGAAAACTGATCTCTTAGAACTTGTTCATTCAGACATTTGTGAATTGAACAGAGTTTTAACCCGAGGTGGAAACCGATATTTCATAACTTTCATTGATGATGCCTCTAGATATATTTATGTATATTTACGAAGGCATAAAGATGAAGCCTTTGACATGTTCAAAGTTTATAAAATGAAAGTTGAAAATCAATCGGGATTGAAAATCAAAGTTCTATGGAGTGATCGTGGTAGTGAATATTTTCCTCTTGAATTTAATCAATCCTGTGAGGAAAATGGTATCATACACAAGAAAAGTGCTCCGTAAACCCCTCAAAAAACGGTTTGGCTGAAAGGAAGAATAGAAGTTTAGTTGACATACTGAATGCAATGTTAATAAACTCTAGTTTGCCAAAGAATTTGTGGGGAGAAGCCTTGTTAACGGCTTGTCATATTGATAATAGAATTCCTTCTAAGAAGTTTAAGGTTTCTCCATACGAATTATGAAAGAAACAAAGACCAAATCTAAGTTATCTTAGAGTTTGGGGTTGTCTAGCCTATTATAGAGTTCCAGATTCGAAGAGGACTAAATTGGGGCCAAGAGCTCTTAAAGGTGTCTTTATTGGATATGCCGAAAATTTTAAGGCGTATATGATTCTAGATTTAGAATCCAATGCGGTTGTTGAATCTAGAGATGTGGAATTTCTTGAGAATGGAGATTTTTTCAATGATCCTTCTAGTATTGATGAACAAAATCAAAGTTCTCCAACTGAGGTTAGGAGAAGTCAATGTGCTAGAAAGGAGAAATATTTACATCCGGACTTCATTTCTTCGCAATCCATTACTTTCTTAGTTAAAGGTAATAGGACAAAGGTATTTAATCAAATACCTATTGTACTAAGCGTGGAAGATGATCCAAAATCCTATAAGAAGGCGATGAAATCAAGAGATGCATCATTTTGGAAGGAAGAAATTGATGATGAGATGAACTCGTTATTGTCTAACAATACGTGGGTTCTTATTGATTTACCTCCAAGTTCCAAAGCAATTGGATGTAAATGGGTATTTAGAAGAAAATACAATTCAGATGGTTCACTTCAAACTTTCAAGGCTAGATTAGTAGCCAAAGGCTTTAGACAACGAGAAGGGATAGACTATTTTGACACATATGCACCTGTAGCAAGAATAACATCCATTAGAGTGTTGATAGCATTAGCATCCATAAATAATTTGGTTATTCATCAAATGGATGTTAAGACTGCATTTCTCAATGGTGATTTAGACGAAGAGGTCTATATGAATAACCGGAAGGTTTTGTACTTCCGGGGAATGAGCACAAAGTGTGCAAGTTGATAAGGTCATTGTATGGATTGAAACAAGCACCGAAATAATGGCATGAAAAGTTTGACACTACCATTTTAAGGAGTGGTTTCCGACATAATAGTGCAGATAAGTGTGTATATTCCAAGTTTACAGACAAATATGGTGTCATTATTTGTTTGTACGTGGACGATATGCTCATTATCAGTACTAATATGGAAGGAGTAAATGAGACTAAGAAGTATTTAACTTCACAATTCCAAATGAAAGATTTAGGTGAGGTAGATACTATCTTAGGGATAAAGGTGTCCAAACATAGTGGGGGTTTTGCTCTTTGTCAATCTCATTACATAAACAAAGTGTTGAATAAGTTCAAACACTTAGAGATCAAAGAAGCAAACACACCATTCGATGTCTCATACAAATTGACTGGACATACCGGTAGAGCGGTATCACAATTGGAATATGCTAGTGCAATTGGTAGTTTAATGTATGATATGCATTGCACTAGACCGGATATTGTCTTTGCGGTGTGTAAATTATCAAGGTATACTAGTAATCCTAGTATAGACCATTGCAAGGAAATCGGGCGAGTACTTGGATACTTGAAGAAGACTATGGATTATGGATTGTTCTATAATAATTTTCCAGCCGTGTTAGAAGATTATACTGATGCTAGTTGGATAACTAGTGTTGGTGATAACAAATCTACTACGGGTTGGATATTTACATTGGGTGGTGGTGTTGTTTCTTGGGCTTCAAAGAAACAGACATGCATAACTCATTCTACAATAGAATCCGAATTCATAGCATTGAGATCTGCATGTAAAGAAGCAGAATGACTGAGAAATCTATTATTGGATATAGAGTTGTGGCCACAACCAATGCCAGCCATTTCTTTACACTGTGATAGCCAAGCAACGATGTCTAGAACTTATAGTAAAATCTATAACGGGAAATCTAGACATGTCAGCCTTAGGCGTGATTATGTCAGGCAATTAATTACTGATGGTGTAATAGCCATTGCATACGTCAGATCCTGCAATAACCTGGCGGATCCGTTGACAAAGAGTCTATCAAAAGACTTGGTACAAAGTACATCTTTAGGGATAGGATTAAGACGTATGGGATAAGTTCACTTGTGATAGAAACCCAACCTTGTCTAGAATACCACTAGCCAAAGGTTCAATGGGTAACAACAAGTCACAAAGTGAGGTATTAAAGCACTACGATTGATCTTTAAAGAATCAAACCGCACGACATTGATCTTTAAAGAATTGGAATGCTAGTGTTAAAGGAGGGTGAGTGTCCATAACACTCTTAATGAAGGATTAAGAGGAACTATCTTAATTTTCACCTATATGAACATAGGAAGTGGTGCCGCTTCGACAAGCAATGATCTTGAAATGTTCATGAATACTAGGGGTAGCACAAGGCCATAAAGTGCGGTTTAAAATGGACTTCGATTGAGAGTGTGGTTTCATGTGTATAATGTTTCCGGTTCTAGCACATAGAAATCTGATTCAAAGCTTTTTAGCTATCATGATTTCGTTAGAACTTCGAAGTGTTATACTAATAAGAGGTTCAAATCGAAAGATACCTCTTAGATGCATGAAATGTCACAAGTTGCTTTACAAACTAAGTGGGGGGTTGTTATAATAGTTTGTAAAGGCAATGGGATGAAGAATAGATGCATGAGATCAAAGATGATGGTGAATGGGTGTTTAAATAAGCAAGAATAACTTGACTCATGACTTGGATCGATCCATGTATCAAATGGATAGATCCATGTGGCTTGAAAATGAAGTTGAGTATTCTGCCGGACATAGATCGATCACATCGATCGATCGATGTACCCTGGATGCAGAGTTGAAACTTTCTGTCCAACATAGATCGATCACATAGATCGATCGAAGTGACTTCGATCGATCGATGTGACACATCGATGTTGGTAGCTTACTATGAGACATCGATCGATGACATCGATCGATCGATGTCCTGACAGAAGTGACTTTTCATGAAAAATCACAAATTATGCTTCAAGAGACATACCCAATCGCCATGCAACCGTCTTGAACGTCTGAATGGAGTTTGAAGGCCTATAAATAAGCTGTTATAACACATTCTTCAAGACATCTTGCATCCAAGTTGAAACTTGCATCCTATATTCTTCTTCCTATTCTATTTCACTCTTGTGCTTGAAAGTTCATTGAATCTCAATCATATTTGCTGAGGATTAGAGATTGTTGGCTGTTGTATCATAGGAGGAAATTTGCTTAAAACCCTGCAGCATCTAGTGGGGGCAAATATTCCTTACAGAAAGTGTGTGATACATGTCTTAAGCCAAGTTTCTTCATCGTTCATACTCTCTTGTTCTTTGTCTTGTTTCTTTATTTTCGTAACATCACATGTATCTATGATCCATTCCAAGATCTAGGCCTGAGACGCGACAACATTCCTTTTGGTGACAAACCAATGTTGTCTCTTCATCACTATGTGACGTTATTGCTATTGTGTTGTTATCTTCCACCTGCATTTGACATCTCAGAAAGTAGACTTTTGGTTACCTCTTGGAGATTTACTCTGTTGGTAAGTTCATATCTATTCCCTGCTCGTTCTAGGAAATTCACATCATTTAATTGGTACGATGGTCTTATCTTCTTATTAAAACTATATTATTTTTTGCAACCTCCCGGACAATAGGCATCCTATATATATATATATATATATATATATATTATTAGATCGATATATATTATTTTCCCCTAAATTTTCAAGTTGTATAATATAGTATTAACGTTTTGCATGGCAATTTGTTCGAAAAGAAAATCACATTTATGACGTATCCGCGAATCAAGGGTCAGTGACTTTCTTTCGTCACCGGGTCGGTGACGCATCACATTCGGACGCCCCAAAACCATTCTCCAAAATCCGCCATTGGCCTACTCAGCATCTGATTTTGACCTACTTCTTACGCTTCAGCCGCTGTGACTCCTTCGCTGGATCCGTCGCTCCCATAATCTCCGCCGCTGCTCGACGGCGGCGACCATTTCTCTCCTCCGATTCGCCCTTCTTTCCAACGGTAACCTTTAACTCTCGCCTTTTTTGGTATATAATTTCAATTCAAA
Source organism: Eustoma russellianum (assembly GCA_036186865.1). Classification (NCBI taxonomy): domain Eukaryota; kingdom Viridiplantae; phylum Streptophyta; class Magnoliopsida; order Gentianales; family Gentianaceae; genus Eustoma; species Eustoma russellianum. The sequence continues at coordinate 9,379,974 of AP025044.1, read as the reverse complement.
TTTCTGTCCTTATTTTAATGAGAGCCTTTTCCCCCTTATCCTTCGGAGAATTAATAGAGGTTAGAGGCGGCGATGTGGTTGTTTTTCATTTTGTTTAGAAGCTACTGTAATTGCTTTTGGTTTGGATTTGTAGCTTTCTTCTTACACAAGTTTTGATCATGATTGATTTTTGTGGCTAGCTTAGGACGTTTTGGATGTTGTCATCCTTATGAGCGTTACATTTTTGTTGATTTCTTATGCTGCAGTACCGGTTTAAGAGATGGGCAACGGTCCGGCTCCCTATTCGGAAATTGGAAAGCGTGCTAGAGGTGATTCTTCGGCTTCTTACTTGATACATGAAGTAAACATGTGTGACATTGCAAAGTAGTCATTGTTTATACGTTCTTTTTTGCAATATTTTCCTGTAGTAGTGTTAAGACTCCTATATATAGTGTTCTTCAGGATTTTCTTAATCTCACCTCTTTTATGAATCTATTAAAGCTCTTTTGGATCACCGTTTCTTGTGTCACTCTATTTATAACGTGCTTTTACATTCCATGACTGATATCGAGATTTTCTTTTTTTAATTTCACTCTACTTGCTTCTTAAAACTAGCCTCTTGCATAAAGATGTACCTTTTATGGGCCTATTGGTGTTTCAAATTTGCTATTGTTGGAAAACAAGCCGATTTTCCCCCAGAAAGAAAGCTGTATATACTGTTTTCACATTTTGCTGGGTTTACCTGTGAATAAGATTGTTTTTCTGAACAGAGGACCTCTATACGCTAAATAGTTGGTCTTCTGAAGAGTGGCATGCTCCTCCGGAGCATTTTGGTAATAAACTTGTGTAATATTAATGCGTGATTAGCAGAATTATACACGTCCAAAAGACCTCTTGATAACAAGAAATTTAATGGCTCACAATAAGATAAAGAAACACGAAAAATACGAAGAAACAATGCGAAAAATACATAGGACATAAAGAATACAAAGAATATGAAGAATGAAGAACCTTTTTTTGTAAGTAATAACGAAGAACTTTGTTAGACTCTCTGTATGAACGCATCTTCGCAATAAACCTTGTTAAACCCGTTTTCTATGTTGAGCAACTCGTAGACCATTGGAAAGCTTCTTGAACAGTTTATGGATAAATTCAGACCACAATTTTCGCTCACAGAATTGATTGACTTCAAAAGACAAAGCTTGACTTGACAAACTTCGAAAGCTCACAAGAGCAAAAGGCTCAAATTTCTCAAATTTTATTGATGAAAATGATCAAAAAATAGTGTACAAAGAGACCTATTTATAGGTCTAGAAATCCTTAAAACTTAGCTAAAAAGAAAGTGAATTTTTCTATATAACTAAATAACCTAAAGTAATAAAGAAAAACAATAAAAATGCGGTTGAAAACTCATATGAAAGCAGCCGGCCTTAATTAACTCGAGAAAAGCTCAATGACAATTCTTAAACATCAAAAGCATACGCACAAATTTTAATATGGTCACCCTTTTCCTATGCTCTTGTTAGGGTTTTTTATGGTCCATCATTACCCCCCTTCAAACGGATTTGTCCTCGAATTTAAATATATGCTAGTTTAAGAGAATTTAGCCACAAATATGCTTGTAACATAAGAAGAAATCATGAAGCTCATGTACTCAAACAAAGCTAGTTTACTTCCAATCCTACCAGGATCAAATATGAATATGGTAAAAAATATGACTAGTAAAGTTGAAAGAAACTTAAGATCAAGGTATAAACTTTTCTTTAACTTCAAACTTTTCATGAACTTGTGTTACCTCTGTTTGACATGTTCAGATGTAGCATGATCTGCACCAAAATGTTACTTTGCACAGAATATGGCATCATTCAAAATGACAATGAACACATCATCGGGCCAAAATTCATCACTTATAAATCAATATCCCATGTTACACTAATGCTCACCAAGCTACTTTCTTTCGAAGAAAAATTCTAAATCCAAGAAAAGCTTCCACTTTGAATACATGCTTGAAAGAGTTATGAACTTTGAAAGCTAGAATATATTTTAAACACTCTTCACAACTCAAACTCTTATACATGTATATCCAAGCTCCCAGATCAAACACATAGATAATCCAAATAAAATCAAAGCCATAAGAGAGCTTAGACATATATGCATGCAAATCAAGGCTTTTGAAAAGAGAGTTCCTGCTGAATTCACACAATTTTTAACAACAATCTACACAACAAAAGAATAATTTTTGATACGCACAAGTGTATCATTGTTGTTTAGTGCTTTCATTTGAACTTCTCAACTATGTAACAAAGATAGCTCATACACAAACAAAGATCGTAATGGATTAGTCAATAAAAGCGTAAAAGTCATGCTTGTTTCCTGTATCTTTTGCCTTTCATATGCACTTACAACCATAGATTCTTCTTTTTGCTCAATTTCAGCTTTGTTCTCATTCTAACTTTCAATTACCGCATGCAAATTCATAGCTTTAAGAACAAGAAATTATGTAAATCATAATCTTTTTTTTTTGCAATTCATTTACAACCTCATGCACATTATGCAAATCATGATTAAGAACATGCGAGTCGTCAGAAAGTTCATGTTCATTCTGCAAAAATTTTATGTAAGAGTTCAAAACAATCACTTGTTCCTTAAGTTGAAAATAAAGTCGGGAGTTTTTGTATTTCTTTTATTTTATCACATGTCAACTTCTTTTCTTATTAGTTTGCAAGATTAAACGGTGGTCAAGATTCTTAATTCTCACGTGGTGCATTTGGTCAACAAGATTCTTATTCAATCTATCCATAAAATTTATCATCGCTAATTCCTCATATTCCTCGGCATAAGTATCATCTAACATCTCATTGTAATATTCTATTACTATTAGATGCTTTTGAGGAAAAGATTGATATCTGCTACTTTATTATACAAATAACTTATCCATAGCTTTTGAGAAAAACCAAACTAATTCACGCACTCTCTGGTCTCCTCAATATTGCCTTTGAAACACTTAACTTTCCAAATTGTTTTTAACCACTTTGTAATCATCTTGGAGATAATCTCATTTGTGTTGTCATCCTGAAATTAATCTGGAAAAGAAGGAAGAGAAAACTCAGACAAAGGCAAAAGAAAAGGTTACGTTATTAAAAACACAAAAAACTTTATTTTCTGCTTTTCCACACTCGTGTATGGATTCACTTAAATAAATGGCTTTTACCTTCTCTCAAATAGTCTCACCATTTAAAGCCTTTTACCTCTCAGTTTGTTCTCAAGTATTAAAATTGTTTAAACTAATTAAGACCAAACAAGATGTGAATCTGATTTAAGGCTGTTTTAATATATTCTTCTGTTCTTTTCTTGAAGGGTCTCAAGCTGCAACAAGGTTAGACGCAGGAGACACGAGTATATGTGCAAGAATGGATTCAAAGAAAATTAATAACTGATAGTATGTAGTATGACTGAACTAAACACAAAAGGATTGCCTTGACAACTCTTAGTTTGAATAGCCCAATGCTAAGTTAATTATCACTAAACTATACCTAAGAAACGAGTGCAAGAATGTATAAGGTGTGTATGTGTGGCTTTGGACCGAGACCTTTTTTTCTTTTTTTTAAAAGAAAATTGACCTCATTTATTTGGCTGACAGCGTCTTTTTTGTCAAAAATCAAAAGAAATAGGAAAGAGTTTCTTTCAAGGTTGGAGGCTATTTGAAAGTTGCTGAAAATTTGGTCAAGATGAGCAACAATCAAGGAATTACATCTAAATTCTTAAACAAAATTAGCAACAGTTAATAAGCACAATAACCAAACAACCTAAGGTGCCTATGTTCATTAAGAATTAGACAATGATGACACTTTTATGAAGAAATATAAACAAGGCTGCACTTCCGGATTTGAAGAGTAAACCTTATTTCATGAATTACAAAAAAAACCTTATTTCATGCAAGTCTAAAATACATAGTAAGAAACTAAAAAGAAAGATGAAAGATTGAAACACACAAGTGCCCATTTGAGGATGATGAAGAAAGGAGAAGGTTCTTTTGGCTGCTGGAACATTGTGGCACACAACAAATATATGTTGTTTTACCTTTTTGTTTGTTTTCTGTTTTTGACGTCAGAAGTGGATCATAGCAGAGCAAAGACAAACGACCCAATTGACCAGAATTGAGGTCCAATTTTTTTGACGGCAGAAGGTTTCCTTCTTTTTTTTCAAACTTGACTATAGCATCATATGGCAAAAACAATAGCAAGAAAGACAGCTAAAGGGGGTGTATTTTGGCTGCTGAATAACAGAGGCTGAACTTTTTCTTGAAAAGACGGCTAGAGTTTAAGGCAAGAAAGTCAGGTTATTGTTTCACGATAACTATGATACCATGTTGATGCGTGCTTAATGGAATCACATGTTCCAAAAAGACCTCTTGATAACAAGAAATTTAATGACTCATAAAAAGACGCAGAGAACATGACAAAGGATACGAAGATACAAAGAATATGAAGAACAAAAATTATAACAAAAAAACCTTGTTAGACCCTTCGTATGAATGCAGTTTCGTAAAGAACCTTGTTAGACTCGCTGTTATTCACGTTGACCCTCGTTTGATCAGCAACCTTCTTGCCAAGATCCTTTGTAGACTATTAGAAATCTTCTTGAACAACTTAGGGATGAGTTCAGACTACAATTCTTGCTCAACAGAGTTGGCTGAATTCAAAAGACGAAGCCTGAGACGACAAACTCCAGAAACTCACATGAGCAAAAGGCTCAGAGTTCTTAAATTTAATTGATGATAGCAATCAAGATAATAGTGTACAAAAGGGGCTATTTATAAGCTCAAAAATCCCTAAAACTTAACTAGCATAAAAAGAAATTTTCCTATCTACTTACATAACCTAAAATAATAATAAAGAAAAACAATGAACAAAATCGACTGAAAACTTCTAATAAAACAGCCGGCCCTAATTAAATCCAAAAAACCCAACTACAATTTTGAAACATAAAAAAAATACGGACAAATGTTAGTCTGGCCTACCTCGTCTCATGCTCTTGTTAGGGTTCTGTATGGCCGTCAAATATAGTAGGAATGTCCAATTCCCTAGCAAATTCAGTTCTTTTGCAAGATACATGATGGACCTTTTTCTCATCTGCTTCACATGTGCTTAGAAATTGTATGGGTACAAGACTGGACTCTTTCGAGCCACTAACTCTTGAGCTACAGGTTTGGAGATTTTACCGGTATAGTTATGTTTGGGTATTCAATAGCCTCTACCTCTTTCGCTCGGTGTAGAAGAATGAAAAATATGACACTGACTTTGTTATGCTGGATGTGAGTATATTACCCATAGGAGCTGAATCTCTGGCTTAAGACTATTTTTTCATTGTTGCAGAGTACCGAGTGGATAACACTTATGTTCTTTTGTTGTTGCGTCCTATAGTTACTTAGGACCATGGTGTTCTTTATGTTCAAATTTCCCAATATATCAGTTTCGTCAGTGCTTTTTGATATGTGATATAATTGTCCGAATGGGCTTGAGCCCTCAGGCCCTTAAGTTTTCTGGCTTCTACTTTCCTTAATGTTTGAATCAGCCAAACTGCACAAAATGAGTGTAACTGTTAATTTCAAGTTTTCCCTTGTTGAGAAGTGAATTTTGAATGTTTAGCAACTTTGCTGGAGTGATGGAAGTGAGAATCTGGAATACAATGGCTAGGATAAGAGATGAATTTACCTAAATGGGAGTTGCTGTTGCCTTTGATGAGGACAAAATGAAGATTGGGTTAAGTTACTTTTAACTTAGACAAAGACTAAGCTTAGATGTGTTCATAAGACATTCTTAGGTTTGATTAGTTATTCTGGCCGAAGACTGATTTGGACGAGAACCATTTAGAAATTCTTTGCACTGGAAATTATAGACAGAATCTGGTTGTTAATGTCTTTGCCATTATGGTATGATAGATTTAGATCAATATTGCTCTCTTCTAATAATTGTGGTTGTTAATGGTGTCCAATAAATTTTCTTTTCCGTTCTCATGGGTTTGTGTGACATCTTTACAGATCTTTTGAACAGAGATTACAATTATGATCAGAAGATCTCCATATCAATTCCCAGTGCCACTGGCATGGTACTTTCAAGTTTAAATTTATATTTGTTTATTGGTTCAATTTTTTTTGTGTTATCTGGTATTCTGCAAGATGTTCTGGTGAAATGAGTAACTTTCTGTCTCTAATACATGTCCTGACTGTAATCATGAGTGGATAAAAGCCATTTCTGCATTTCTAACCAGCTAACTGGATTTTTTGTAACAAGGACTAGATATACTTTGTTACAGTGGAAAATTAGTTACTTGGATCCTATTATAGATTGAGGACATGATGGATATTTACAGGTTTTGCAATTCGTTCTACTTCTGCTCGAGTCTAACCCTTTTATGGACCAGAGATACTCTAATTGGCACCGTGCAGGAGTTTCAGTGATGAATTTATTGCTTTTTGCCTATATTTAGTATCAATGGGCCACTTTTGCAGGGAATTACAGCCTCTGGCATTAAGAAGAATGATATCTTTGTTGGTGATATCAGTACTCAGTACAAAAGCGGAAATACCACCACCACTGTTGATGTAAAAGTTGATACATATTCAAATGTAAGTCGATCACCACTTTGTTGATGAAAGGCTCTATTGTTCCCCATGGAAGTTGTTTCTCATATCTATGATGGACATTGTCTTTTTCAGATCTCTACGAAAGTAACTCTTAATGATGTCATATCATCCACAAAAGCAGCGTTTAGCTTCAATATCCCTGACCACAAGTCGGGAAAGGTTTGTCTCTTAAACTCAAAATGGAAGTTATTTGTTTTATCATTTGTGCTCCTAGCACCGCTTTCGTGACATATTTAACATGAAGATCCTCACATTGTTTTTGTGATTTTCTTATAGTTTTGTCTCCCCATTTCTGCTTTCAGAATGTTAATTCCAATCTTTTTGATTTTTTTGTCAGCTTGAGGTACAATATCTTCATCCTCATGCAGCTCTTAATTCTAGTATTGGTTTGAATCCGTTCCCTCTGGTGGAGCTTTCTGGTACACTTGGTACAAAGGATTTTGCTCTTGGTGGAGAAATTATATTTGATGCTGCTTCTTCATCCTTCACCAAGTACAATGCCGGGATTAGTTTCAACCAGCCCGATTTTACCGCTGCTGTAATATTGTATGTATTTGAATTTGTTCTACAAGATGCTTGATCATGTCTCCTGCATTTCTTGGTAATGGCTATTGTGTTCCATGCATTCATAGAGTACACAGTGCAACTATACATTTTCCTTCTATCAGCTGTTTTGGCTCTCTACTGCATCTGCTGGAGGTCGTGATTGCCACTTGGAGTTTGTTATGTGGAGTGAGCTTTTGGATAACATAACATGTTGAACCTACGATAGCATAGGAATGTTGTATAGAGCATGGTGCATCTTTTTCATCTTTAAAATTTGAAACATGCAATTGTGGCACAGAAGAATACAAATACATGTTAGTTGCTACACCTGGATACACACACACCTTATCCAAGAGCTCTGCTACACATGCTATAACATATGTTGAACTATGTTAAAATCCACTCCAGTTGGGAAGATCCCGTGTAGTCTATCTGCATCGGTGGAAAACATGCTTTTAGTTCTGTTTTTTGTTTCTGTGTATGCGACATGTCATGAGAACATACTTCCAGGGTTTCCTTAAATTTTTGGTGTTTCTTTTCTTGTAGGACGGACAAGGGACAGACGCTGAAGGCATCATATGTCCACTCTGTAAATCCTTTGAGCGGAACTGAAGTAGCAGCTGAGATGACACACCGATTTTCTAATTACGAGAACAGCTTTAGCATCGGAAGCTCTCACATGGTGGATCCTCGAACTGTTGTAAAAACTAGATTATCTCATAATGGTGAGATTGCAATGCTTTGCCAGCGGGAATGGAGACCCAAATCTCACGTGACGCTATCAGCCGAGTATGACCCAAAGGCCACCCACAGATCACCCAAGCTAGGTGTTGCATTAGCTCTCAAACCATGATTTCTTTTGATGGAAGCTGGTCAAATTATTTCATCCAGCATTTTCCTCTTATACATATTTAGTAACTCAATGATGATCTACGTTTTCTTTCGCTGATAAGCAGTTCTTAAGCTTACCATTTTGTTGGGTTGACATAATATATCCTTGATGGGACCCAGTGTGGGCTACCTAGTTAGTTATTCAATGACGAGTGGTATTCAAGGAAATTTTCATAGACACTTTAAAGAAGTTTATTCTATTGTGGTTGTGTGCCTAGAATGGCATAGTTAGTAATCAGTTGAGAGAAATGATTTACTCAGAAATTGTAATCAATTTTGATGATAATAAGAGATCAAGGCAGATGGCTGAACTGTTACTGTTGATGCATATTTCATGAATAGTCACCGATAGTTCTTTTTCCCCCTCTTAAGGTTTTTGTTGTGGTTGAGCCCCCTGGCTGGGGACGCAGGTGGCTTTTGTGTATCGGATGCAATCTACTATTTAGGTACCAACTGAGTTGCACACTGGAGACGTAATTACATCCGGATGTTAGAAGTTGGGGAGGCGGCCATGGCGATGGTGGTCTTGTGTTTGTTGGGGGTGGTGTTGTGTGTCATCGTAGGAGGGAGGAGGGATGGAGACTTTAATTCCTCTAAGGCTCCATCTTCCTGACGCTACTGAACTTCTGGACATGGAAGTGAATACAGATTCCTTCCTGAGTTGTTTTAAGTTTAGATCATCAAGGACATCTCGTATTTCGTGTGGAATGTCATTGTTCAATTTCACTGTTTAGATTTAAACACAATCATTTTTGCATATTGCAGCTGACGTGTCACTTTCCTTTTTTTTTTCTTTTCTTTTTTTAAAACCATAGAAAAGCATAGTTATGTATAGATTTCACACGGTGTATAGCATAATTTGATTTAGTTTTGAGTCTTAATTGATGAAGCAAGGTTGTGACTTAACCACGTTAGGTAGAAAACTAGTTTGAAATAAACATCAGTGGACAATATTATGGTCAACCCAACCTAGCACACTTTCGTGGATTCTCAAACGGGCCAAATTATTTTATTAAACTAGTTACAATTAACCACATGTTTTAAACAGAGATTGTAACTATCTCTATTTGTGGCTTGTAAACACTATATACTGGAGGATCTTACTAAATTTTTCAGCCACCATATACCATTTTTTTTCACGCACTCACATAAGACTAGTTAGATTTTATATCTTTACAGTTTACACACCATAGTTAGCTTTTCCACTGAAGTCAATTCCTTTCCTGCCGAACCTCTCGTATCTCAAATTCAAGTTGGCTACACATATTCAGTATATCTGAACGAAATCAAAAGTTAAAAATTACTTGAGTAAGTTCTTTAAGTAATTTAAGTTTTCTCGTTTATTAATGAATTCATATATCATATATTACACATATTCTAGTATTTTTTTATCTCCAATAAGCTGAGGGCAAAAAAAGAGGAGGGGGGGAGGGGGGTAAAGAGACTTTAGCCGTTAACCTCGAAAAGGG
>AP025044.1:9357152-9368375 GCA_036186865.1 Eustoma russellianum | reverse complement strand
TCAAATGAAGTTGTAAGATATTGAAAATGGAGGAAAATCTGTCGGATGTAACATTTGATGCGTGCTGCATCATAAGCTAGTTGTTAAATGGTAAACTTGACATGTCCAGACATTGATTCACTATACTATCTGCTTAATGGTTATTGCATTTAGAATTATCAGTTGTTTAGATGCAATGTAAATTTAAGCGGATGTAAGTTGACTTGGTTGTTCATCGAAAAACCAACTAATGTAGTAATAAGTTCTCATAATGTCACAGATGCATGTTAATTACAAAAAAAAAATAAATAAATAAAAATGTCACAGATGCATGTTAATTTGATCCCCGCCATTTTTTTAGTTTACTAGTGGCGCATCTACTATTTAGGGTTTACTACTCTCAATCATGTTTCAATATTTGGAGTGGTTTCAGTTTCTTAATTAGAATGGTGGCCTGTTTGTTAGGTTTATTGTTTTGACTATATTTGTAATCAACTCAAGATAATACTGTATGTAAATAAAACAGCACCCCTTTTATATGGATCTGGACTTTGTTACTGATGATATGTGTGCTGGTTGTAGCTAGACTTTTAAGTTTCTTTTATTTTGCTCGCCTTCTCTTCTCCGTTTTTTCAATTTACGTAAAGGATTTGTCATTTGCATTAGTAACCTTTTTTTTCTTGAAAAGTTAATTTGCGGATTTAGCCTGTGTTAAGGTCTATGAACATGGATGATAGAAAAAGAAAAAAGAACGCAGACGTTTTTGAAGGTATATGTTAGTGCTACCAGTTTTGCTTTTTTAACAAAAAGAAATCAAAGATTATTCGTCTTCTTATATAATTCTTATGTAAGTGAATACGAATCGGTTTTCATCTTTCTCCATAACCAATTTATACGCCCCCGTAGAGCTGCTTTTGCTAAAACCCGAACAGTTTCTTGAAAATTCGCTTCAAGTATGAATATGTTAGATACCTGTGACTCGATTGGTGAAATAATATCTCTCCCTAAAAAGCATGTTTTTTTACCGACGCACAAAGTTTCTTTTTTGCTCCAATCAAAGAAAAATCTTTTTTTCCGCACTCTTTGGATTCTTTTGATAAAATAAACTTCTACTAATTTAAAACCGAGCGTATAATCTTTGAGTAGTGGAAATTTTGTCTTAGTATTCAATATGCATCTTGGATTTCATAAAAATTAGGGGAAATATAATCCTTACTACAATATTGCATAATGAGCGGAGAAACTGCAGGATTGCGAGTTATTATACAGTAAAAGGTGGATATCTTCATGTATGAAGACCAAGGGCTCTGCGCTTTCTGGATTTAACATACTTTCTGACAATGAATGAATAAACAACACGAGAGGGATAGCTATTGGACAATCAATTTATTGACGAGCTTGTCTAAGCTCTTCTATGTCTTGGTTAGGGTGGGGGGTGGGTGGGTCGTGTACTTGAATCACAGAATAGCCACCAATTAATGTGATTGATATCACATATATTCCTAATTAAGCCTGAGTTTCCGATAGATGCACCTTTAGAGAAAAATAAGCAAATTATCTTTTGGGATTAAAATGTTTTCTAATGTATACACTCTTCAAAGTAAAATTAGAAAACATTATTTGGACCCTCAACGTTCATCTCCACTAGTAAAAAGTCTCCTGAAAGTTTTATTTCTTTCATACTGGACTTCACCATCCTTATGAGGTGGTACAATAACCTCTCTTGCTAAGCCATCTTTCATCTATGCCAACTACCTGATAAATAAAATCAATAAGTTATATGAATTGTATCTCTACTCTTCTAATTTGAACAAGCAAACAAATGAACAAACAGACAAAGAATCTATTGGAGATATGGATTTCTCTATATTCCTCGGACTTGGTAACTGAGTGCAGTATTATTCTTTGACCAAGGTGCCACAGAATACTATGAACCATATGATAAGAGGAAGAAAAGGTCATCCTGAGTCAAAGTATGGTGTGACAAATTCTTTAGGCCGGCCATCTTGTAACACGACCATAAAATTAATCAAAGGACTGCTTTAGGGATCATTCCCTCAATCTGTGACATTATTAACGCTGTGCTCTAGCCAGCTGCTTTTAATCCGTTCAAACGAATTTTCAGATGTATGCTTTTTCTGCAACCATACCCTATTCAGTTTCTTTCTCCTCCTTTTGTTTTTGACCAAATTAGATGTCAATCTCAAATTAGCATCCTGGAAATTCAGCATCTATCTTGGCTCTATCTTTTTAGTTAGAAGCTAAACACGTCCTTAAAGGATTGTTTTTCTCATCTATTCCGCCTTTTTGATGAATTAAAATTGCCATTGGAAACAGGGGAGATCTATATATAGAGATGATTGAATCAAGGGAAAACCCTTAAAAAAGGGAAAAAAAATATTAAGAAGAAAGAAACTAAAACAAAGGTATGCAAATTTTAAAAGCATTAAAAAGACATGTGAGATAATAATGGAAATCTGTTTGAGAAGACAAATGGCAGTCTCTAATGGAGAACTCTGTTCTTTGCTTTTCCAAGTTTCCTGCACCCCTGGGGGGCAGTTGTGGTGTTTTTGGCTTGGGAAAAGAAAATCGGGGGAAAAAAGGAACAATAGTCTCAAAGGGAGCCCCTGGCATCTTAGATTCAAAGTAAGGATGGAGAGGGGGATTGGGTGGTGGTGGTGGGGGGCGGGAGGGGGACCCTAACAAAACAAAAACCCTCTGGCCACCACATATCTTGTAATTCCCACCCATTGGCAAGACAAAGATACCTTACAAAGTCACAGAATGCATGCAAATCTAAACAATGAATGTCAACAACTTTTGAACAATTTTAAGGAAGATTGGACACAACTTCTTGTGGTTTAAGGCTAAATCAGCTAAAATAGTTAACATCATCGATGTAAAACACTCACCTTCAGAGGGTGGCCGATGGTCACTCTATCTTTAGTTAACTTCTCACTTACCTTGGCTCGTCTGATCATTTTGACTCAGAGAGGGCCTGAAGGAAGGGTAGTCTGTTTCTGTCTGGGGTTTATAACTGAAGTAATCTTGATGGCAAGCGTTCGTTTTTCTTTTCTTTTTTAATAAACTTTTTGCAGAAGTCGCAATTGCAGAATTCGATGTGCTTATTCAGAAAACGAATTCAAAATTTTGAGAAGTTCCAAGTTAACCTCCACTCGTATTTACCTCCATTTCTGTACATAATCTGTTGTTCTGCATTGGGTTGTATTCCAATGTGGAATAACCTCATTTCCTGGCATAGCCATGAATTACAGGTGCCAAATGCCAATCCAAGAGAAAAGGTGGAAAAAGAAGTGGGTTATAATGATCTGGCTTAGTGCTGTGGCACAGAACAGGTCTAATCCTGAACAAGTCTAGGATATAGTATTAGGTCACTTGGGGTAGAAAGACAGCGATGAATCCTCTTGTTACTAAATCATCGTGAAACAGGGTCAAATATTTCTATGACTCCTGAATGAGCTGTGGATAGCTTTATAGGACTTCTGAATTCATAATACTACCTTGTAGCTTGAACCTGCAGAATTTTATCAGCCCAAGGTTAAAAATGAAATTGTTTTTGCCTATGCGTATCTGTGAGGTGAGTAAACATGCAACTTATGTGCTGCATTGAGGAGGGACTCTAATGCTTAGCAGCTAGTGAACAATGCTCGTCTGGAAATTGTTTTATGTCTTTGCAACCTCAGTGACAAATTGGCCCTCAGATCTACTTATTGCTACGTGAAGTATGAATTTAGTGTTCTGTTTTTTCCCCAGGAATCCAAATGTAACGTGTGTGTTCTTGTTGAATTTAATAGTGCAGCATGTGGCTCAGTGACTTATATATCAAAGGCATGTATAGTAGAAGGATGCGTTTTCCACCAAACACATTACGGAGATGCAGTCGTTGTCTTTGCAATCTTGTACCTGCAATAATAGTTTACTGTGCTCATTATTCTTTCTTGTTATTTCTGAAGATTAACATTCTGTGTGGCTAATTGTTTTGCAGTCGGAGGTTTTTGCTGTTGCATTTGCTGTTCTAGCAGCTGGAGCTGTGATTCTGACATTGAATGTGTTACTGCTGGTATTGATCTCTTCTCGGCGACTTTATTCATTCATTTATCTGTTTTGACGTTTTGGAAGTCTGGTGGTGGTTTTTCAATTACTCTCTAAACTTGAATGTGTATCTACAAAGGTCCAACAAGTAGTTTGATGGCGAATAACTTTGACACTTCGTTCTTTGTTAGGGTGGCAATATAATATTCTTTCAGAGCCTGAGCCTTCTTGGTTACTGCCTATTCCCTCTGGACGTGGGTGCTTTACTCTGTATGCTGAAGGACAATGTGATCTTGAAGGTAATTGTGGTCTGTGTCACTTTAGCTTGGAGTTCTTGGGCTGCTTATCCATTCATGAGTATAGCGGTTAATCCTCGGAGGAAAGCCCTGGCACTGTATCCTGTGTTCCTCATGTATGTATCTGTCGGTTTTCTGATCATAGCGATTGATTAAGGCACTAAGAATCACCACTAAAACATTGATAAAATCAGCTAAAGTTGTACGTGTTAGGCCTCATACTCAATTTTTTGTTCTTTTCGAGTGATGTTGACACGGTAATTTTTGGAACTTTGGCAGGAAATATCACCATAGTTGCAACATTTTGTCTCATTTATATACTCCTTGGTTTCATTTCTAGTAGCAATGTATATGACCTTGATAAAAGTCGGGGATTTTTATGTGATAACCGGCAGATGTCTTGCATAGTTGCATGTGTACTTGAATGGCATGCACCATCAAGCACAGAGAATATTGAAAAGTGTTAGGGGGGACTAAGGTTGCATGTTACGAGTGTGCTCACCTTTCATATGAGGAGTTAGACAATAGTTATGTTATTCTACCTTCTAATTTCTTAATGGTGTGTAGAAATGTAGTACTTCTTCCTTCTAATTTCTTAATTTCATGAAAGTGGTGGAGGGAAATGTTTTTCTCAACTCAAGTCCTGAAACATTTACATAAATCTGATCACGAATCTAAACATAAAATAAGAGTTAGGAATTGAAAAATTAAGAATAAAATAAAATGGAAATCTAATTACATAATAAAAAGTATGGAGAAAATTTATGGTCAACTACTATATGTATGTATACAATATTTTTAGTAATCTTAGCTTACACTTAGTCAAATGCAATCAACAACAACATTACTCCATTGTCTTGGAGGCTTTCGCCTATGGCGGGGTATGGAAAGGTCGGATGTATGCAACTATACTATGTATTAGAAACACACAGATGTTGTTTCCCGATGACCCATAATAAAAATTGCGTCAAATTGTATCAAATCAACTGATTTTTCACAATATAAGAAGCACAACCAATTTAGTGAGTCATTTTGTTTTATTTTATCATATTTCAAAATCAAGGAAGAGTGTCACAAGTTTGTCGATATTTATTAAAACAAAATGACTAACTAAATTAGATGCGCTTTTTATATTGTGAAGTAACAGTTAATTGACACAGTTTGACACAATTTTTTTAGTATGGGTCATCGGAAAGTAACTTCTATGTTTCTAACGTATAGGTGTGGTTGCGTACATCCGATTCTTTATCCCGCTATAGACGGGAGCATATACGGTAATGAGGTAATGTTGTTATTGTTGTACTTTAAAAAAAAAACTTTTCATCAATCTTTTTATAATTATTCCTCAGAAAAAGAATCTTAATAATTCTTGGTCGGTCGTATAAACAGAACCATTGGACAAGGTTGTAACATCAAGAAAATTGGACGCTACTAAATAGCTTATCAGAATGATTATACACAGTATAAGATATCTGTGGTGCAAAATAGTTACACTTTTATTAATAGCTTTGTAGGTGATTATTTTCAGCCTAAAGGAATGAGCTAGACATTATAGAGTTGTCCCATATTGGCCTACTTAATCAACTGTATATAAATATCCCTTTAAAAGCAGAAGAGGGGGGGGGGGGGGGGGGGTATAGGAGAACCAGGGGAAGTTTTTCTTTCTTTTTTCTTTTTTTTTTTACTAGCATGGTTTTGGTGACATATATAATTACCGTCTATCCATAAAAAAAATCAAGCATCTCTTTGTGCACGTCGAATATGAGGAGCATATTCTGCCCTCATCCGGACCATGATCATAATATGAGGAGCATTATATTCCTGTCTACTCAGTTGAGTCTCTATTTTTCTCTTTTTGTGTTTTTTTAAAGTTATTCACACCTAACTGTAAAGGAGCCGTAGGGCTCACGCTATCAAAGTGCCGTACGGGTAAAGAAGTAAAGGAGCCGTGAGTAAGCTGCGCCCCCGTGGTGAGATCCTTGACAACAAACGAAAACGGGAAAAATTCAATAGAGGTATTATTGTGTTGACAAAACTTGAAAACGGAAATTAAATTTTTATTAAGAGAAGGAACATGCAAAACATCCGATAGAACAAAAGGTTTAGAAGAAGCTGAGACAACAGAAGAACCAGTATTTGTGATGTTGAGGCTAGACCCATCACCGAGTAAGACATCATCGGGACCTTCATAGGGCTGGTGAAGAGTGAGATTGTTGAGGTCATTGGTCACATGATGAGAGGCTCCAGAGTCCAAGATCCAGTCAGGTTTGTGAGTCCCAGAGGTGGTGTGATTAAGTTCGGGTTGCTGCATGGACCGCTTTAGAGAGTAGCACTGACGTGCTGTATGACCACGCTTGTAACAGAATTGACAGACCACACCAGATTGAGAAGACTGCCGAGAGGAGCGAACATTGTTGGAGGGCTGATGCCCGCCAGGAGAACTCGGCTGAGCACCCTGCTGGAACGAGCTGTGCTTGCCAGGGTACGAACGATTTCCACCATGCCGTGTACCTGCATACCCGCCATTGTGACCACCACGACCGGGTTTTGTTTGAGTAGTGTGAACAGCAACAGAAGTGCTGGAATAGTGCTGAATATAGCAACTGAAAGATACAACAATTCAACCACCTAAGATGAGCCACTCACGGCTCCTTTACTTCTTTACCCGTACGGCAAAATGTGTAAGAAATGATCCTAATAGAAAATCTTTTCCAATTTTATTCCATAATAATTCAAAATACGTTTCATGTTGGAATGAAGTTACAAGACCCCGTTCATATTATTAGTTTCGCCACGAGTTATTCATACTCAACGATTTAACCATGAGTTACTCAATGAATCGGTTGCTTGAAATCGCAGGATGGATAGATGTTACCGACGATGAATCGACCTATACCTCTCACTTTAGCTTTGTTAGTGTCGTCTATAATGATAGATGAATACCCCAATTTCCATTGAACTTATTGCTTCGATTGATATTTTTACATTGCATTTCCCCCCCATATACTCCAGAACATGTTGGTTCTGCCGAACGTAAACATCGCCATGTTGTTGACACTGGGCTTTCTCTCCTTCATCATGCTTCTCTTCCTCTCAAGTTCTGGTCATATGCGTTTTTAGCTGCTGTCTATCTCATAAATCGTCTCCCTACCCCTGTTCTTCATAATTCCTCTCCGTATGAGTCTCTTTTCTCCAAGCCGCCCAATTATCACGTGTTACGAGTGTTTGGATGTTTATGCTACCCGTGGCTTCGGCCGTACACTCACCATAAGCTTGAGCCTCGCTCCAAACCATGTGTGTTTCTTGGCTATTCCAACACTCACCATGCGTACAAATGCTTTGATCCTTCGACTCAACGTCTTTACATCTCTCGTCATGTTCAGTTTGTTGAGCATGTTCAGTTTGGATTAATGTTGCAGCACAGTTGCCTACTAAACTGCACAAAAATAATTTTCCGTCTTGGAAGGCTCAATTCGATGCCTTAATCCTGATGGTTCTGTTGCTCGTTACAAAGCTCGCTTAGTTGCCAAGGGATTTCATCAAAGACCGGGCATTGATTTTCATGACACATTTAGTCCAGTGGTCAAACCCACTACCTAAGATACAACAATTCAACCACCTAAGATGAGCCACTCACGGCTCCTTTACTTCTTTACCCGTACGGCACTTTGATAGCGTGAGCCCTACGGCTCCTTTACACTAACAATAGTGACTAATCCATTTTGGTGTTACAACATCTGTTCAAAAGTTTTTACATCTAGGTATGAAATACTCTCTATTCGATAAACAGAATCAGACTCCAGACCTTATAGGTGTTGATATTATTGTCTCACATCGGACACTTTGAGATAAAATACAAAGGTAATGAGGTACCACCATCTATTGCCTTAATTTATTGAGTGGATATGAGCCCATCTCATGTAAGCGTAAATTTCAACATGGTACCAGAGCAAGTTTAAAATGTAGACTCATACATTGCCTGACCCATGATTGACCATTTATTGTCTCCCTTCACCCAATTCCAGATGTTCATGTTTGGCTTGTGGTTTATGATTAAGAAGGGTTCTAAGGCGCATGTGTATATCAAATCACGTTGCCACGTGAGGACGGGTGTTGAGAATGGTTTGTGATTGAGGGTGGGTTCTAAGGCGTGTGTGTATATCGAGCCATGTTGCCACGTGAGGGCAGGTGTTGGGAATATTATCTCACATCAGACACTTTGATATAAAATACATGAGTTATATGAAGATGAGATACCACCATTCATTGCCTTAAGGTTTTGAGTGGATATTAGGGGTGGGTAAATAGGTCGTTTTTAGTATTTCGTGTTTTTTGTGTTTCGGTTATCAAAGTAGTAGACCTATACCTTACCCGTTTCCTTCGCTTGTATGGGAGTAGATACACAAACATGTACATATCAGGTTTCGTATCGTGTATCATATATACCCACGAACTTTACAAGTACAAATATTTCAAGTCGTGTACGGGTCATTTCGTGTATTTTCAGGTATTTTCAGGTTTTGTGTATTTTCAGGTTTCATATATTTAAAATGACTATTGTTACAATATATCATCAAAACAACAATGTAGGGGCGAGGGGGGCAATTGCGAGGGTAAAAAGGAAGAGATTAGGTTTTTAGGTGTTAGGATTTTCTATTTTT
The DNA here is from genome assembly GCA_036186865.1 of Eustoma russellianum. Lineage (NCBI taxonomy): Eukaryota > Viridiplantae > Streptophyta > Magnoliopsida > Gentianales > Gentianaceae > Eustoma > Eustoma russellianum. The sequence continues at coordinate 9,359,386 of AP025044.1, read as the reverse complement.
ATTTTATAAATTTTTACTTTAATAATTTATAATTTATATTTAAAATATATTTTAAAAAATCGGGTATGACGGGTATAAATGGGTAACCTGCGGGTGTATTCAGGTCTTACCCATACCCGCGAGGAGCGTGTCAGGTTCAGGTCGTGTTTTCGTGTCGTATCTGAGATTGCCACCCCTAGTGGATATGGACCTTACTCATGTAAACACAAGTTTCAACAATAGGTAAAGGACAAAATGTGCTACGCAACACAATACATCTCATCGTTAGTAGTCTTAAACATTGTACAAGGCACGTGTACACCATATATACAATAGGATCTCTTTAAAAATAATGCTCGACATGAAAATACAACCAAAAGAAACATGTAAATCTCTGTTGGAAAAGTACGTTAAAATACTTTAAAATATGCTCCAAACTTATATAAAAACTTGTGTGAAGTTGTTTGGGAGTTTGAAAGATGATTTGAACACTTTAAACTTGAAAAAGGTCACTTGGATCGATCCATGTATAGGCTGGATCGAACCAAGTGAAAGCTGTAATAAAGTTGAGTGTTCTGTTGGACATAGATCGATCACATCGATCGATCGATGTACATAGATCGATCACATCGATTGATCGATGTGGTGTGGATGCAATGTTGGAAACTTTCTGTCCAACATAGATCGATCACATAGATCTATCAATGTGACATCGATAAATACATAGATCGATCGATGTAGGCATGATTCAAAGCTGAAAGTTTCTGTCCGACATCGATCGATCGAAGTAACATCGATCGTTAACATCGATCGATCGATGTACCAACAGTCAGAACTTTTCACTTTGAATTGCATCTTTTGGTCCAAGGTTCATCTCTCTTCACCTTTGAACGGCTAGTAACTGATTTGGAGATGTAGAAAACTGCTGAAATGATCTTTGAATGTTGCCAAAAACACTACCCAAGGCTTATGTATACAAGGCCTTGCTATCTTGAACACATAACAATTTTCACTAAAATTCTGAAGATTTCCGCATTCTTCTTCTCTATACTCTCATTCTTCTCCTCCATTATCAAACAACTCTAAAAGCAAGTTCAATCTTTCTCTCCTAGAGAAAAGGAAAGAAAGATAGCCATTATATCATTGAAAGCATTTGCTTGAAGACTACCTTGCTCTTTGGTAGGAGCAAAATTGCTTTAAGGACAGTGACTATCTTGTCACGTCACGGCTTGATTGATTACTTGGTTGTTCATATTCCTACGCTATTTTCTTACAATCTCATCGTGTTAATTTTCAAGCAATATCATATTTAGTTGTTCCTGAACCAAAAGCACTGAAAGGGTGCATAAATGGAAGGAAAGATACACAACAGAGAAATAAAAGAACACATATAATATCGTTCACGTGGTCTTCTTTAAGGGGCTAATGTAAAACAATATTTGCCACTTCAAATTTGTCTTTTTCTTTATTTCATCATATCAATTTAAAGAATACAATATGACATGTGAGGATAAACATTACCTAATTGTTAAACTAATTTCTATCAATCAAATCTTCAATTTATGGTAATGATATATACAAAACAAATCAATTACAAATCCTTATCTCGGTGTCATCTATGCCGATACATACAGAGCCGAGGGTCTCACTGGAATCAAACTCTCTGTCCTTTAGGATAGATGTATTGTTTGCCTATCTCTAACCCTCTCCAGACTCTTGCAATAGCTTTTGATGTCGGTGGAATATACTAGGTATATGTTGTTGTCGTCTCCTTTAATAGCTAATTAGGCTTTTAAGAGGTGTTCACTGGTAAATGCTGTCATCTAAAGAGTGTTCCATGTTCCTACTTTGAAGGACCTTCAGGGCATATTCACTGTACTTCTGTTTTGTTTTAATATCCGTGAGAAATTTCAGATACATATTCTCTATCTCAGATGGTTGAAAAATATGTTGCATGGCATAATGCATGTGCACAAAACAATGGTTGAGCACTCTGAAGAAAAAGCAAAATAAAACATAGGTCATAAATAGATCTTAAGTTAAAAGGAAGATACAATATAAGAGCAAGTACGAATTGAACGAAACCAAGCAGAAAAATAGCTCATGATACCATTTTCATAGTAAAGGCTAAAATACGAAGTCGTGCAGAATGGAAACTTAGCAACAACTCCCACGTATACTCCTTACATCCTGATTATGTGAAGAAGAGCCAAAAGAGTAACAGCTCATCTTTTGTCGATCGGCTAATATATATA
>AP025044.1:9340218-9357142 GCA_036186865.1 Eustoma russellianum | reverse complement strand
TTATCTCGGTGTCATCTATGCCGATACATACAGAGCCGAGGGTCTCACTGGAATCAAACTCTCTGTCCTTTAGGATAGATGTATTGTTTGCCTATCTCTAACCCTCTCCAGACTCTTGCAATAGCTTTTGATGTCGGTGGAATATACTAGGTATATGTTGTTGTCGTCTCCTTTAATAGCTAATTAGGCTTTTAAGAGGTGTTCACTGGTAAATGCTGTCATCTAAAGAGTGTTCCATGTTCCTACTTTGAAGGACCTTCAGGGCATATTCACTGTACTTCTGTTTTGTTTTAATATCCGTGAGAAATTTCAGATACATATTCTCTATCTCAGATGGTTGAAAAATATGTTGCATGGCATAATGCATGTGCACAAAACAATGGTTGAGCACTCTGAAGAAAAAGCAAAATAAAACATAGGTCATAAATAGATCTTAAGTTAAAAGGAAGATACAATATAAGAGCAAGTACGAATTGAACGAAACCAAGCAGAAAAATAGCTCATGATACCATTTTCATAGTAAAGGCTAAAATACGAAGTCGTGCAGAATGGAAACTTAGCAACAACTCCCACGTACGTATACTCCTTACATCCTGATTATGTGAAGAAGAGCCAAAAGAGTAACAGCTCATCTTTTGTCGATCGGCTAATATATATATATACACAACTAATTTGGTCACAAATATGTCACTACCAAAATACCCTCCAAAACAAACATTATAACATATCTTGTTTTAACTGGAAAGTTCTATTAAGAATAAGACCTTTTTTTAGAGATGTTGAGAATATTGTGTCACGTTGATTACTTTAAAAAATATAAGCGTGAGGTTTATATCGTTTTAAAACCTTAAGAAAATGTGTGGTATTAATTCATCCTCATATGACCTATATATTTTTCTCATGGTAGCCAATGTGTGACAATATTCTCAACAACCGTCCTGACATAACAACGTGATTTAACATATACACATCTTAGAACCCGTCTTCAATTACAAACTACAAGTTACGTATGAACATCTAGACGAACATAGCCACTCGCAGTCACAAATTACAAGCCAGATACGAACATCTAGACGAATATTTGGTGAGGAGAGACAATAAATAGGTAACCAATGAGTCATGCAAGATATGAGTCTATATTTTAATCTAACTTTGTTACCATATTAAAACTTTTATATAAAACAAAACATATGTCGACTCAAAACCTTAAGTAGTATCTCATTCTAATATAACACATATTTTTGACAATCTGGGATAATATTAACGACGAGCGTAAGTTTCACACCGTAATTCAACCTTTTCTATGTGGCAGGTTGGCTGCTAAAACGAAAGGATGGACACGTTTTTGTTTGGTTTTTTTTCCCGTGATTATGGATAGGGCACATAACTGGAGTGCATCCTAAGACCATCTCCAATAGGTGTACCAAAACATCCGTTTGGTGCAAAAAACCACTCCAACCAAACACCAAATTGAACACCTAATAAGTGAAGGTGCAACACTATTCATTGCACCAAATCACTATTCATCCGTCACATCACCATTTTAATTGTCTTAAGAAAATTTTAATTTCGTTAATTTTGTTATAAGAATTTTAATTTAGTTAACTTCGTTATAAAAAAGGATTTTAATTTCGTTATAAAAAACAATTATATAACAAAAACTAAAAATAAAATAAGATTCATATTTAATAGTCCACCTCAGTTAAATTGATGAATAATGAATGAATGAATACTTACGTTTAATTTATATGAAAGTTAAATTTGTGTTAAATTATTTATAATAATGAATTAAAAATAGAATGATAGAAGAATCTTTAAGGAATATTCTTATTTGGTGTTGGATTTGGTGTTTGAGGTTGGAGTACTTTTTACTGTTTGTTGCACCAAATAGGTGATTTGGTGAAAATTTTGGTATTTTGGGTTGGAGATGGCCCAACCTATGCACCAAAACACCTATTTGGTGCAAAAAACATCTTCAGCCAAGCACCAAATCCAACACCTAATAGGTAAAAATGAATGGTGTTGCACTAAATAGGTGCGACACTATTCATTGCACCAAATCACTATTCATCTACCATATCACCATTTTAATTACCTTAAGGCAATTTTAATTTCGTTAATTTCGTTATAAGAATTTTAATTTTGTTAATTTCGCTATAAGAAAAAAGAATTTCATTAATTGCGTGATAGGAATTTTAATTTCATTATATAACAAAAAAGTAAAAATAAAATAAGATTCATAACTAATAATTTATAACAGAGTTACATTAGTAAATAAAGTACAATATAAATATAGCATAAAATATTTCACAACAATAAAACTTAATTAGCAACAAGCTTATAAAATAACTAATACAATATAGATATAAATTAAACTAACAACTATTCAATAATCCGGAATGAATGCTTACGCTAAATTTATATGAATGCTAAATTTGTGTTAAATTATTTATAATATGAATTAAAAATAGAATGGTAGAAGAATCTTTAAGGAATATTCTTATTTAGTGTTGAATTTGGTATTTGTGGTTGGAGTACTTTTTACTGTTTATGGCACCAAATAGGTGATTTGGTGCAAAATTTGGTATTTTGGGTTGACGATGGCCTAAATTTAGTTCTCTCGTGCATCAATAAACTTGGAATTTTGAAACTAATCCACTGTTATGGATATATTGGAATCTCAAAGATAAACATGATGTTGATATACATTGTAGAGATAACATTATATTATATGTGGATATCCAAAGTATTATATCTTCTGTATACCATGTATATCATATTACATGTATGTAACCAAAGGGCTTGCCCAAGTTTATCTTCATTCCATGAGTCTTATAAATAGGATCACATATCTTATATGAAAGACACAACTTGAGATATAAAGTTCTTTAGTTTTTCTTTTCTCTTCTCTATTATATTCTTGTTTGAGTTTGTAACACGTTATCATCATGTAGTCTTCGATTTTGATCCTTGTAATAGGGGAAAATAGGCCGTCAGCAATTGGATTCCAAAAGCATTCTTGTCGTGGCATCATTTCTTCCTTCCGATTCTTGGCTCTGTAAATAAAACAGATGTCACCGTCAAACACTACAGTTGATAAGTCCACCAGGTGTCAAAAGGTTTTGCAATTGCACTCTCATATCGGTAACACCAACACATGTTGGACTCTTTGTGGTATGCTTAAATCATCAGCCTTCTTCCTCTCTATTCTGTAACTCACTTTCTCCTTAGTATTACTTAAGCATCATCCCTCTTTTGTATCATGTACCTGGATTTCTTTTCTGCCTCACATCCTCACTTATGGATCATTGTAGTACCGTATCTAATCTGTTACAATTGTAACTCTTCATTGAGTTTTTGACATGTCTTTGATAGAAATAATGAGGCACGAAACACTGATGTTATGCTTCAGCTATACATAGTTGACATGCCCGAAGCATGAGTAGTCAATATGCTTGAAGCATGAATTGTTAACTTAACTGAGGCATGGGTTGTTGTCATCATATTCGAACCATTAATTGTTATCATGTCCGAAGCATGAATCATTGACATAAAAAAAGCATAAATTGTTGGTATACTCGAAGCATGAATAATTTTCATGCCTGAAGCATGCATTGTTAGCATGACCAAAGCATGGATCATTGTTATGCCCATAACATAAATAATTGTCATGTCTGGGCATGACATGACTAAATAACCGACTTGCCCGAAGCATTAATAGTTGTTATGCTAGAAGCAATAAATCGTTGTCATGAATAGTTATCATGCCTATAGCATGAATAATTAGATATACCTGAAGCATAAACAATTGATTGAAACATGACATGCCTGATTAATGGTCATGCATGAAGCATGACGTACTCGAAGCATGAATTACCACAAAAAAAAGGCATATAGCGACAGACAAAAATCGTCGCCATTTCATCGCTACAGGCACATAGCGACGAAATAGCGACGAAAACAATAGGTCGTAATACGGCTTGTTGCAAAGTGAATTTCGTCGGTGAAGCGTTGCTATATTGGGACGGAAAAAATCTCGTCGGTGTTTCGACACACAATTGCGATGAAAATCTGTCAGGTCTGCGACCTGTTATTGCCGTCGTTTTTTCGTCGGTGTATTTTTTCGTCGCTATTTTATAATTTTTTATTTTTTTATTTCCGTTCTGCGACATTTTATTTCGTCGTAGAGTTTCGTCGGTATATCTTTTATCGTCGCTATTTTATAATTTTTTATTTTTTTTATTTCTGTTCTGCGACATTTTATTTCGTCGCAGATTTTCGTCGGTATATCTTTTTCGCGCTATTTTAAAATTTTTGATTTTTTTATTTCCGGTCTGCGACATTTCGGTTTCGTCGCAGGTTTGTCGCTATTTTTTAATTTAATAATAAATATTAATTTAATATTAAATATTTTTAATTTATTAATAATACAATATATTATTAATTATATAGTTTTTATTATTATTTAATTTTTATAATATATTTTATTTTGTATATTAAATCATTTGTACGAATATTATATAGAAATACAATACTTGCGTATTGAAGTTCGTATAATTAAACAACACAAACGAAATAGAATCCGTATAAATGTCATATAAAATATAAAAGTACAAAGAATATGTCAATACAATAAATGAAATAGACTGTACGAAAAATCAAAAAATGAAATACTATGCAGAGGAAGATGGAGGGGGATCATGCGGAGAAGAGTGACCATCAGGAGGGGGAGGCTGAGGCTGCGAGGAGCTGGAAATGATAGAGATGATGAGATGCGATAGCTGCGAGATTTGCTGGTTCGTCGTCTGCTGCACCTGCATCATCTGCTGCTGCGCATGCTCAACCGCCTGCTGAAGTGCCTGCTGAAGCAATGCTGCAGCTCCTGCTGGGTCTGAGTCAGCTGCGACCGCAGTGCCTGTACACTCTCCTCATGCTGCGCCCTGATGGTCTCCACCTCATGCTGCAGCGCCGCATGCTCTGATTCCAGGCGCGAAATATCCTCTGGGGCAGCAGAAGGCGCGGAGGTGCTGGCCTCAGAGGAAGCACCTGGATGCAGAACTTCGGGAAAGAATCGCGGCGCTGCTGATCCAACCCTGTACACCTCCCTCTTCTTCTTATTCTGAGGGCCGACGGTCCGAACCGCATCCCAATAAGCGCGGTTCTTGTCGGCCTCTTCTCCCCTATGTGCGAGTAATCTGTTGTACTCGTCCTGAAATGAGAATAAGAATTGTTAGGGTTTAGGGTTTAGAAATAAAACAAACTAAGGAAAAAACAAATGATATCGTAGTCTACTTACACTGATGTAGCGGGCCTTCGCCGTGATCCAGTCCTCCGTCCCGTCGGAGGCTTTCTTCCGATGTGTTGTAGAAGAGATCGTAGGAGGCTGGCCACTCCCCCGTCTCCTCGTGCAGAAAGAATGAAATAAAATATGTTAGTGAAATCCAGAATTTTAAAAATTTCGGCATGACCTATTCGTTTATCGGAGGTATCCCGGCCTTAAAGGCCTCTCCCAAGTCAAAGCAAAAATAAAAAGAAAAAGGCAAATGAACACATATACTACTTAAATTAACCATATACGAATACCAAAAAACAACAGCGCAACATAAGAAATCAATGAATATAAATAATCCACTTAAGTCAATGAATCTAAATAATCCAATGAAATCAATGAATCTAAATAATCTAATATTAAAATACTTACCATAGAACGCATCGTGGTGGCGTGGGAAACCGAACCACCTGAGTGTGTGGCAGGTGCTGGGCCCTGTACATTGCTGCTGCACCGGTTCGCCGCGTTCCGGGCGCTGCGGGCTTGGGTAGCAGGGTCCGTCCACCCTTCTATCCACCCCGCCCAGGTGGCCTCGGATACGTAGGCAGGCCTGGCAGAAGTGGGGTCACGCTCCAACTTGGTCTTGTGCGAGTTGACGAAGTCCCTGTAGCGTTTGGCGGCAGAGCCTGCTCCACGTCGTGGGCGATGTCAGCTGTCCAGCTGTACGCCTTCTGTAATTATTATACGGAGGAAAAGTAAAAACGTGGTTAGAAAAGTAATGATTGATTACGTATCAAAAAGTGAAATTCATCAAATTTGAATACCTGAAACTCATCCCAGTAGAACCTACGTGTCTGCGGGGTGACACAGGACCATGCATATCCAGCTGGGTCCTGCCTCAGGTGGAAGGACCGAGTGATGCAATCAAAAATCTGGCCCGAGTCCGGTGCAAACCTGAAAGAGGTGAAGTTGTAAGGAAAAAAATAACGCGTGAAATATATTTGAAAACGTGTTAAAAAAATAAATCATTACTTACGTATGGGTATCATGTGACCAAGGGAGGGCACGACGCCCTGGTATGACACCCTCGTCCGATGCCGCATCAGACGCCTGATGAGGTGCTGAACCGGTGGGTGTGGGTGGCGGCGTAGATCGGGGGGTGCGGACCTCTCGGCAGACCCTAAAAGGTCTGCGTCCGCAGCAAGAGCTGCGGTCAAAACCGACCCAAGCTGCTCATGCTGAGAAAGGAACATATTAAACTCTCCTGAGATGGCATGTGTAGATGGTGGGTAGGAGAATCGAGTCGGTAAACCCTCACTAGCCATCAGATCTGCAAGGGTGAAAAATTTAAAAGGCACATTCTACGAGTTTAGGGTTGGTTGGCCAGACAAATAAGATGTCTAAAAAATGACAAGTGTTTACATACATTTAATGCAAGATATTAATAATTTTGAAAATTTCGGCATGACCTATTCGTTTATCGGAGGTTTCCCGGCCTTAATGGCCTCTCCAAAGACAAATCCAAATCCAACAACATGACATGATTAACCAAACTACATAATCAAACTTCATCATCAAATTATACTTCAAAGTATACATCACTTGAACTTGATACTTAGCATAAATATGCATCACCTCTAAACAAATTACACTTCAAAATATACATCACCTCTACATCCTTATGATACATAACTTGTAACATGAATTATGCATAAAAATAGTAAATTAAAGAGATACTTCAAATTACCGCCATAGCCACCCCCGCACCGCCAACAGCCACCCCCACCCACAGCCCACCCTGCCAACAGCCACCCCCAGCCCGCCAACAACCACTCCCGCCCACAGCCCATCCCGCCCTACTGCCCAACCCGCGCTATTCACCACTCCAATCGCCCCACCCCGCCCCAACCTGCGCCATCCAGCCGAACCCGCCGCACCCGGACCCCACCCACAGCCACCCAGCCCCACCTACAGCCACCCCGCCCCACCCAGACCCCACGCACAGCCACCCAGCCCCACCCAGCCCCACAGCCACCCATCTCCTTCGCCATCCCCTCCAACACCCAGGCTACACCACTGCCCCTCCGCCATTCCCTCCGCCATCCCCTCCGCCATCCCCTCCAACACCCAGCCCCACCCAGCCCGCACCCCCTCCACACCCAGCCCCACCCCACAAGGCAACCATCCCACACCCTCACCACACCCAGGCCGCCCCCACAGCCCCACCCCGCAGCCCCGCCACACCCCAGCCGCACTCCCGCTCCACCACAGCCCGCAACCCCGCCCACAGCCACCACCCCCGCCAACAAACACCCCCGCCACAGCCCACCCCTGCACACATCCGATATAACTAACCGGGGAAATGGGGAAGAAATCATTAAAAACGTTAAAAACGAAATATAACTAATTAAAATCATTAAAAACGAAATAGGAAGAAAAATTAACCGGAGAAGGGAGGTCACCGGAGAAGAATGGGGATTTCGCCCGGGGAGGGAGGGAAATTTCGTCGGGGGTCCTGAGAGGGAGAAGTTCGCCGTGGGGGAGGGGGAAGAAATTGCGGGGGAAAGAAATGGGGAAGAAGAAGGGGGTTTTCAGCTTTTAGTTCGAAAATTTTGCGACGCACTAGCGACGAAAGTTCGTCGCTATTACTGTGTCGTCGCTATTTTCATGTGTCGTCGTTATTTCAAATTGGCGACGACACGTTTCGTCACTTTCACATAAAGAGGTACATAAAAAATTTTGACTAACGTCAATCTTCATTGTCATCCGCATCCTCATACGCATCTTCATTTTCATCTTCATTTTCATCTTCATCTACATGCTCTTCGTCCTCTTCATCCTCGTATTCGTCTTCGCCTACATCTTCAATATTGTCAGCCGGTTGTATGTTGAGATGAATTTCGATGAAACCGCCGTTGGGGTCATTTAGAGGGAGGTTGTGCAGTTCAACATGTATCGTATCCACAACGAGCGGGTTTTCTTCTTGAAATGCGGCATCCATGCCATCTGAACCTGGCTGTATACTGACATCAAACTTGCTCGATTTCACTTTGCACACGGCTTGCCAGTCTTTTGAGCTCGCATTCATCCTCGTTGTTGGATACGATAGATAGTACACCTGGGACGCTTGACTAGCCAAAACGAATGGATCGTACTTTCTGTACCGTCGCCCTTGGTGTATGTCTACCAACTTATATCGGTCGTGAACCTTTGTGCCAGCGCGAGAACCTTCCCGAGTTGGATCGTACCATTCGCATTTGAATAGCACCACCCGCTTTATAGGAAATGCGGGATATTCGAGCTGAATGATGTCGGTAAGGTAGCCGTAGAAGTCATCCTCGTCCGGGCTATTGTCATACCGCTTGACACACACTCCGCTGTTCTCCGACGATTTTCGGCTGGCATGGAAGACTGTGTGGAATCTATAACCGTTGACAAAACATATGTCGTGGCGCGTGACTCTGTTCAATGGACCCTCGGCTACTGGTGTCAGAATGTAACCGTACTCATCGTCAGCCAGATGACCTTTGCTCGCCTGTAAAACGACAAGTAAGTATACATCAGCGGGGCAATAAATACGTATCACATGACGTACACGTAACTAGCAAATATGTAAACTTACATGCCACCTGAACCAATCAGCAAACTTGGCATCTAACTCATTGTTTATTGCATCGTTCGATATACCCGGTGAACGTTCTTGTAATAAATCAACGAACAAGCTGAAGCAAATTACGAATGAGTACCCTGTATACCTTTGTAATATTATGGATAGAGTAGCGCAAGGTATTTACAAATTAAAATTGGATATCGTTTATGCCTCTGGAAATAGTCGACTTGACGGCAGTTGCGCAGAACATAAGAATGAGCAATCTTCAGCTCGCTGTCCACCAATATCATTTCCTTTCCTTGTCCGTGAAATCTGATCGGATGTGTGAATATCGGGAGGACACCGGATTTGGAAATGCCATCGTCGTTCCGGGGAATATCTCTGCACCTCGACGGGACATCTGGCTCGAAGTAATGAGACACGAAGGTCGAGGCTTCCTCCGTCAGGTAGGCATTGCACATCGAGGCCTCGACTTTCACCTTGTTCTTGATGTTCAGCTTCAAATGCCTGAGATATCTGTTTATATAGTGAATATTTGTTCAAATGCTTGCACACATAAGAACGTCACGTAATAAATAAGAGTACCTCTCGAACGGATACATCCACCTGTACTGAACAGGACCACCAAACACGTGCCTCGTATGGTAGATGAACTGGCAGGTGTTCCATTGAATCAAAGAAGGCCGGAGGGAATAGAGTTTCCAGCTTGCATATGATCACTTGTTTCAATAAGTGAACCCTCACGTCACCCGAATCCATATATTTACGGTTCTTGCATTTCTTACACGGACATCTAATCTGCATTCCACTTTCATTACTCGTCGCAAAATCCACAAATTCTTCGAGACCTTCAACAAATCTAAAACTCCATTCCCCGTTGTTTACTCTCTCGTACATCCACTTTCTATCGCTCCTCCTCGGATCTATTTTCTCGCTATACCGTCAAAATAACAGCAGCTATCTTTTCTCAGTATGGAAAACCTCAAAATCCCACACAATAAGATATCCTCCTTCTATATTTTCGTTGCAAAGTGATGATATATATGTTTGAAATGAGAGAAGAATGGGAGAAGAGTGGAAGAAGAAAGATGGTTTTATGGTTCTTGGCCTGTAATATTACCGACGTCTTAGCGACGCTATAGCGACGACCACGACGACCAAGAAACACAAATCCCGGAAACAAACAAACACAAATACCGACGACTTAGCGACGCTCAGCGACGACCAAGAAACACAAATCCCGGAAACAAACAAACACAAATACCGACGAAATAGCGACCCTCAGCGACGACCAAGAAACACAAATCCTGGAAACAAACAAACACAAATACCGACGAAAAAGGGACGCTCAGCGACGACCAAGAAACACAAATCTCGAAAACAAACAAACACAAATACCGAAGAAATAGCGACGCTCAGCGACGAAATATGTCGTATGGTGTGCGTTTTTAATGTCTGCATTCATTGCTTACCGACGAATTACCGACGAAATAGCGACACGACACACCAATCGATGGGTTCGTCGCTGTCTGCGTCGCTAAGGCGTCGCTATGCGGCGGTGTCCGCACAGTGCCCGACTGTTACAACTTACAATGCATTTACGTCGCTACGTCGTCGCTATGTCGTCGCTGAATTCCCCTATATAAACAGGATGTCCCGTGACCCCCACTACATAGAAAACAAGTTCTCTTTTATAATCATATAAAAAGACCCAAATATGGTTCGTACTAAAGCTCAAGCGCGATGTGGTAGTGGTCATTCATACCCTAGACGGCCTATTCAACAACCCGCACCTGTAGCGGTTCCTCCACCACAAGAATCACCCCCACAGGCTGAGTCCTCTGAACCCACTCTTTTTGGGCCACGTCGGGATCGCCAAATTGGCGATCCCCGTATAGAAATACAAGAGCTGTGGAAAACAGTGGATGACCTGAGGGCGCATATTATGTACCAGGATGAGCGTCTCCAGTACCTGGACACAAGGCAGATGCGGATCAAATCCAAAGCTGTACAGCTGAGACGCCTCCTGAAGGCGTGCGCGGAGAGTGTTGCTACTCTCTGTTCGGATGACGAACAGTGAATGGCTCCTCTCCGCTATTCATTTAGATTGTTTTTTCATTATTGTCCTTATATATTTTTTAATTTATAATTCTATATTAATGAATTTTTTTTTTCTAATCATCGCTTTCGTTTTCTTAATTTAAACACGTGTTTAATCTCTTACGAATCTTGACGACGGTAAAATACAAACGAAATGTGGTTCAGAAAAATTTGAGACGACTAATTCACCGACTAAACAGCAACTATATACCGACGAAACTTAATACAACGACGAGAACCTACTAACCATACCGACGAAATTTAATACAACGACGCAAACTTAATACAACGACGAGAACCTACTAACCATACCGACGAAACTTAATACAACAACGAGAACCTATTAAGCGCGAATTTATTATCGCAGTTTGAAATTAGCGACGCTTTACCGACGAACTACCGACGCACGACGTCTCTGCACACCATTCGACGCTTTTCGTCGCTGAGGCGTCGCTAAGGCGTCGCTATTCCGTAGTGTCTGCACAGTTCCCGATGGTTATAACGTACGATGAGTTTACGTCGCTAAGTCGTCGCTAATGAGTCGCTAATTCGGACGAACCGTCACGCCGCACACTTTACGTCGCTAAGTCGTCGCTAATTCGTCGCTGATGCGAACGAAGCGTCACACCCGCACATATTCCCATCTTGATTAACGGTCGAAAAATTCGTCGCATGTTCGTCGCTATGTCGTCGCTAAATTTACCTATTTATAACCCCACATCCTTACATTACACACATACAAAGTTATAAAACTTCAAAGTAACATCCTTACATTACACACATACAAAGTTATAAAACTTCAAAGTATGCCGCGTCGTTATATAAGAACCCCAAGGCGTGGAGGGGCAAACAGTGCACCTCCACAATGGCCTCCTCCTCAACCACAACCATCGGTTGAGCGGGAGGGTTCAATATCTGTGCATGACCCAATGCCGCCAGAGGATCCTCAAGAACAAATGCCGGAACCGGATATCGACTACCGTATGCTTATAGCAAACATGCAGCAGCAGTCGAGGCAACTGCACAGCATGAACAGAAGGCTGCGCAAGTTGAAATTCAAATATTACAAGCTGAAGCGCCTCCTCAAAGAGTTCGCAGAGAATGTGGCGGCCACTCTTTCTTCCGATGACGAAGAGTGAACGGCCCCTCTCCGTCTCTCTTTTAGATTTCTTTTTTTAATTTTTCGTCTTCATAATGTAAATATTTATTACTAAATGAATAACATTTTTTCCCAATCACCGCTTTCTTTTTTCTTAATTCATACACGTGTTTAATCCTCGGCGAATCTACGACGACACAACGACGAATCAGAATACGAACGAAAAGTAAAACAAAACATTTGCGACACGCGGGTTTCATCGACAAAAAACCGACGATACAAAACGCCGAGAACCTACTAACCGACGAATTTATTTCCTTGCTTATCCGTGTTCTGCACTTTTAGCGACACATTAGCGACGGTATAGCGACGAAACGCTACAAACTAAATAGCGACGAACAAAACACACAGAGTAGCGACGAACCACCGACGAAATTGTAACGAAAGGATTAACCTGACTACTTTTTTGTTAGCGACAATGCGTTTCATCTTAGTTTCGTCGCAATTAACGACGAAATTGCGTTTATCGCAATTTCGTCGCAAATTACCAACGAAACACCGACACTCCTTGTGACTTTTTCGTCGCAAATCGAATTTTTTTTTGTGGTGAATAGTCTACATACATAATGATATGTAACTTTTATTGCTTCGGTTTTTTTTTCTTTTCATTTGATTTTGATTAGAGTTAGAATTCATATCAAAAAGGATTTTGTCCGCATGAATCTTGCTACGCTTTTCACATGTCGTTGCCTGATATGTAGTTTGAACGTAATTTGTATCATTCCCTTCCTGGAGTTCTCTAAATACCACCAGTAGTTTTACGTTTCTTTAAAAGGAAGAATTGGCTGGTGGATAGGGGTTTGGGTGAAAGAAAACATATTATCAGATTTGATATTACTTTAAAATGAGGGTACTGCAAAATTAGACATGGATTGTTGTGAAAATGAAGTGTCTGGGATGGGAGAGATATGTTTCGGTACCAATTGAATAATGAGACAGTCTGTGGGATACTTTGAAAAAAAAAATACTAATGGCTTTTATTTGGAGTTTCTATGAATTCATAGATGTTAATTTACGCGTCAGTAAGAAAAAGGTGAATGAACATATGTAGATGAGAGCGCGTTGATGCGTTGATCTCGACTTTCTTAGAATGCAGTTTTCTTCATGATGCATAAGCTTCAAGAAATGAAATAGTAATTAAATGGGAGAGAGAAAGTTCAGGAGAGTATTCCTATCGAGTTAGTGACATTTGTCATGCGACCAAGAATATGTCGAACCCATGTAGTGTGGTGTTGTTTATGAAATTATGACAACTTTATGATATAATAGGCTGGTTCTTATCCTGGTGTCTTTGTCCATGTTTGAGTGGTTCACCTGCCTGTAATATTCATAGCTTCCTCGTTAGGGCCTCCTTCGAAGTTCATCATAATTGCTTTTGCTATTGATAAATACATATGATTCATGAGATGTCAAAGATAGAGAGATTTTCATCACTGTAAAAGCTCGATGTTTTGGTTACCGCATGAATAGCGGTTAACAACGTTGTTTTATGACCAATTAAAAAAAAACAATTTTCCTGCTAATGATTAATTATGAGTTGTATGTCCTTTGAAAATGCATATAACATTATGTGATTCATTTGTTGTACATGGTATGTATACTTTTGTCAACCTATACATATTTGGATATACAAAATTTATATCATTCAGATATTATTAGATAATGTTGATTTATTATGATCTATTTCTTATGCCTGACGCATCTTATGCCTGAAGCATATAACATTTAACTCAAACCTGTAGTTTTGAATGCATATCTTGTTTTATCAAATATTTTACCTGCATATGTTAAAAATAAATACATACGTTTACCACTTTCCACGTATCCAATATGCTCCTGCAATAGCAATATCAGGAAAGAAAATTTGAAATGTATTCTCATATAATTTCATGTATGCTAGTTGCTGAATAATACAATAAACTTTCGATGAACGGGGTCTATTATCACCAGACCGGATTACCACTATTCCCTGAAGTGAATGGAAGTAAATATAATAATTTACGTGATCGTGGTCGTGGTCATGGACATTGTAAAAATTTTACATCATACCACCTGAAGTGGTAAAACAAGGAAAGGTCTGAAGAAAATGCCAAAGCTATGAAAAATGGTACACCAATTAAACAAACTTGTTATTAATAGTAAGCCCAAGGCCAATGGTCGTACTTGCCACCAAGGAATTTTTCTAATCTTTATCAAGACATCCCAGAAGGATGGAGGCAAGAGACACCTAATGCATTTTGCTAGGTTTGTAACATTACATTGATTAATATATGAATAGTGTTTCCTGAAGAAACGCCATTGACTATTTCTGAGTTGATATTCCAAAATTAATTTTGATACTAACATATTGTCCCAGATGAATGATATGGACATATGTTTAGTTGACAGTTAAAAGACGCACACGAATTTGTTTGAAGGCTCTAGAAGAGCAATAATTTGCAAAAGCGAATGTTAAAACTCAGGTACTCTGACATTGATTAAGGACTCCAGAATAGCAGCCATTATATTGCCGGATGATACACATACTGGTTAATATGGCATTACTTTCCACCAAGTCGAAAAAGAAAACTATTGTGTTTCAAGGACATATGTCTTAATGGTTTTATATTAAAACCAAGAATACGGGGAACATGTAATTTTTATGCATCCCATATGATGATTCAAGACAGAAGCTTGTTCATGAAAAACAAAACTCCCAATTTTCTCGTTTGGATTGTATTATGCGACTATACGTCCAGTCAAATCTCATATTGTGATGAACCAGAAGTTCAGTGATCCAAAGCTATTTATGTTATGGCATGATCGACTTGGTCACCCAGACAGAATAATGATACATATAATTGTAAAACACTCACATGTGTACTCTTTAAAAAACCAGAAGATTCTAGAAACTCTTTCATGAACAAAAGGATTACATTATCTCATGATTTTGTGTGTGTTGCTTGTTCATGTGATTTTGCTTTCAAAAAGACTAGAAGTTTTTGCCAAGCTTCTTGTTCAGATTATATGATTATCCGATTAAATTTATTAAGTATTGATAATACATGTGATTTTATATCCCAAGCTTTCAATGATTATTGTATGTCTTGAGATTAGCGTTGAGCATTAAGTTGCAAGTGTGCACACTTTAAATGGCCCAGCAGTATCATTTATTAAACATTTACAACCGATTGCTAGATGTTTGATTTTAAGGACCAATTTACCCACATGAGCTTGGGGACATACAACTATACATGCATCATCATTGATTTGGTGAGCTAGTTTTCCCGCCGTTAGGGGGAGATGAAGTGCCGGTTCCTGAAGAACGACGTGAAATTACATGGAACGTTCCTTCACTATCTCACCTTAACATATGAACAAATCAATGCGAGCAAGAAGTAAAATGATAACAAAATCCCACGTTTTGCCGATGAATATGCCGATTCGACTTGATGTCTCTGAAGGACAAGATAATGGTATACCAAAAACTGGTCTAAAACATATACGCCCAGTTGGTGTAAAAGATAAAAGCCCTCGAAAGATAATGGTACAAATAATACTCCAGAAGAGAATACTCAACAAGAGATTAGATGTTCACAGCTTGAAAGCGCTATAGAAATAAGAATTGATTGCTCTCGAAGAAGCAAGTGAACACAATTTTGAAAAGATCTCTTTGAATTATAAGAGAAAATTGGGATAGACAAATGATCATTATTCATCATGTATTTATTGAGAGATTGCATGTGAAGTTATGAATTAGGATCCTGAACCAATGTTAACTGAAAAGTGTCGACACTGAAATCATTGGCCAAAATAGAAAGATGCAATCCAAACCCTTGAACAGAAAGTCGCAAAGCATTTGGACCCATAGTCCAAAACCCTTGAAGGGAAAGCCGCATTTGCAAATTATTAGACCTGCAGTCAAACCCTTAAACGGATCAAACATATTGGATATAAATGGGTTTTTCACAAAGAATTAGGCTTGACTATGATGTAACATATTCTTCGATAATTGATGCCATAACATTACAATATTCAGTTAGCCTAGCAGTCACTTAAACCTTGATATGCAGTTAATGTATGAAATTACCGCCTAGTCATATGAATTATAAGATGATGATATTTATATAAATCCCAGAAGGATTTAAATTGACTGCAACATGTAATCAAAGGATGAATGAACTATTCTCAATCAAATTATAGAAATCATTGTATGGATTAAAAAACCTGACAGGATGTACATGTTGATGATCTAAATCTTGTTGGAACTCCTGAAGAGCTTACTAAAACCTCTAGTTGTATCATAAAAGAGTTTGAAATGAAAGACTTTGAGAAGATCAAATGTTCTCTCGACTTGCAGATCGAGCCTTGAGTAGTCATAGCGTGGTACGGTTGAAAGACTCATTTCGACCATTAGAAGATAACAAAGAATTATAGGTCCTGAAGTACCATATCTTAGTGTTGTTGGTGTTCTAAAGTATCTTGCGAATTTCGATACCATATATAGCATTTTCAGTGAATTTATTAAGAAAGCATAGTTCAACACCAACATGAAGACATTGAAACGATGTCAAACACATTTTTATCTTCATGGAACATCATAGGGGTGTTTATACTACTCAAGGAAGGTAGCTCCACAATTAGTGGGTTATGCTGATGCTATCTATCTATCTGACTCGCATAAGGAAAGACCACAAAATGGATATGTTTTGGTGCGGTCATATTATGAAGATCTCTTCATCCTTATAAGATTTTCGCATTGCATGAAGCAAGCTGTAAATACATTTGGTTGAGGTCGATGATTCAG